>CANNZV010000761.1:0-223698 GCA_947561585.1 Caprella mutica
CTGCTATATTACACTGCTATAGGCCTACAACACTGCTATATTACACTGCTATAGGCCTACACACTGCTATATTACACTGCTATAGGCCTACAACACTGCTATATTACACTGCTATAGGCCTACACACTGCTATATTACACTGCTATAGGCCTACAACACTGCTATATTACACTGCTATAGGCCTACACACTGCTATATTACACTGCTATAGGCCTACAACACTGCTATATTACACTGCTACAGGCCTACACACTGCTATATTACACTGCTATAGGCTTACACACTGCTATATTACACTGCTATAGGCCTACACACTGCTATATTACACTGCTGTAGGCCTACAACACTGCTATATTACACTGCTATAGGCATACACACTGCTATATTACACTGCTATAGGCCTACAACACTGCTATATTACACTGCTATAGGCCTACACACTGCTATATTACACTGCTATAGGCTTACACACTGCTATATTACACTGCTATAGGCCTACACACTGCTATATTACACTGCTGTAGGCCTACAACACTGCTATATTACACTGCTATAGGCATACACACTGCTATATTACACTGCTATAGGCCTACAACACTGCTATATTACACTGCTATAGGCCTACACACTGCTATATTACACTGCTGTAGGCCTACACACTGCTATATTACACTGCTATAGGCCTACAACACTGCTATATTACACTGCTATAGGCCTACACACTGCTATATTACACTGCTGTAGGCCTACAACACTGCTATATTACACTGCTATAGGCCTACACACTGCTATATTACACTGCTGTAGGCCTACACACTGCTATATTACACTGCTGTAGGCCTACAACACTGCTATATTACACTGCTATAGGCCTACACACTGCTATATTACACTGCTATAGGCCTACACACTGCTATATTACACTGCTATAGGCCTACACACTGCTATATTACACTGCTATAGGCCTACAACACTGCTATATTACACTGCTATAGGCCTACACACTGCTATATTACACTGCTATAGGCCTACACACTGCTATATTACACTGCTATAGGCCTACACACTGCTATATTACACTGCTGTAGGCCTACACACTGCTATATTACACTGCTATAGGCCTACACACTGCTATATTACACTGCTGTAGGCCTACACACTGCTATATTACACTGCTATAGGCCTACACACTGCTATATTACACTGCTATAGGCCTACACACTGCTATATTACACTGCTATAGGCCTACACACTGCTATATTACACTGCTGTAGGCCTACACACTGCTATATTACACTGCTGTAGGCCTACACACTGCTATATTACACTGCTGTAGGCCTACACACTGCTATATTACACTGCTATAGGCCTACACACTGCTATATTACACTGCTGTAGGCCTACACACTGCTATATTACACTGCTGTAGGCCTACACACTGCTATATTACACTGCTGTAGGCCTACACACTGCTATAATATGAAATTCAGAAATAGCTATGAAATATATAAGAAAATTGGTGTCCGGAAAACTGCCATGCGGAAAACTGCCGAAGCGGAAAACTGCCAGTTAGTTACTGGCAATTTATGTATTTATTTACTTTGAATATTATTTAGTTATAAACAGATTCCAAGAACATTTTAGTTTATAAAGAAACGGAATTAGCCCTTCGTTAAGAGGTAAATGGGGAATTCTTTACGGTAATAACTATGTAGATATTGGATTACTTAATTTTCAAAGAAAATAATATTTCAACAAACCTACTTTATTAAGCACACAGTGAGCCAAACTTCAGTACATACAAGAAATTAAAATTACTAATTTCACCATTACCAAGAAATAATTTATAAGCTTTATTATATATATTTTAATTAAGTGAATATTAAATCAACTTATATGTATGTTCAACATTTGTATTTTCATTCTCCATGTCATTAACGCCTTCAGTTTTTACCATTTTAAGTTATTTGTAAAAGTATTATTAATTGATATGCAAACCAATTCGATCGAGTGAAATTGTCAGAGAATTATAGGTAGGTAATAGCAGTTTAATAATCATAGATGTTGGGTTGCAAATTCTAAATATTTCACCCACATCGATCGAAGTGATTCTAAAATGAGGCTTGTTCAATTCTCAAATTATAAACAGAAAAATAAATAATTAGACACCTAACCCTTTATTGTTTATTGAAATTCTGTTCACGTTAAAATACAAAATAAAAGTAATACAATTTTAAAATACAAACAGTTTGATTCTTTAAAAGTCTAGTATGACTTGTAGAATCTGAAAGTATAAAATCTAACTAAAAATATCATACATTCCTAAAAATATACAATCTACCTAAAAATAGAATACCGATTCAAAAATATAAATCTACCTAAAAATATAAAACCTACCTAAGTTACCGGTCTGCATAAGTCAATATTAAAAGTAACAAATACAAAGTAAAAACATATTAAACAGGACTAGGGTTATAACGGTTAAGACAATATTTTCTATATTTTTTTTTAAAACTGTAGTTGGACATAGGGTTACATAAAAATTCAGGTAAATTTTTAAAAGCTTCGATAGATCTAAAAATAGTGAAATTTCTTTCTAGCTCTAATCTAATTCTCGGTAAAATTATTCTATATCCTCTGGTTTGATGGTCATGTGCAGGAATAAAATCATTAAAATACTTTTCTAGAATTATGGGATCTTCATATAAAGCTTTCCTTAAAAATGACAATAAAAAATAATTACATACATCTTCAAATTTTAAAATAGCTACCTAGTTTAAAATACATTTCATTGGTGGACATTAAAGGCACATTGTTCGCATTTCTCTTAACATTTAAAATTATTCTTAAGATATCGTTAATTAAAATTTTCAATGGATGTAAGTGAACGTTAAAAGTTTTTCCATAAAAAATAATACATTGAGTAAAAACAGAATAAGCCAAGGAGTAGTAAATTAAAAGTAAAGAGTCTCTGTTAAAATAAGGCTTGGCTGAATAAACTATTCCTTTAATTTGACTAATTTTCTTAGAGGTTTGGATAATATGAGATTTAAAAGTTAATTTGTTGTCTATTAAAAGGCCTAAGTATTTAAAATTTTCTACAAACTCTACTGGATTATTATTAAAATGTATTAGGGGATAAACACTAGGAGCCCTAGCGTTAAAAAGCATCAATTTAGTTTTATTTACATTTGGAGTAAGTTTATTAAAATTTAACCACTTTGTGAGGTTGTCAATAAAAGATTGCGTTCTGTTAAAAATATTTTCGAAAGATGAATCCCTAATGTAAAAAACTGCGTCATCTGCGAATAGAGTGCAATTAAAATTATTATTCTCAGCTAAAATGGTTAAATCGTTTATAAAAATATTAAAAAGCAAGGGACTTAAAACAGAACCCTCAAAAAGACCGGTAACAATTGGTTTAAAATCAGAAGTAATATCATTAAAATGTACACGCTGCCGTCTATTGCTAAGATAACTTTTAAAAAGTAGGTTAAAATTACCTCTGACACCGTAGTGAACTGATAATGTAAAGGCGCGTTGTGTAAACAAAGAAATTCTACTCTGTCCCTAATACAATTATTTCTTTGTTTCTTCTTTCATGATTTTATTAGAAAGGTTTCAGTTTTTAATTTCTATATTGTATTTGATTTATTTCTGTAAGATTTATATAATAATGTATTTTATATTTTTATCTAATCAATTTATCTACAATTAACAATTATTTTTGTTTTGTATACTATACTAAGTAAAAAAGTCCTTAACGAATGGCGAACGCCGTTTTTTTTATAAATTAAATTGTTGTTAGTGACTAAAGTCATTAAATTGCCAGTAAGTGACAGGCAGTTTTCCGCTTCGGCAGTTTTACGCCTGGCAGTTTTACGCCTGGCAGTTTTTCGCCTGGCAGTTTTTCGCCTGGCAGTTTTTCGCTTGGCAGTTTTCCGTGTACCACGAAAATCACAGATCTGGAATAAGTCATAATGTAATTAATCTAGGTATCTTTCTCACGGAGCAATAAAAAATTTAATGATGTGTTTTATGATAGTCAGGTTAAGATTTAGAATTCTTGTAGTTAGTGAGGCCTATGAGAATTAGTTAGACCACCCAAACGATGGACGGGGTTTTAAATCATTAATAAACTCCGGTTTAGATTCATAGAAGGCCAGGAAATATAAAACACAGTGTTCAGTCACTAGGTTCAGTCACTAGGTTCAGTCGTTGTGGGTTAGTCTCAGTATTCCTCTGAGATTGGCTTTCGGCCCATCTCAGGTCATCTCCCATTCCACCACCTGTATATTTTACCGCAAACATTTAAATAAGATTAATAACATATTATGTTATCATCTGTAGGATATGTCCGTGCAAGTAATTATAATACAGATCCCAATAAAGTGGGATGTTCGTTATCATTCGAACCTATCCAGTTTAAAAAATATAGGATTAAAAACCATAAAGTTAGAACTTAAAATGATAACATTATATGGTCTCTCGATTGAAATATGGTCAGTAGGATATTGCAGTTGCTTATTAACATAATTAGCTATTTAAATGATCATAATTATTATAAATGACGACAACACAAGCTTTGAAGAGGTTAATTATTCTTGTTCAAGGTTACATTATTCTTTTTTAATGATGAAACTGAATCTAATTAATGAACTGTTATTATATACACAATACACATGTGTTGATGAACAGTTAAACACTGTGTATCAATACGGACACTGCTTGTACAGCAATTTAATTTTATTAAGGGTCTATTTCGCTAACATCAAAAGGATATTAAATACAAGGGACTGGAAGAAGCAATAAGAAAGGAAAGTGGCTCCATGAACAAAGTTCACCTACGACCGTCGGTGACAAAGCTCATACATGCAGAAAAGCTACTCCGTGAATGAGTAGCTTACCAAGGAATGTGACAAAAAGACGAAAAGAGACACCAGTACCGATGGCTGCACTAACGGATAGAAGAAGAAAATGAAGAGGTGATAGTATATCAAGCTTTCGAGTTTATTTACCAACAAAATCTAAGACCTCGTAGTTGAAGAGCATAACCCTAGCGCTATCCTCTAAAACTGCAAGTAGCGTTAAAAATGATAAACATGGTAAGAATGAAAAATGAAAATTTATTATCTAAATTACAACAGTTCGAGGCCCAAGGGACACCACCACCTCCCTTTTTTCCATTCACCACAGACAGCTTCAGGATAGAGCCCCTAGTGCCTTTGAATTAGAAATAACAAACAAGGTTAACTTAGTTATATAATCAGAGAGAGAGAGAGAGAGAGAGCTACAATTGTGACTGTGACGTCACAGTACTCTAACAGTCACAGTCTTCGGAAAGTGTGCATTAAAATAGACAGTGACAATACCTAATCTGATCTTTGGAAATTTATAATTGACTTACAATTTGTATGTTAAGAACAACTTTCCAAATATTGCAAGTGTCTGAGTATTGCAACCTATTTAAGTATTTATATCTATTAACGTATTATGCGTATATAGTTATACTGATAATTATTGTATATAATTTCAAAGTATATTGTTATCACTGTTAATAACAATAATAATAGTGTGTACCTTGGTAAGTATTTAAGGTGGGTGTAATTAGCTAAGGGGGGGGGGGGGGGGGCACGCTAACGTAATTATTGCCTCATAATGAAACAAAATAATCTGGTGAAATGATCGAGGAAACAGAGTTTCATCACAGGATCAAATACAGTCTGTCTGTAGATCCTACGATCAAAAGCAGTCTCTCCGTAGATTACAGGTTCTAACACAACTGTATACAGTTACAGTATACAGTTACAGTATACAGTTACAGTATACAGTTACAGTATACAGTTACAGTATACAGTTACAGTATACAGTTACAGTATACAGTTACAGTATACAGTTACAGTATACAGTTACAGTATACAGTTACAGTATACAGTTACAGTATACGCTTACAGTATACAGTTACAGTATACAGTTACAGTATACATTATACAGTATACAGTATACATTATCTGTATGCAGATCACAGGACCAAATGCAGTCTACTAGCGATATGGGATCATTATATAGAATTCAAATATATTCATTTTGATAAAAAGAGGGTAATTTGTACAAGTAGGGTAAGGTTCGAGTTATTGAACGGTTCCTCATTTTCGATCACATAAATTTTTTTTATTAATCATTCTGTAACTATTCTTTAAATTGTAATATATTTATCTTAATGATTGGAAACGTGGAACCGTTCAATAACTCGGAACTTACCCTACTTGAAGTAAGTTATGGCCATAAAAGATTAGGTGGGGACCCCATGATATCTTCTAAGGCCCCACCATAACTTTTTATCTGAAAAAGACTGAAAATGATTTTATTTCAGAATATACATCATACATGATATATGTTGGGCGAGGCAAAGAAATGACAACCATAATGCCAGAGAAGATTTCAGTGGGTAATATAAGAGCTTATGTATGATTATCACCGGTAACACCACAATAATTTTTTTTCTGTGATAGACAGATTTAAATAAGAATTTATAAGTTACCTAGAAATTGTCTGTGTTTAAAACTTTTCCGTGAATGAATTTCCTTGTTTATATTCCTTACATTAAACGAAGCTACTGAAATAGTAATAATAATATTCCTTACATTAAACGAAGCTACTGAAATAGTAATAATAATATTCCTTACATTAAACGAAGCTACTGTAATAGTAATAATAATATTCCTTACATTAAACGAAGCTACTGTAATAGAAATAATAATATTCCTTATATTAAACGAAGCTACTGTAATAGTAATAATAATATTCCTTATATTATTTTAGTTATGTTAAGTGAAATACACACTGCAGCAGAGAAAATACTCTCTCTTGTATTTTGATGAGCAAAATTCCACCTCTAAAAATAAGACTCTAGACTGAATAATTAGAAAATGTAAGACAAATCTCCTCAGTAAATTCCTATCTCATTTTAGAGCTGAGGAAGAGATACATTGTTAGTTAGTTTGTAGTACATTTTAATTCGTTAAAACACTTATGAAGAGAAGACGCCATGGCTTATATCTAAAAAGGAACCGTATAGTGGCTCTAAGCATATGTTTTTAGCGTGGTTTACTGCCCCTCAAACAGTGTGATAAAAGTGTATTTAATGTCTTTTGTAAAGGAACATCGCTCTTATACAAAGTAAAGAAGATATTTCTACTTGGTGTATGAAAATACTTTCCATTGAGTAATAATTCTCTATAGAGATAAACTAAGTAGTAATTATGTTCATAAAAAAGTAAAGTTAATCGAGTGAGGAGAAGCTTATGCAGTATAATAATCAAAGCAGGTAGTAATGTTTTTTGGGGCAATGTTGTCCTAATTTGTGGACAACAATTGTCCTAATACTGTTACAACATTGTCCTAATATTAGGACAATGTTACCCAAAAAGCACTTCTACCTGATAAGTAACTTAAAAATGAATAATAATTATTCAAATTTAGTAGGGGTTTAACGTCTGCTTCAGAACCAGAAGCCATATCTCTGACGTCAAAATGAAAGGAAATACAAGGGACTGGAAGAAGCAGTCAGAAGGGAAAGTTTCAAAGTCATCTACCTTATTGAAAATTTGAAAGAAGTTTCCATGATAATAATGAATATTATTCTTACACTTTAAACCAAAACGTAGATTGAATTAGAGAGTTACCGTCGAATGCCTTTTCATATGAAATCTTTTTTGTGAATTTTTAAAATAATTTAAAGGAACCCGAATTATTCATGATAACATTTATAAGCTGAAAATTAGTATAAAAATCAACTAAACAACTCGAAAAAAGATGAAACGCTCTACCAATCTTCTACCATTTTCAATTAATAAAAATAAAAATCAGAAGATATACAAATCTCAGATTCAACATTTAATCTTGGTTAAAATACATCACATGTAACAAGCACGTAAAACCTAGTAAAAAGTTCGACATGAACAATTTAGTAATATTGCTAGCAAGCGCTGCAGAAAAGCACTCCCTTCAGTTGCGATCTTTTAGCATCCCTAATTAACGGAAATATTCCAGTTGATGTGGAAAGAGTGAGAGAGAGAGGATTTGCGAAGCGGAGACCTTTAAAAAGTCCAACTAGCATCCAGATGAAGAATGAGATTCGCTAATATGACACAGGAGGGGAGAAACCTAATTCCGTGTTAGACGAACAACAAAAAGTTATTCTTAGCTTAGTGTTAATTAAATTCACTATGAGTGTTTTACTTGCTGAGCTACTCCAGGAACATCAATCAATCTGATAGTTCCAAACAACCAGGAAAATGTTCGCAAAAGTTTAATTAAATTCAGTGCATCCTTGCTTCAGGAGGGACTTTTTTTGCTTGCATGTGATATTTTAGGATCGAATATTCAAGACTGGGTCATGTTTTTATACAGTTGTAACTGTATAAGGCTTCTTCAGGACGTAAATAAGATTAATATTGTTTTCACGTTTGCAAAAAGATTATCAAGGAGTTTTACAATGAGCATAAATATCAATAAACACAAAAATAATGAACAACATATTAATAGAGAAAACAGACAAAGTGATTCAATACAAAAAACTTCGAATATTTTGATGTAGAGGCAATTATCTGAATCGTATGAAGATATAACCCAGAGATGAAAGTATGGTATGACAATTTAAATTCAGTAACTAACTTGTTTTGGTTTGAAGATCACTTTAATTTAATCACTTTATTTTCACTTTAATTTCACTTTAATTTAATCACTTTAATTTCACTTTAATTTCACTTTAATTTAATCACTTTAATTTCACTTTAATTTAATCACTTTAATTTCACTTTAATTTAATCACTTTAATTTCACTTTAATTTAATCACTTTAATTTCACTTTAATTTAATCACTTTAATTGCTTACTTTGAATGAGTTTTTAAAGATATCTTATAAAGCATTTCAATGAAATATATTTTTCATTCGATTCACTTGAAGAGATTTCCTAGAAACTCAAGACCTGATTGATATTGAATAAATGTTTATATCAAGTTATCAATAAATACTATTCTTTAATTAATGAAATGCCAGGACGGAAATTATAATTATCAATATTCTGTTCATAATCTCCGATATTAGACTTTATAATCTCTGATTAAAAGACCATTTCTATAAGATGATAAGTATTTCGATGAAAATTTATTCGTAATTATTATTCTTAAATTAGAAAAAAAAATTATAGTCGAAAATACTCGACAATCATTCTAGATGATGTCTAAAATTATACATACGATGAAATAGGATCCATATTACCGTTTTGTGAAAATAATATTAAATTCTATTAAATAATAGATAATATTAAATATAATATTAAATACAATAAATAATAGTAGATTAGTAGATTCTTTGACTGCATGAGTAGGCCATGTGACATCAAGTCAAAAGGCATTGCCTCATTTCGAATTCAATAAATCCTTTCAATCTAACTATTTGCTTTGTACTATTTGTTCATAATGAGGTACTCTCTCATTCATACGCAGTGTGTAGTGTGTACAGTGTGTAGTCACGTAGTGTGTACCAACACACATCAAAAAATAATAAAGGTAAAACATGATAAGAAACGAATTGTTCTTATAGGGTAAGTTACGAGTTAACGGACGGTTACACATTTTCGGTCACACGAGATTTTTTTAATTAATTTTAATTGGTATCCATGAAATCTGCAGGTATCATGGATAAAAATACTACAGTTAAAAAATACTACATGTAAAAAAAAAACTACCTGTAAAAAAAACTACATGTAAAAAAAAACTACATGTAAAAAAAAACTACATGTAAAAAAAATTTACATGTAAAAAAAACTACCGGTAAAAAAAACTACATGTAAAAAAAAACTACCGGTAAAAAAAACTACATGTAAAAAAAACTACCGGTAAAAAAACTACATGTAAAAAAAACTACCGGTAAAAAAAACTACATGTAAAATAAAACTACCGGTAAAAAAAACTACATGTAAAAAAATACTACATGTAAAATAAAACTACATGTAAAATAAAACTACATGTATAATAAAACTACATGTAAAAAAAACTACCGGTAAAAAAAACTACATGTAAGAAAATACAACATGTAAAATAAAACTACATGTAAAATAAAACTACATGTATAATAAAACTACATGTAAAATAAAACTACATGTAAAATAAAACTACATGTAAAATAAAACTACATGTAAAATAGAACTACAGGTAAAAAATACTACGGGTAAAAAAAATACATGTAAAAAAATACTACATGTAAAAATGATTACAGGTAAACTATCACAGGTAGTAAATAATGAGACTTTATCAATCAATTTATTATTAACAAAGACTGGCTCACAAGGTATAGCATTAACTTTCTATGGGAAAAATTAAATGGCCGATAAAAACTATTAAACAAATAACAAAGGATATCGAGGTTAGATTGCTAATAATTATTAACCAATTATTTATTTATTTATAGTGATTGATTAATTTACCAATGTGTACTATGATAAGAGCCGCGCCTGTCTGTCTGTGTGTCACACTTTTACTAAGAAATACATATTAAAAAGAGAACTAATAATTTGTGGCCATGGCTACGGGTCACACTAATATTAATAATTTAAGAAAATAATAGTTTAGAATTTTGAGTGTAAATAATAATTAAAGTTAAATCAGCAATACGTTCTTGCATTTAAATATAAACCCATAATATCAATTAAATTTAACAGGTACTGAACTAATAGTCAACACCAAGTTGATCAATTTGTTTTGAATTTTTAATATTAATGTGACCCTCAAATTTTAGTTCCAATGCTCTCTCTCTGACTTACTTTTCATAACATAGATCAATGCATGAATTTTTGATGTCAGTTGAATGGATGAAGACACTTCAACATAAAGAAGACAATGGAAACCGTAGAGTTTTGATGAAACATACCCTCACTTGTTTTATTACCTGTCTTATAATATCACAAGGAACTTCGGAAAAGTTTTTTTAATCAAAAAGAAAATGGCAAATGTTGTCAAAGATATATCGCCAAGGAAAAAAAAAGATTTTGATACAAATTTTATTACTTACTGTCAAGATTATTTAATTTCCTGAAATTTGGGTAAGTTACGAATTAACGGACAGTTCTGCATGTTCGATCATATAAAAAAAGTATATAATTGATCATTTTAACTTTCAATTAGTATTCATAATAATAATTTATTATTAAAATTAAGCTTAGTAATAAATTGGATCACTGATGACTATATGTATAGTCTTGTTTGTAACCAGGAAATAACAAAACTCTAATTAAATATTAACAAAAACAATTCAAGTAGTCATAACTGAATTGAATCGCATGTGAATTAAAGATGAATTGAAGCGTATGTGCATAATACTGACCAACTTTTGGTGCTCTGTCAGTCGTTCTCTCAATTGGAATATGCAAAGTTGCCTCGCGCAAAAGTACAGGGGAACACTCTCCAGAGATTGCTATTTAAGGAGGGAGATGGAGCAGGCTAGTCAATGGCCAATATCTAGTGTACGACCAGCACTTTTCCCTTCTGAACACTCTTCACCGCCTAGACATATCAATTTGCTCCATACTCTGATATATGTAGCGAGAAGACCTAAAATGTCCGTGGGTATCGGACCAAACTTTAGATTCGTGTGCGTCCGTGATGCTCCCAGAGAATAGTTGTTTAGAATGGGCGCTTTGTAAAGTTCATAGAAACTCGAGCCTATAGTTTGGTGGCTGTAAATCCAGTAAAGAATCCTATGAGGCATTGTAAATAAGTCCATCCAAGAGAAACGCTGAAAATTTGTTCAGGATTTGTGAGATGGTATGGGAGAAGATCTTTAGAAGTGTATCGAGTAAGTCAACACATAGAATTGGTTGCCTATGTTCCTATTCTATTTAAATCTACACACAGAGAGAAACTTAAGGTGGGGCTATAGGAGAGTAAGATCCACCTACTTAATCTTCCATGGCCCTCCTTAACTGTTAATTTGAAACAATACTATTTTCATATTCATGAATTCGGTTTAATTAAACACAAGAGATAAAATCTTAAACAAATACTATGCTATTTCAAATTAAACAATTTACAATTACATATCATTTCTAGCCATTAATTAATATATTTAATAGAAATATGTTCCACTGAATTTGATAACATATTCTCGTATATACCTATTGTTCCATGTAACAACAATATACATTTTGCATCTATTGGCTGCTACTGAAGGCTTGTACGTAAATGGCAAAATCCTGCAGCATGTAATTGCTATTGAAGAAGCCTTCGCAGGTTTACCTCTAGGAATAACCATTGGTAGAACATGGATAGTTCCTATCTCTTTAGCTCTTTGTGTGCATTTAAATGAGAAACAAAAGAGAATTGTTTGTTATAATTCACATGTGCTTTTAATTGCTGTTAACGCAAATAAAGTATCTGTAATAAACTACAATATTAATTGATGTAAAACATATACCACTTCAAATGAGGTTTAGTGCATAGATGCTAAATAAATGCATACTTAAAATTGATATTGTTTGAGTTGAATGTTTAGTAGGGTATATTACGATTTTTCGAACAGTTTCACATTTTCGATCTGATAAGAAAAAGTATAAAATGATAATTATAAAATTTTTGTTATATACTATCTCTCAGATGATTTAAAAATGTGGAACCGTTCGATAACTCGGAACTTACCCGAGTAAAAATATCTCGTTCTGTGTGTATAAAATATTCCTTTTCCCTAAGATATATGATGGCTTTCCCGTATTCTCACTCATTAAATTTGTGCTTTCCTTAGCGAGATAAAAGTTTACGGGAAAGCCTTCAGAATTTTAATCTCTCGTCTAGTTTTCACTTCAGAGTTGCCAGACGCGCAAAAAGTCAGTATTCCACCGCATCTGAATGAAAACACTGCTCTCTGTGTGTCTAAATCAGTGCCAGTCGCCGCCATTTCATTTCTATGTTTAATATCTTCATATTGTGAATGTCTATATACAAAATGGAAGGCTAGACTCAACGACTGAGCCGGGGATCCTAGCAAATAGACATAATGGAGCAGAGACAAAACCTACTGAGCTATTCTCAAATTCATACAGGACTGGGGAGACTTCAACTCTACAAAAGGTCAAATCGAATGAGATTGGCAGCTCGTTTGTCCAGGATGTAAAAGATGTGGAGAGGTGTTCACCGAGATTTTTTCAGTCATGATGACACTAAAATAGTTGTGGTAAGCTCTCTAACCTTTTTTCTCAATAGGGAAAAGTGCTATTTTTTGTGAGTGAGGAACGGGTTAACTTATTTAGGGGCCTTTAACTAAAATCTGAAATAACTATTTAAATTCTGATAATTATTAAATATAATGAACTAGGGTAATTAAAGAGATAGGTTTTGGAAATTGTTTTCAGGGCATCAGTCTAGCTGCCATTTAATTTCACTGTGGGCATATCTTAAATTTCTATAAGCCATACTATTCTAATATTCTTCAAATGCCATCATTTCTATTCTGACTCTAATGCCTAATGACTCTAATGCCTAATGACTCTAATGCCTAATGACTCTAATGCCTAATGACTCTAATGCCTAATGACTCTAATGCCTAATGACTCTAATGCCTAATGACTCTAATGCCTAATGACTCTAATGCCTAATGACTCTAATGCCTAATGACTCTAATGCCTAATGACTCTAATGCCTAATGACTCTAATGCCTAATGACTCTAATGCCTAATGACTCTAATGCCTAATGACTCTAATGCCTAATGACTCTAATGCCTAATGACTCTAATGCCTTATTTTTTACTTGTTTAAACTTTACTTGTATAGTGTATTTATAATTTCTAGGCCATAACTATTCGGTCCTGAGCCCCTGTGATGGACGGGAGTTACTTGATGTGGGAGATGTGAGAGTCGTCATCTTTGTTGTGCCAGGACTCCTCTCAGACACCCTAATATATTCCGCATTTGTATTTCAAAGATAAAATTTCATCAATCGTTTATTAAACTTCAGTTATTTAATGTTATACTTTAAATTTTTAATGAAGTAGTATAATTATTATTTATCGTCTCATTTATCCTGGCCCTTATAGCAACAAATTTGATACTGTGTGATGCCATCGATCAAAATGTCACAAATCAATTCATAAATTTAATATCGAGAAATAGAAGATTATTTCTAGAGCTTTACGAGACTATTGTTACATGCATTTGAAATAAAAATGTCATACATGTTTATCTTTAAAATGTCATACATGTTTATCTTTAAAATGTCATACATGTTTATCTTTAAAATGTCATACATGTTTATCTTTAAAATGTCATACATGCTTATTTTAGAAATGTCATACATGTTTATCTTTAAAATGTCATACATGGTTATCTTTAAAATGTCATACATGCTTATCTTTAAAATTTCATAAGTGTGTTTTCAAACGAGGAACAGAAAAATAAAATCTGTGATATTAAATAAAGTTCTGCAATAATATTTAAATAGTAACGATAGTACTTTAATAAATTATAGTACATGCATAGATGAGAACATTAAAGTTGTAAATGAATATGACATGCGTAATTTCATCGAATATGTAAAGAATTGAAAATGTATCTATATCGGATGGAAATGAAACAATAGCTTAGTGAAACTGATAATGACGGCGATTGACATTTACGCAGTGGTATACAGGACAGCTAGAAAATTATTCAAACAGAATTATTTTGGGAGATGTGGCAGTCTTCTGCATCAATGGATTAGTCAACAGATTCACAGACATTGAGCTTCAAAAAATGATCCACCCCAAAATCATTCCCATATACGAAAATAATAAACCAAGGCTAAAATTGGTACGTTTGATCAGTATGTGTGGGAATTGAAAAATAATTGGTCTGACCTTTACGGATTGAAATATGAATGGACCAAAATATCTTGACATGTTGAATAAAAATATAATTATGTAAATATACAGATTATCTTGTTATTGGTGGTTAGAAGATGGAGCTCTGGTTCACAGACGAATTGTAATGGAAGATTAGTTAGAAATCTGATATTTGATGATTGCATGAAGTAATGAGTATGATTAGAAAAAGAACAGTGATTCGAATTCACAGGGGTTTATTCAAAGTTAATTAATACCCAATTAATGTACCAAGATTTACATAAATAAAATGGCAGTCAAGTTGCGCAGAATAGTACAGATTTCTTAAATATTACTGGTTTCCTTTTTATTAGTTCAACTACATGTTATTTGAGTAAAAAATGTTTTATATTCACAATGATTTGATTGGACAAAATTCATTTTAGAACCAAATAGATAACTTTTATGTAGTAACGGCGTGATTTTTGTAGTGCAATAACTATCAAAGAAAATGATAGACAATTGAATTTTTTGTAGAATAATTCAAACTGATTCAAAATCAATTCATCCGTTAGTAAGTTATTATATAATTATGAAAGGGTAGCTAAACTTTTTTTTGAAAAAAAAACTGCATAATAGAATTGCAGCTGTCAAGGGAAATTAAAATTTAATTATTAAATGATTTTTAAAGGCAATTAATTAGAAAGGCACAATAAATTTTCCTTGTAATTTTAGATTAAATTCGTAAGAAGGAAAATGTTTGGCTGGTGAATTTGAATTAAAGTGCAGATCACGTAATTCCACAGCCTCTTAAGTTACCACCGTTCCAAAATTGTTTGTACAATAAGCTGATTGTGAACCAAATTAACATTTGCTGAATTTCTGTAATTTCTTAACTATTTAATGATTTTAAAAAGATTTACTAAGTTGCAGTAAAATTCAATTTCTTTGCCTAATATTCCAAACAGTTGATATTCGATGTAAAAGATGACAGTGCAAATTCTAAAGCCAAAGCTGGTATTTCTATTGAATTAATGGATACATTAACTTAATTCCCTGATATTTATATATAATTTTGTTTGTATTTGGTAAATACCTTGTATCTTTAATAAATTATCACTATCTTTCGAACGCGCAACGAACAATCAATAAATGCGCTAACGATGGATCCATAGTTTTCGCAACGCAGTCGATCGATATTGTTGTCAAAAGTATGTTAAATGCTACATAAAAGGCTATTATGTTAATAAATTATATCAAATATTATGGAAAATAAAATTGAAAATAACAGTATAATAGAAATCAATATTTCTGTCAGGGCAAGTTCCGAATTATCGGTCAGTACTACATCTTCGGTCATATAAGAAGAAACGATATAAAAATTGTTTTTATTACACAGTGCTATCTAAGAATAATTGGTGGATTGTTTTTTCTTATATGACCGAAGATGTAGTACTGACCGATAATTCATAACTTACACTAGTCAAATAATGGTCTACATTACCGTAGATTAATTTAAATGTTACTGTGGTGAATTTTATCCAAAACAAAGTATAATAATAAGAAAATAAACTAGTCCTATTATCAGTAAGAAACTATGAAGACTAGGAAATTTAACTATAAATAAACTATCAAGTGAACACAAACACAAACTTACAAAAATATATGTTATTAACATATGAAATAATGAAATACCTATTTGAGATTTCTTGTCCGAAGGTCACTCTAAATCATCCGTAAAGAAGTCGGTGAAATATTCTTGAAGTGTCGGAAGTCGAATGGAGTGTCCGAATGATTCTTTCATAACAGGATTCATTAATCATTCGGCCGAGGAAATTAGAATGGGGCTTCAAAAGAACTCACAAACAGCTCATCATTCGCCATATCATCTTCCTTGAGAATTCTCGGAAATCAATAAATTCACAAGGCCTCGGAAATGAATTTGTTACTTAACGCTCCGTCGAATTCAATTTGATTCATATTGAGATAAAGAAAGGTGGAAACGAGCGGAATTTTGCAACGAAGAAAATGATCATTGAATACAAATATGGATTAATCTGAAACTGAAATTCTGCAACGGAAAGATTGGTCATTGAACACAACTAAGTGTTTGAAGACCCTAACTTGTAGAAACGAAATAAAAATGTCATATCAAATTTGAATTATTAAAAATTAAATAGCCAATAACCATGACGAAATAAAGATGCTGCTGCCAAACACAGAGATTCAGTTTAGGTCAGAAAGTGTATGACCCAAATTCTGCGATTTATATGGCGAATGAATAAAGAACTATCAATCTCACTGCATATTCCGATGCAATAACTATGTTCAGGACTGAGGGGATCATTGTAGAGGATTTATCTGGCACCTTTATTGACCTAAGCACTGAAAAGCTGCACCAGGCCCGTGATAACAGATTGTACTATCTGTGTACCAGGATGCTTCTCTGTGAAAACATTTATTGCACTCGCTATTGCTTGTATAACTGCCGCAGTGTCAGGCAGCACGGTGCAAATTAAAGATAAACAAGCTGGCTGGGCGTTGTAGCTGTTTGCTGGGGGTGTGGACTGAATCATATTATAATCACAAAGAGCAAATAAACGAGATGTCTCGATGCGAAACGTGTCCTATGGATGGGGATTTGATAATGTGTTAATGTGGAATGAGAAACATCTTCCTGTTTGAACAGCGACATGCAATTTTAAGAATAAAATGCCAGAGATTATATTGGGTTGTTGTTTTAAAGAATTTCTCTGAAGTGACACTCAAATGGAAAAATCAGAAGTCATTCTTATGTTTGGGACAAAGTAAACAGTAATTCAAGAAAAAAAAAGTGCATGTGACTCTAAAATAGAAAGTTTACATTAGTGATAGGAATGTGCGAAGAAATTTTGATTTTAAGTGACTTTAAATATCTAAATAATGCTATTACCTTGTTTTCAAATTCTTTTTAGAAAGAATTCTATTTGATTAGTTCAATATAGTAAATTAGTACAACTTTTCACTACAATGAATAACCAAAACAGAGAATCGTGATATGACAAAGAAGCATAGAGACCTAGTACCACATAGAGACCTAGTACCACATAGTGACCTAGTACCACATAGAGACCTAGTACCACATAGAGACCTAGTACCGTATAGTGACCTAGTACCACATAGAGACCTAGTACCACATAGTGACCTGGTACCACAGAGAGACCTAGTACCACATCGTGACCTAGTACCACATAGAGACCTAGTACCACATAGAGACCTAGTACCACATAGAGACATAGTACCACATAGAGACCTAGTACCACATATAGACCTAGTACCACATAGAGACCTACTACCACACATAAACCTAGTACCACTAGTAAATAAAAACCTAGTACCACTAGTAAATAAAAACCTAGTACCACTAATAAATAGAAACCTAGTACCACTAGTAAATAGAAACCTAGTACCACTAGTAAATAGAAACCTAGTACCACTAGTAAATAGAAACCTAGTACCACTAGTAAATAGAAACCTAGTACCACTAGTAAATAGAAACCTAGTACCACTAGTAAATAGAAACCTAGTACCACTAGTAAATAGAAACCTAGTACCACTAGTAAATAGAAACCTAGTACCACTAGTAAATAGAAACCTAGTACCACTAGTAAATAGAAACCTAGTACCACTAGTAAATAGAAACCTAGTACCACTAGTAAATAGAAACCTAGTACCACTAGTAAATAGAAACCTAGTACCACTAGTAAATAGAAACCTAGTACCACTAGTAAATAGAAACCTAGTACCACTAGTAAATAGAAACCTAGTACCACTAGTAAATAGAAACCTAGTACCACTAGTAAATAGAAACCTAGTACCACTAGTAAATAGAAACCTAGTACCATTAGTAAATAGAAACCTAGTACCACTAGTAAATAGAAACCTAGTACCACTAGTAAATAGAAACCTAGTACCACTAGTAAATAGAAACCTAGTACCACTAGAAAATAGAAACTTAGTACCACTAGTAAATAGAAACTTAGTACCACTAGTAAATAGAAACCTAGTACCACTAGTAAATAGAAACCTAGTACCACTAGTAAATAGAAACCTAGTACCACTAGTAAATAGAAACCTAGTACCACTAGTAAATAGAAACCTAGTACCACTAGTAAATAGAAACCTAGTACCACTAGTAAATAGAAACCTAGTACCACTAGTAAATAGAAACCTAGTACCACTAGTAAATAGAAACCTAGTACCACTAGTAAATAGAAACCTAGTACCACTAGTAAATAGAAACCTAGTACCACTAGTAAATAGAAACCTAGTACCACTAGTAAATAGAAACCTAGTACCACTAGTAAATAGAAACCTAGTACCACTAGTAAATAGAAACCTAGTACCACTAGTAAATAGAAACCTAGTACCACTAGTAAATAGAAACCTAGTACCACTAGTAAATAGAAACCTAGTACCACTCATCACTGGACAGATTCTCCCTGAAACTTAATAACGTGGGAAATCAGCCAAGGAGCTCCAGATGCTTCAGAATATTTGGCATTGTTCCTAGAAGAGAAATAACGGTCACTAGGGGAGTTTATGACTCCAAACAGAAAGTTAGTCTCAATCAAGTCATCATCTATGACTTTTATCATAGACATCTACTTTCTCAATTGTACAAAAAATATCAAATTCTGATAGTAATTTGCATTTCGTCTAATCGTTTTTCAATTACAACTTCAAATGGAAAATCTGAACTAAAAGGAGATAGAATTGAGATGAAGATAACAAACTTAAGCACAAACTTAATTATTCTTCATCTGCTCACATTCTCAAAGATGAGAGAAACTAAGTAGAGTTTCTAGGATCTCAGGAAGTTAAGAGCATAGAGTACATCGAAGTAAACCTATATGTACACATTAAATTTTTTTCCGAAAATTCAAAGAATACCACTATAGGTAAACCTTTTTATCAAATATTTTTAAATCAAGCCCCACCTTCAAAGAAACATATATCTATTAATAATAACACTTCAAAAAATTAGTTTACGAACAAAGCATTTAAAATTATGTCGCCATTTGCTGTTGCATAGAGTGATTCTATTCTGGTCTCCTAAAGCAACTTTATCGGTTAAGGTGAATCTATGTTGTACTTGAAGCGTTTCAACCTTTTTAGAAATTATGGAGATCTAATTTTGGATCTTACGTAGCTCCTGTTACAAATTGCGTTAGGTGTTAGGCATGCTTATGAATAATTAAAAAAAGGATACTCTAAAACATTCAGAAAGAGGTTACTTGGATCTATAGGAAGAAGGCCATTATTTTTATACCTAAAACAGGAAGTTTTTGAGCACACATTTCCCCAATAGTGTTACAACATTGCAAATCATGTCACAGTACTGCCACGAGAAACATTGATACTCGAGAACTTTAAAACAACGTCAATATAAAATCAATGGGTCAATGATGAATTGCTCATATTTTTAGCATCCCCAATCAATGGAGTGTTAAACTGCTTATTGAAACAATAAACAGTTGTACTGATGAACTATTGATGAAAACACTTATTATTCATAAGCAGATCGATAAATTAATAATGGAGTAACGAGATTACATTGATGTCATTCATCAGAGAATAGATATGGTTAGCAGGCGATTAATATTGGTATATTGAAGCTGTTAATCTGAACATTAACTTTTATCAAATATAAAGCTACGCACTTATATTTTAGTCATTAAACTCTTAGTTTACATATCATATACACAAATAGGAATAGAACTAGAATATATACATGATAGAAAAGAGCCACATGAAAATAATGTTTCAGAACTACATCAGAGGCTTCGGTGTCTAAAAAGTCATAAACATTCGTGCCAAATCTTCCGCACCATTCCAGTGAATATTATTCATAAATATGAAGGTATAATATTTCCTCTCGTTCAGTAGAAGCCACCCAAACGTCATAATAATATTTCGTTGCAGGAAGGAAAGTCTGAAAACATCTCAATAATATTGTCACTGCACCACCGTATTTATTTTCTCTGCCGGTCAAACCTCAGATGTCAGATTCTGGTGTCCCGACTGTCAGGCCTGGCAATACGCTCAGAAAAGTCCTCAGGAAATATCTCTATGAAGTAGATTTGGATTTCATGAGCTTCTTCCCTCGCTAGCTTATTTGAGAGGGAAATTCCACCTATTGGTGAGAGGGAAAATCCCTTATTGGTGAGAGGGAAAATCCCCCTATTGGTGAGAGGGAAAATCCCTTATTGGTGAGAGGGAAAATCCCTTATTGGTGAGAGGGAAAATCCCTTATTGGTGAGAGGGAAAATCCCTTATTGGTGAGAGGGAAAATCCCCCTATTGGTGAGAGGGAAAATCCCCCTATTGGTGAGAGGGAAAATCCCCCTATTGGTGAGAGGGAAAATCCCTTATTGGTGAGAGGGAAAATCCCTTATTGGTGAGAGGGAAAATCCCCTTATTGGTGAGAGGGAAAATCCCCCTATTGGTGAGAGGGAAAATCCCCCTATTGGTGAGAGGGAAAATCCCCCTATTGGTGAGAGGGAAAATCCCCCTATTGGTGAGAGGGAAAATCCCCCTATTGGTGAGAGGGAAAATCCCCCTATTGGTGAGAGGGAAAATCCCCCTATTGGTGAGAGGGAAAATCCCCCTATTGGTGAGAGGGAAAATCCCCCTATTGGTGAGAGGGAAAATCCCCCTATTGGTGAGAGGGAAAATCCCCCTATTGGTGAGAGGGAAAATCCCTTATTGGTGAGAGGGAAAATCCCCTTATTGGTGAGAGGGAAAATCCCCCTATTGGTGAGAGGGAAAATTCCTTATTGGTGAGAGGGAAAATCCCCTTATTGGTGAGATGGAAAATCCCCCTATTGGTGAGAGGGAAAATCCCCCTATTGGTGAGAGGGAAAATCCCTCTATTGGTGAGAGGGAAAATTCCCCTATTGGTGAGAGGGAAAATTCCCCTATTGGTGAGAGGGAAATTCCCCCTATTGGTGAGAGGGAAACATTCCATTACATGTGAGAGGGGAAAAATCCCCTATTTGTGAGAGAAAACCCCTCTATTGTTGAGAGGGGAAATCCCATTATAGTAAGAGGGGAAAATCTCCCCCTTTCCAATCTTCCATCACCACCATTTTAATGAAATTACTTCAACATTAAATGTAAACCCATAAATACTTTATCAAGACGTAAGTCAATCTAAGAAATTAATCTCTGTAAGGTAAATTGGCTTCACTCAATCAAAATAAATTTAATTATCGACAGATTTGTTGTTCAGTTGTTTGGTTTCATTCAATTGAATCCGAGTTTTAGAAATTTTATTGGATATTTTCCAAATTCTGACTTTGAATTTAAGTATTTGATGTTTAATAACAACGGTATTTTCGTTTTTCTTTCACAGGTTTTAAAGAAATACTTTCTATTTAGTTATTTTGAAAGGTAGTGAATATTTACAAACTGTGCATGATTATATCCCGTATTTTCAGTGTTTTTAATATACGAATTAAGAAAGCGCTAAAAAAAATAAAATGCATCCATTATTTATTATAGTATCTAGTTCAGTTTCAGTTCAATGTTCACACGAGTATAAACATACGAGTTTGGCAAAATGTTAAACTGAATAAATCATAACGTTTAAAATTTTATCGCCAAAATACGATTGATGTCTAACTGACTGTTCATAGGAGTTTTTTGCATATATAAATAATTAATCAAATAACTGATTCATAGGTAGGCACCAAAACGTACATCAAATAAATGATTTGTATCACTGGAATAATAACAGTATTCTTTAGTTAGTAAGAATTTAGATTTTATTCAAAGTTAATATTATTTATAAAGGTCTGTCTGTCCGAAACTTTTGATAATTATGAAGAAAAACTAATAATGTGTGGCCATGGCTAATATTAATAATTTAAAAAATAATGTTTTTGACTTTTGGAGTAAAAAATAATTAAGTTAAATCATTATATATGTATTAATAATACAAACTAGCACTTAAATATATACCCGTTACATTAATTATATTCTCCGGATGAATAACAGGTACTGGTAGTAATTTTTACAGCACCAAAATGAAAGAAATTCGAAATAGTACATTCCTATGTTATTTCTAAATAGAAAATTAGCATAATTTTTCTACAAATAAAATATCTGTGATGATAAACAGCCCCTTTTATCAAATGTGGGTGTCTGAACAAAATTAGAATCATTACTAGTCAATCTGTAACTAATATAAATATATTGATAAGTACAATTTTCCCTATAAAAATATGGTTCAATTTTCTATTGAAAATATTTATATTTCATGCGTAATAATTATTGATTATTTCGACTAATAGAATTTCATTCAAATTTATTTTCATGTATCCATATATTTTATCGTTATTTTGAACTGTCTAAATAATAGAAAACATTTCCAAGTTCAAAAATTCTCTTCTTGTTTTTGTTTGGCAAAAAAAAGAAGGAGAAACATTGCAAGAAGTTGCCAAAATTTATATTTCCGATTTCCTGCTTTTAGTCAGTAAAAAAAGTCACTCGTTCAGTCATGCTAGAAAAATTAGGGAGTAAAAATTTCAAAAGTGAGTCCCTACGTCCAAAACATGTCACAATAATTGAAATGTTTTCCCCTAAATTACAGGATGTTGTTTCGAGCAAACGCATTTTTATTCGTTACCAATTAAAATAAAAGACTTGAAGAGAAAATCTAATTACTTGGCATAGAATAACAATTTAGCTTCAGCATCATGTATGGTGCTTTTTATTAGCAATTATATCTAGTCTAAAGGGTAATGAAATAATTAAATAGAGAGTATTTACAGTTTAATGGTGAAACTATTGGCAAAATGAAGTGTGTTTAAATTAGCACTATGTTAAATTAGTTAGTAAACTAAAGTAATTAATGTTACTTCACGCTACCCTAACATATCACCTCTGTTTCGGTGATATGTTCCATTTATTACTTCAATAGTGATATATGTGAATAAGGGGGCGTGTCACCCCCACAACCATCCTGCCAGGTCTTTAAACAATCACGAAGTGTGCAATGCAACAAACTAGCGGATTCAACAAACTAAATAACGACCATTTATGTTGAGACTCTTAAAAATGAAAAGAAAAATTCAAATTTTTTCAATATTCAGTCTTATCAACATGGGGAATGAATATCGACTATTATTTTCAGAATAAAATTGTAAAACTGGAAATGGTTTTCTTAAATAAAAAAATATTTTTTAATTTCTATTTATATGTACGCGCAATAGGAATTTATCTAATTTTAACACTTTCATTTCAATTATTTTTATTTCTTACATGAGTGCTATTTGTTTTCTTTTATAGTTTTAATCTGGACAAAGAGACAATTATTTCTCAAATTCCCTTTGAATGCGGTATGTGATAAATATAAAACTTATCGTCCAATTCATAACTTAAAACCCGCACTTTACCAGTCTCAAAAATAAAATAAATTGGATGAATGTGAATTATTTAAACCTAGCTGTTAATTCTATATGATTTAATTGTATTTAATGTAAGAGTTAAATAGATTTGTCTTTTGTTTCTTGCTCATCAATTACTATTGATGAGCAAACCTATCTATACAATATTAATTTACAGGGGGAATCGCACTGGATGAACTTATAATAAATTCATAGAGATATTTCTACTTCTTTCTTATTATATGAATTAATGTTCTGATTTATTGCCATTAAATATGCATTCGATTGGGGATCAATTGAACGATGAACATTTATTTCGCACAGTTGGATTTCACTGGCATGGGAACAACGTAGGTGGTGTACTGACCATGTACTGGATAAAAGTAGTGGATGAATGTACTGGATGAATCACTAAACTGACCATGTACCGGATAAATGTACTTCATGAACTCGTTTTAAAATAGATAAAAAATTACTCAATTTGTTTGGTCTATGGGGGTCCATCAAATAATTAACATACAATTTATAGATAGATTGAAATGATCTTCACTATGACTTACAACCTTTGGAATTGCTGACAGATGTATTTTTGTAATCAAACTATATTTAATGAAGTAAATAAGTTACATGATTTTATAAAACAAAATATATTTTATTTTGAATTTTACATGATTATATTTGAAATAGTAATATTTTTGATGTTGAAAAATATGATTTTTTAATTTACAAGATAGTAATGGAAAATAATTTAAAAAATAACGAAAAAATAATTAAATATGAACTATTCAACTCTTGAAATTATATGAAAAGATAAACGAGTTTAAAACTATAAAATAATTCTAAGTGAAATTAACTAACAATTTACTTAATTTTCTTAATATGAATAATAACTTATATACTTTTCCCAGCAGACGCAAACAATCATCTCTAAATATAATTAGCGATATCCGCTCTGACGTCATCAGGGACTATGGCAATCGTGTCCTTCGTGTTCGCAGTCACAGAAGTCTCTTCCTTCTTCTCTGCGTACAGTCTGCACAGTCTCTATAATGCAGAGACTGTAGCTGTACCTTCCCTCATCTCCTGCTCTGTACTGTGCAATAAAAGGGACTACTGTGCCTCTGTGATATGGGAACCTGATGCTGTGAGTTACGCCAAAGAGATAGTCATTTAATGTTAGAAACATGATAAAGGAAGAATCAAATAGTAGAGTAGGTAATGGAAATCATATACTAGGAAAAATATAAATCAGGTTGAGGACGCATTAGGAGCTAGTACGGTTTTAATAATTCAAGTAGGCGCTAGTACGGATTTCTTATAATTCAAGTAGGCGCTAGTAAGGATTTTTTTTATAATTCAAGTAGGCGCTAGTACGGATTTCTTATAATTCAAGTAGGCGCTAGTAAGGATTTTTTTTATAATTCAAGTAGGCGCGAGTACGGAATTTTTATAATTCAAGTAGGCGCTAGTAAGGATTTTTTTTATAATTCAAGTAGGCGCTAGAAAGGATTTTTTTTATAATTCAAGTAGGCGCTAGTACGGATTTCTTATAATTCAAGTAGGCGCTAGTAAGGATTTTTTTTATAATTCAAGTAGGCGCTAGAAAGTATTTTTTTTATAATTCAAGTAGGCGCGAGTATGGATTTTTTATAATTCAAGTAGGCGCTAGTAAGGATTTTTTTTATAATTCAAGTAGGCGCGAGTACGGATTTTTTAATTCAAGTAGGCGGTAGAAGGATTTTTTTTATAATTCAAGTAGGCGCGAGTACGGATTTTTTATAATTCAAGTAGGCGTTAGTAAGGATTTTTTTTATAATTCAAGTAGGCGCTATTACGGATTTTTCAATTCAAGTAGGCGGTAGAAGGATTTTTTTAAATTTGAGTAGACGGTATTACGGTTTTTTCAAAATTAAAGTAGGCGCTAGTACGGTTTTTATAATTCAAGTAGGCGCTAGTACGGATTTTTATAATTCAAGTAGGCGCTAGAAAGGATTTTTTTTATAATTCAAGTAGGCGCGAGTACGGATTTTTTATAATTGAAGTAGGCGCTAGTAAGGATTTTTTTTATAATTCAAGTAGGCGCTAGTACGGATTTTTTAATTCAAGTAGGCGGTAGAAGGATTTTTTTAAATTTGAGTAGACGGTATTACGGTTTTTTCAAAATTAAAGTAGGCGCTAGTACGGTTTTTATAATTCAAGTAGGCGCTAGTACGGATTTTTTATAATTCAAGTAGGCGGTAGAAGGATTTTTTTTATAATTCAAGTAGGCGCGAGTACGGATTTTTTTTTATAATTCAAGTAGGCGCTAGTACGGATTTTTTATAATTCAAATAGGCGCTAGTAAGGATTTTTTTTTATAATTCAAGTAGGCGCTAGTACGGATTTTTTAGTTCAAGTAGGCGGTAGAAGGATCTTTTTAAATTTGAGTAGACGGTATTACGGTTTTTTCAAAATTAAAGTAGGCGCTAGTACGGTTTTTATAATTCAAGTAGGCGCTAGTACGGATTTTTTATAATTCAAGTAGGCGCTAGTAAGGATTTTTTTTATAATTCAAGTAGGCGCGAGTACGGATTTTTTATAATTCAAGTAGGCGCTAGTAAGGATTTTTTTATAATTCAAGTAGGCGCTAGAAAGGATTTTTTTTATAATTCAAGTAGGCACGAGTACGGATTTTTTATAATTCAAGTAGGCGCTAGTAAGGATTTTTTTTATAATTCAAGTAGGCGCTAGAAAGGATTTTTTTTATAATTCAAGTAGGCGCTAGAAAGGATTTTTTTTATAATTCAAGTAGGCGCTAGTACGGTTTCTTTAATTCAAGTAGGCGGTAGAAGGATTTTTTTTATAATTCAAGTAGGCGCTAGTAAGGATTTTTTTAAATTTGAGTAGACGGTATTACGGTTTTTTCAAAATTAAAGTAGGTGCTAGTATGGTTTTCTTCATAACTATTTTACCGTATGACAATTTGAGATAAATAATTCAGTGTTAGTCTGTTTACACGCGTATGCATTCCCTTCAATATTACTTATCTAATTCGTTTATACAAATATCATCTATTATTTATCAATATTACTTATCTAATTCGTTTATACAAATATTATCTATTACTTACTTATCAATATTACTTATCTAATTCGTTTATACTTTCATTTGTTTAAACTTCTCTGTGTGCAGGAAAAGAAATGTCAGCTGGTTGTTCACTACTCCACAGAAGGGGCGGAGCTATCTTTTGCCACCAGAATTCACCGCAGTGAATCCTACCGGAACAAGAAACTGTTCGAAATTCGTTCTGACACTGGAGAACAGTCATTCGAGTGAGTTATGCTGATGATATTATTTACTATTATATTGGACTTACCCTTCACTGTGCACTCTATTAACAACTATGATGGTGATTTTAACCCTTCACTGTTTAATCGGAACTTACCCTAGTTTAATTTGAATTGACGAAAATTATTTTCCCTGCATTATAGTATATTTTTGAAAGCAATTTTAAATAAACACAATAAAAATTTAATTTCTTTCAGTTGGGGTGTGGCGGAGTGTGGCAGACAAGGAGGGAAGATGGTAGACTATCCCATGACGAAAGGGGTGAGTGTGGTTATGGTGGGGCCTAAGGAGATAGTGATCTTCCATTGGCCCACCATAACTTGAACTGTGGCTATAGGTAGAGGGAAAGTTATAGTGGGGCATTAGGAGAGAGTGATAATAACTTAATAATAATAATAAGCCCCATAATAACTTTAACTGTGGGAATATGGAGAAAGTTATGGTGGGCCATAGGAGATAAGAATCTTCAAAAGCCCCACCATAACTTTAACTGTCGGTATACATAGAGGGAAAGTTATGGTGGGGCCATAGTAGATTGTGATCTTCTAAGGCCCCACCATAACTTTAACTGTGGATCTAATAATCTAATCAGAACGTATTAAACTTTTCCAGCGTTTGAATTATTTGATCATCAATTAAGTGGTTTGAAACAATCAAATTATACATTTAAAATTTGTTTGTTTAGAAGCGATTGCTTCGGTTAGTTTTATTACGAAAATGGGTAAATTATATATAATTACCATAATACTTTTCATTTAAAAAGAAAAATAATATTGAACCAATTATTTGGAAAGGGTATAGGGAAAATTCTTAATTATCGCACAGTTCCACTTTTCCGATCATATAAGAGAAAAATACGAATACATCGATACTAATTAAATTAACAAGTTATATAATAATTATCAATCCCTGCAAAACATAGAAAACCGTCTTCTTTGAACATGTGATTTCAATTAATATTTTTATACCAATTGTACAATAAGATTATCAATAGTAAATCTATATCCCTATTATTTTCTATCAGAGGCTAATCTATAATGGATGACTCAATCACACTGAACATTACTATTATATTAATCTTTTTCTTCGATCTATTCATAGGAAGAAGCACGCCTGGACATGAGAAGCCAGCGCTACATCCTCATCGATCTCACGGACTACGATCGCGATGGAGTCTTCGAGAATTCGGATTCGACCATCACTGCGGTGAAGGGTGACATGGAGCACTGGGATTTATTGAACCCTTCCAAGTACAACGGTGAAGACTGCTTTGGTTACGGAGACAGGCCCACAGAGTATTGGGACTGGGGTTGCGATGAGCAAAATGATGTCGACGAATATGCGATATTTTGCACAAAACTTGAATAAAAGGGACAAAGGAATTCTATGGATTCATCAACTAAAAAACTGAAGACTAGAATGAAGAGGCATAGAACGCATATCTTTGCCGCCGCTTAGAAATGACATTGACCATCTAATAATTCTTGAGTTATAAATTATCTTTAGCTTTTATCCATCCACTCCCAAACTCTGATCAAATGGTTACCTGGATAATGACAAATCGTCCCACTAAATTACAGGCAATTTGGATGAATACTTTTTGAGTTATTGAATTTGACCTAAAACTTTGACCTGATCGTTCTCAAAATTTAATAAACTGGTTCCTGGATAATGACCAAAGGTCTCAAGACAATAATATGGCTGAATTATTTGAGTTATTAAGTTATATATGTATGAATGATCTTGACCTTCGACCCGATCATTCTTAAAACCTAACCAAAATGGTTCCTGGATAATGACCAATCTTCCCACCAAATTTCAGGCAATTTGGTTTGATACTTTTTGAATTATGCGAATTACAAGATTACAAATAAATACGTAAATGCCGACCATTACATAACCTTCCACAATTTGCGAAGGTAAATATCATAACCAAAATGTCAGCCATGGTGGGGTCATAGAAGATTAAACTGTGGGTACTCATTCAAACTTAACCATATTATATCTTTGGGTTTAAATTAACTCGAACATTACTATTATTATTAAAGTTACTTTATCCCATTAACAATAATGAATAGAGGTCTCCGTAATACCATAAAATATTTCTAATGCATATCTACAATATAAGCAGAACACGCCACTCCATTTGAAACATTGGGCTAAATTGGCTCTGTTACAATACACTCATCTGCCTCCATCTCTCTAAATATTATAATTAAAGGTGGGAGCTTATTCAAGATTAGTTGAATTTATGATCTGCTGAAGAGTGTGGTATTAGAGGGTGTGGTCCAGAGACGTAATATAATGTTCGTGTTGTCAGCCACATAAAGTATGTATTAGTTGTTAGAGTCTAATTAGGTAGAGTTGGGCCACTCCAAACTGCACATGCGGTCTATGTAGAGCTCCAGACCTAATTCCTAACGTGCACTTCAAATTCAAACTTTCGGAATTATAAACAGTTGCTAAGTAATTGAAGTGGCACTTGTGTATATTAATAATGAAGCTTCAGGAGTGGTTAATGAGCAAGTTATTAGAGTGTGTTAGTTTGATAAGGAGCATCTACAGGCACCTTATGGTCGCCATCAATGTTACGATGATCTTTTTCAGGGCTCCAATCGAGTGCAATCTTTTCTGGCCAATATAATAATTGAAAACTTCTCAAGACAAATGGATTCAATTTTATTGGAATAGACGGATATGATATCGATATGAGCATTATACCTTTTCCATTTCGGCCCAACAATACATTATTGAATAGGAAACGCTTCCCCGCGCAGAAAACTATTCAAGAATGAGGAGATATTCTCCGTTGCAGAAAATCATTATACTCTTCAATGGATCTCACTATTGGAAAGAATCTATCGGACTTATATAATGTGATGGATATTGTGATATCTGAATGCCTTTACTATTACCAATATCAATGAAGAAACATTAATAAAAAGAGTTCAGTTACATGTAATTTACCTTCTGATTGAAAGCAACGGAAAATGAAATCTTAAAATAAAATCACCGAGTTAATTGAAATTATATAATTTCAACTAATTGATTAACAATTAACAAATCAATCAACTAACGTAAATAATTGATCCTGATAGAAATAATTGAGGTTGTGTTCCAAAAAATGTCATCAATAAATTAGTCTCCGAATATGACTTAGTTTATTTGAAAGAGAGAAGAGAAAAGAAGTCTAGGGATGGCTGCTAAAGTATGTAGCAGAATGGAGGTCATCTTGGAGATAGAGTCTGAAATCTCACGTGTGGTCCTAAAGAATCCTAATTTAGTCCTAATATTGAGTGAAATGTCCGTTTCTATTTCGGTTCAGTGTTTCGTGGTGGAGGAGAAAAAGAATTTACAGTTTAGCCCCATTTTTGAGATTAGTGTTGTAAAACAGTCGCATGGAAAGAGTTCATGGAAATTAAGGGCATTGAGACGAATTGTAGAGAAAATTAGACTTGCATTTACCTTTAGTTTATTTTGCGTGTTACTATTAAAATACGATAGAAAATAAGTAATTAATATTAACCTTTCACCTGATAAATGTTTGTTGTCTAATAATTGTTTTAGATTAGCTATAAGTATTTCCTATTTGAGTCCCTGTCACTCCAATATCAGAGCAAAGATTATCAGCTTTAGATGTCTTCACCTCTGTATACAGTTCAGGAAATGTTTTACTGAAATATTCTGACTTTGAAGCTGGTGTGCAATGTACCTCCTTGTAATCAACCGCTACACGTCTTCGAATAAATATTCTCTGATTCGAAACAATGTTTGAATTTCTTTAATCTGAGCCCCAATGTTGTGAAAATAAATAAACAAATAAGCTTTTTGGTTTCGAATCGTCTACAGTTGCCTTTATTTGTCACATTTAAAAACCAGTCTATTTGTATGACCATCAAATTACAATTACACAAAATACAGTAATGTCGCAGTGGACGGACACTCATAGCATTCGGAAAATTGGTGAAAACGTAGTTATTGAAAATATGTGAATTTTTACCCTGAAATTATTGAAATTTTATAAATTATTGCTGTATTTAGATTATTATTGAAAATCTGAATTCAAATTTTAAACTTGCAAGGCTAAGTTACGTATTCTAGTAAACAATATTATTAGATAGATCTTAAATATAGCTCAAATTATTTAAATACATATTGATTATTTAAATTCATATCAAATTATTTAAATTCATATCAAATTATTTAAATTCATATCAAATTATTTAAATTCATATCAAATTATTTGAATTCATATCAAATTATTTGAATTCATATCAAATTATTTAAATTCATATCAAATTATTTAAATTCATATCAAATTATTTAAATTCATATCAAATTATTTAAATTCATATCAAATTATTTAAATTCATATCAAATCATTTCAATAAATGCCAAAGTACTGCATAGTTCCTTAAATGGAAGTTATAAAAATATTATAATTCTTCTGCTAGGGTAGGTACATAGTAGCTAAATATACCTATAGAGAGTATTGACTCATTGCATATACTTATTGAACCAATACAAATACCTAATGGCCCAATACATATATCTATAGACCCAATACATATACCTATCGACACAATACATATGCCTAATGACCCAATACATATGCCTAATGACCCAATACATATACCTATCGACCCAATACATGCCTAATGACCCAATACATATACCTATCGACCCAATACATGCCTAATGACCCAATACATATGCCTAATGACCCAATACATATACCTATCGACCCAATACATATACCTATCGACCCAATACATATACCTATCGACCCAATACATATACCTATCGACCCAATACATATACCAATCGACCCAATACATATACCTATCGACCCAATACATATACCTATCGACCCAATACATATACCTATCGACCCAATACATATACCTATCGACCCAATACATATACCAATCGACCCAATACATATACCTATCGACCCAATACATATACCTATCGACCCAATACATATACCAATCGACCCAATACATATACCTATCGACCCAATACATATACCTATCGACCCAATACATATACCTATCGACCCAATACATATACCTATCGACCCAATACATATACCTATCGACCCAATACATATACCTATCGACCCAATACATATACCAATCGACCCAATACATATACCAATCGACCCAATACATATACCTATCGACCCAATACATATACCTATCGACCCAATACATATACCTATCGACCCAATACATCTACCAATCGACCCAATACATATACCTATCGACCCAATACATCTACCAATCGACCCAATACATCTACCAATCGACCCAATACATATACCAATCGACCCAATACATATACCTATCGACCCAATACATATACCTATCGACCCAATACATATACCTATCGACCCAATACATATACCTATCGACCCAATACATATACCTATCGACCCAATACATATACCTATCGACCCAATACATCTACCAATCGACCCAATACATATACCTATCGACCCAATACATCTACCAATCGACCCAATACATCTACCAATCGACCCAATACATATACCAATCGACCCAATACATATACCTATCGACCCAATACATATACCTATCGACCCAATACATATACCTATCGACCCAATACATATACCTATCGACCCAATACATATACCTATCGACCCAATACATATACCTATCGACCCAATACATATACCAATCGACCCAATACATATACCTATCGACCCAATACATATACCTATCGACCCAATACATATACCTATCGACCCAATACATATACCTATCGACCCAATACATATACCAATCGACCCAATACATATACCTATCGACCCAATACATATACCTATCGACCCAATACATATACCAATCGACACAATACTTATACCTATCGACCCAATACATATACCAATCGACCCAATACATATACCTATCGACCCAATACATATACCTATCGACCCAATACATATACCTATCGACCCAATACATATACCAATCGACCCAATACATATACCTATCGACACAATACTTATACCTATCGACCCAATACATATACCTATCGACACAATACTTATACCTATCGACCCAATACATATACCTATCGACCCAATACATATACCTTTCGACCCAATACATATACCTATCGACACAATACTTATACCTATCGACCCAATACATATACCTATCGACCCAATACATATACCTTTCGACCCAATACATCTATATCAGTCGAATCAAAGTTTGATAACATAATGGCAGCAATTAATCCGTCGATAGGAAGAGAATTATTGTCGGTTGGAGAAGAAGAAGATGACTCGCTATTTTTGTTATTCCTCTCATAATTTGTGCTTTGTGTGTCCCTTCCATTGAATAATAGAGTGACTGATGGTCGCAACTTATCCTATAATGACTTCTGAATCCTGATGACGGCCTAAAGCCAGGTTTCCGTGGAAGTTATCATGCAGCATGAAGAAACGAAATCTTTTATTTAGAAGATGATTGTTGAGAAGCTGTTCAGTTTTTTAAATGTGAAGATGGTTATAGTAAATATTGGAATGTGCATTAATTGTAGAATTACAAATGAGTTTTAATTATTAATACAGAGGGTGCAGTATAAATAAATAAAATAATTATATAATTTAAAAAGTTATTAATTCTATTTAATGTTCACAAAAAGCTGATCTATTTTTATTCAGCGAGTGAAATTCATCTCAAAAAGACAAAAGAATTGGACGATATTAACATCAGTATGAAACGTTGAGTTACGAGCAAAGAAAAGTAAACACACTTTTAAAGAACTAAAATACATTATATAAGATAAAATGCAATTTAAATGATTACTGCCAAGAGCTTTACTTATCATAGCGTGTTGAAAGGCGAGGGTTTAGACATCACCAGAAATTACTGCACACTTCGGATTATATTTCTAGGGTCTTGAAACTCAAGGAGAAATTATTCTCGAGAGTGGGGGATTGCGGGGATTTCGCCAGATTGCAGCCTGGATTTCTAGTTTGTGATTCCGTGGGGACGGATCTAGAAATCTTTAATTGAACTGAAATCCTCACTGTTAGATAACATTTTCCAAAGAAAGATTAAACAGAGAGAATGAAGTGCTATTTTATTTAGGATGTTTTTCTCAATTGAAATCTGTAATCCAGGTGAATTTATGTGAAAATTTTACGTTTAATTGACATGAACTTGAATTTTACTGTTCAGGAATTAAAATAATATAGGCATAATTTAGTACAGTAGAAAAGGAGGTATAAATTGTTATGGTGGGGCCATAGATAAATAAGAGAGAAGCCAATTAATCATCCCATTACTGTACCTCTGGATAATGGAGGCCTAGTTAATACTTCAGAATAAATATATGTTATCTACGTATTGGAACCTCATAATAATAAAAAAGGTAAAACTATTCACATTACAATTACAGTTGAGGTGCCAATAGAGTGAATGATGTGTATAATATACTCAGAATATATTTTTAATATATTCAGAATTTTTCTTAGCAATATCGAACATATCGTGTAAAGAATCTATCCGCCAGATTAGATACTCACATTTAACTACGCTTACTTAAGATTAAATTATCCGGAACAAAAGTAACACTCTACAGCAGAGCTCCTCAAGTATGAAAATTTGTTCTGCTTACTATACTTACTATACTTACTCGTAAATTTTCTCTTGTAGTTGAACTTAGAAAACGGTAACAGGTTGGATAAACATTAGCATCTCGTTTTAAGGTAATGAAAAACTACAGATAATTTCCATTGATTTTTTTAGTTCAGAAATTCATTGATGAATACAACCTGAATTCCTATATGTGCCTTTAAGTACAGGACGTGTACTTGAATCACTTACCCGTGCAAAGTTTGCATTGAAATGGAAAATGTGAAAACAGTTCACAGCTGAGGGAGTTCATAACTCAGAATTTCGTTACTCAAGCAGTTCATAGTAGAGAAGTTCTACTGTACCACTTAAACCTCACACTCACATATGTTAAGGTTAAGTTGCCCTATTTTCTCTTCAATAATAGATACTAGAATTCAATGAACATGATTTCCATATTACTGTTTTACATACACATTTCATATACTCTTCATTTCACATGGACTGCCAATTAGTTTAAGCCACTTCGATTCTGTTAGACGAGTTTAAATATTCCACAAATTGGACATGAAACAAACCATCGAATGTACTCGACAACCTGATTAGAGTTGAGCCTAAGGGGTATGGAGTACCCATACCTACTTTGATACCTCAAATAGAGGGTATGGAGTACCATACCTACTTTGATACCTCAAATAGAGGGTATGGAGTACCATACCTACTTTGATACCTCAAATAGAGGGTATGGAGTACCATACCTACTTTGATACCTCAAATAGAGGGTATGAAGTACCATACCTACTTTGATACCTCAAATAGAGGGTATGAAGTACCATACCTACTTTATTACCATAAAGGGAGGGTATGAAGTACCCATACCTACTTTAATACCCTAGAGAGAGGGTATGAAGTACCCATACCTACTTTAATACCCTAAAAAGAGGGTATGGAGTACCCATACCTACTTTAATACCTCAGATAGAGGGTATGAACTATCTATACCTACTTTGATACCATGAAGAAAGGGTATGGAGTACCCATACCTACTTAATACCATAAAGAGAGGGTATGAAGTACCATACCTACTTTAATACCATAAAGAGAGGGTATGAAGTACCATACCTACTTTAATACCATAAAGAGAGGGTATGAAGTACCCATACCTACTTGAATACCCTAGAGAGAGGGTATGAAGTATCTATACCTACTTTAATACCCTAGAGAGAGGGTATGAAGTACCATACCTACTCTAATACCCCGTATCATTATGTCACAATGATATAAGTGCTAAATCGTTCCTCACATGCAATGTACTCACATAACAGAAGAGAATGTTTTCTCAGCTCAAGAAACGGTTTCATTTCCTGGCAAACTAAGAAGTGTATTCAGTTGTATGTACTTCGCTCTTAGTGTCAGGTGGTTGTACTATGAAACTGAGTGTTAGATGGTAGATCTATCGGAATTTGTTTTCCATAACTTCCACTTTCCGATAACTGCGAGTGTGCTGTAATTAAGTGGTTGCCTTAGGTATAGTTATTAATTAATTAGTCAAGATGAATTTCAGCTCAATGCCTTGGATATGATTGTTGTTGTTGTTCATCTCACCTATAACTTCATCAGTATTCGTTGATTTGTTTTATTTTAGTTTTAAAGAGAGAATATTGTTTTGGTGGAAGTTAATTAATATTGTATATGTATTATACATATATTGTATATGTATTGGTCGTTATATTGTTCGGGCAGTTTACAAAATTTTGAATAATTTTCTTCAATAATTGACTTTGCATTTTATATGTTATTACTAGGAAAAATGTCAACTAAAATTACGCAGGTCAAGGCTCTTGTAGAAGGCATTGCTTTATTCCCAGTACGTAGTATGAAAAGAGCAGGGCAAGGCTCTTGTAGAAGGCATTGCTTTATTCCCAATACGTAGTATGAAAAGAGCAGGACAAGCCTGTGTAGAAGGTATTGCTTTATTCTCAATACATAATATGAAAAGAGCAGGGCAAGGCTCTTGTAGAAGGCATTGCTTTATTCTCAATACGTAGTATGAAAAGAGCAGGACAAGCCTGTGTAGAAGGTATTGCTTTATTCTCAATACTTAATATGAAAAGAGCAGGACAAGCCTGTGTAGAAGGTATTGCTTTATTCTCAATACTTAATATAAAAAGAGCAGGGCAAGGCTCTTGTAGAAGGCATTGCTTTATTCCCAATACGTAGTATGAAAAGAGCAGGACAAGGCTGTGTAGAAGGCATTGCTTTATTCCCAGTACGTTGTATTATCTCACAGCGAGAGCATTAGAGTGTGCCCGTCAGAACGATACCCTCGAGGCGTAAGTTTGGCATCTCCAAAGAGTACAGAGATATGTAAAGCGAGTTAAACATCAAATAGCTGCCTCTCAATATCTCGACGATATAAATAGATTCTCTAGAAGAATATTACCTGTCACCATCAGCAAAAGAAGAATAAATTCGAAGAGAAGATTCCAAAAAGAAGTGCATAATTTCAAACCTACAAGTTATGTTGCTACGCCATTTGTAGGAGAAATCACTACTTCATTTGTAGAAAAGGAATGAAACTTCTACATCATTTCAATCAATCTTCGGTCATAGGAACTTCTATTGGTAACAGTACACTGTGATATAAATAATTAACGTCGATGATTTTCATGAAAAAATCCCAAATTGACCCTCAGCCTCGATAAATTTGTTGCAACAATCTAGTGAATAAATAAGGTATTAGTTCACCCTCCAATTATTCCATTGATGTTGGAAACTCGACTGAATTTTCTATCGATAGACTTTTAGTGATTTTTTCGTACAAAAAATAGGTCTTTTACTAGGTAGGCCTGAGTGCTTTGTTATAATGATAAACTTACGGCCTTCACTTGCTCTCTTTTATTAAGGATGGAGAGTTTCAAAATAGGATATTGAAGACGAGTCTATAAGGAGACAGGATTTACAGCCAATCCTTCGAGTTTTCAATATTCTTGAGTGAATTCTCAAATGGTTACGAGTTGCTATATTTACTTCAAAATAAACTTGAAAGTAAATCTACTTGAAACGTTTCTGTTTAGGATTTTATTTTTCAAAGGAAATTATAATTTGAAAAGAAACATAAACTAATTTGAACATTCGGTTTAACATTTCTGTAGATTTCTATCATATTAAATACTAATTTTATTTAATGTGAAAGTAAATAACACCTAACATTTACTTTAATGTTTCAAACTAAGCAGTACATTTTCGAGACATTCCTTTCATTAGAGAGAACATCTGTGGAAGAGAGAGAGAGAGACTATCGCATCACCGATATCAATTTACGATAGGGAGGAGAGGCAAATGACTCAAAAGGACTTCAGCTGAAAGGACTGAAATATCAAGCAAATGACTTCAGAACAACGAGAAGTGAATGAGAAGTGAATGAGAAGTGAATGAGAAGTGAATGGGAAGTGAATGGGAAGTGAATGAGAAGTGAATGAGACCCATTCTCTACCAAAGTTTAATAAACTGCTCACAGGATAATAACCAATCGTCCCACCAAGTTTCATGCAATATGGTTCAATACTTTTTGAGCTATTGAGTTATAAATGACCTTGACCTTTGACCGGATCACTCTCAAAATACTACCAGATGGTTCCTGGACTTTCACCAATTGTATCATCAAATATCAGACAATTTGGTTGACTACTTTTTGAGTTATTGAGTTACAAATGGCCAAGACCTTGATCTTTGACCTTTTACCCGGTCGCTCCCAAAATCTGACAAAATGGTTCTTGTTTATTGATCAATCGTCCCATCAAGTTTCATGCAATATGGTTCAATACTTTTTGAGTTATAAATGACCATGACCTTGACCTTCGACCGGGTCGCTCCCAAAATTCTACCAGCAGCAGGTCAATTGCCAAATTTCAGGCAATTTGGGTGAATTTTTTTTACCCAATAAAGATTTGAATTTGAATTAAATCCTTATCATATCTTGATAAATTGTTCTTCATATTTTTTAGAAATAAGTCCTTATAATATCTTGAGAATTTTCTCTTCATATCGTTAGAACTTTCTTTTCTTCATATACTGAGAATTTTTTCTTCATATCCTGAGAATTTTCTCTTCATATCTTAAGAATTTTCTCTTCATATCTTGAGAATTTTCTCTCCATTTTCACGTAGTCCAATCTTTCTTTCTGTCTTTTTCTCCGCTTCAAAGAAAATCCCTTTGACTTGTTTCCTGAGAGAGTAAATATGCATATAAATATTCATGGTTCTTATAGTGCTCTCTGCAACCTTCACCCTGAAGCTTCAGAAGAATTATTGAAGTCTTCTGAAAGCATTGTAACTAGCAATGATCTATAAATTGTAACTGCTTCGGGACTACATCTTGGGTAAGTTATGTTATTCAGACAGTTATGTGATTTCGCACATAAGTTATTTATACTATGTATAAATGCAGGGACAGTTTTATGGAACGTGTCACAGTGGGTGTTAGAACGTGTCACAGTGGGTGTTAGAACGTGTCACAGTGATTGTTAGAACGTGTCACAGTGATTGTTAGAACGTGTCACAGTGAGTGTTAGAATGTGTCACAGTGATCGTGTTTGAACGTGTCGCAGTGAGTGTTAGAACGTGTCACAGTGAGTGTTAGAACGTGTCACAGTGAGTGTTAGAACGTGTCACAGTGAGTGTTAGAACGTGTCACAGTGAGTGTTAGAACGTGTCACAGTGGGTGTTAGAACCTGTCACAGTGAGTGTTTGAACGTGTCACAGTGAGTGTTAGAACGTGTCACAGTGAGTGTTAGAACGTGTCACAGTGAGTGTTAGAACGTGTCACAGTGAGTGTTAGATCGTGTCACAGTGGGTGATAGAACGTGTCACAGTGGGTGTTAGAACGTGTCACAGTGGGTGTTAGAACGTGTCACAGTGGGTGTTAGAACGTGTCACAGTGGGTGTTAGAACGTGTCACAGTGGGTGTTAGAACGTGTCACAGTGTGTGTTAGAACGTGTCACAGTGGGTGTTAGAACGTGTCACAGTGGGTGTTAGAACGTGTCACAGTGAGTGTTAGAACGTGTCACAGTGAGTGTTAGAACGTGTCACAGTGAGTGTTAGAACGTGTCACAGTGAGTGTTAGAACATGTCACAGTGGGTGTTAGAACCTGTCACAGTGGGTGTTAGAACGTGTCACAGTGGGTGTTAGAACGTGTCACAGTGTGTGTTAGAACGTGTCACAGTGTGTGTTAGAACGTGTCACAGTGAGTGTTAGAACGTGTCACAGTGAGTGTTAGAACGTGTCACAGTGGGTGATAGAACGTGTCACAGTGGGTGTTAGAACGTGTCACAGTGGGTGTTAGAACGTGTCACAGTGAGTGTTAGAACGTGTCACAGTGGGTGTTAGAACGTGTCACAGTGAGTGTTAGAACGTGTCACAGTGAGTGTTAGAACGTGTTTTTCCTAATAATGAATTTTTATTTATCAATTCATTAGTGAGCTAGAACGGACAATCGTAGAGCGCATACATTCACAACCACTTTAATCAATTTCGACCGTTTTGTTGCTTGACCATTGACCTGATCGCTTTCAAAATCTAATCCAATAATTCTTTGATTATGACCAACCGTCATAACAAATTTCAGAGAATTTGGTTCAATACTTTTTGAGTTAAATGAATAACAAGATGATAAATAACAAAACATAATCTTCCGCAATTTTACGGAGGTAATAAGGTGTACGGGACTTCGTTATTGTATGTGGATAAATTTCTTTTCCTATTTTCTGGAAAACGAAATGAATTTTTTCTGTTGTGTAGATAAAAAATGAATAATGAAATATAAAAAATATGTAATCATTTATGAACCAATTCATTAGAAAAAAAAACACTTGCATGATTGTAGTTAAATGTAAAAAATTATCGAAGATATTAAACTCTACATTATGAGGGTAAATTTTAATAAAAAGAATTTCAGTTGTATAAAATTTAATAATCAAATCTCTTAGTTATCTTATATTACTAAGATATTCAACAAAAAAGAAGAGAAGTGTCTCCATAGAAATGAAATTCCTCATAAAATAACACGTGACAAGATGTTAGTGCGTTTGTACGTTAGAGACAGAGACATCTGCACAATCTGAATGATTGAAAAAAGCAGCAGAAGGCGCCCTCCGTGTCCTTTGATCACAAATAGTGAATGGAAAAGAAAAACTCTGATTGGAAGAATATGGCTAACTGTCATAGTTAGTCTACACTAGAGTCTGTCTGTCCGAAACCTTTGGTAATTATGAAGGAAAAACTGATAACTTGTGGCCATGGCTACGGGTCACACTAATATTAAAATTTATTTAAAAGTAAAATATAATTTAGTAAAGTATTATTTATTTAAATCAATATATATGTATTGGTAATACGTACTTGTATTTAACTATAAACCTATTATATTAATTGCAATCTCACTAGATGAACAATTAACATGTACTGAAGTTGTAGTTATAATAATAATTGAAGAGTTATAATAAATCTGTTCGTTACTATATAAAAATATGAAATTATTAGCTTCTATAGACTCTGAATTCGAGATAGTGAAGAAAAAGAGTTAAAGCAAGTAATTTTTATTAATTTAAAATCAATTATACACCATAGAAATAACATTAACTATGAAGTAAATTATACCTTATTTAAACTTTTTAGTGTATATATAATGTATATTAATATCAGTACATTAATATGTTCATTGAATCATATAGTTTAATTAATAATGAACTTGGTATTAATTTAAGTTGAACACAATTTTATACAAAGTTACTTCTATTGAATTTCAAACTTTCTATTCAATCTGAGACAAATCATTATTGCTATTAGTAATAACTTGAAACTTGTTGCATTGATTTAAATTGTATTTCAGTAAACCAATTTAAAGTAATTAATAACTAACACTGTCAAACAATTGTCCGAACTTATATTGAGATAATTGGTGGAATTGTTTACATCTACTGGACAGGGTAGAAATATGAATTGATTTGCATATTCATTATTCATATAAGTTTGAAGTTGAATTAATATGATTAATTTATAAATGTATAAAAATATTTATATTATGTTACAGCTCTAAATTTTTACATCCAAACGTTACAAAGAGTAAATCAAATTTTCACACCAAAATCCCTAGACTTGTGGTACAAATTTCTATGAGCACACCAGAAGATATAGTTAGATAATATAAATGAGAAGCTGACTATTAACATTTAAATATTCTTCTTCTGAAATAAGTAATTTCACCAAATAGATAAAATTTGTTTCAAAGTTTAGGCTCTATGGGAAATTACTGTCCTAAAGTAAATCAAACACTGGTAGCAAAGTCCGTAGAGTTTCTCTCGAACTATTATAGAGGTCATAACATTATGGGCATTTCTTTTTGAAGATACTCTAAGTTTAATGGTAGAAACTTCTAAATGTATATACTTCTAAATGTATATACTTCTAAATGTATATACTTCTAAATGTACTCTCATAAACTCAAATCACTCATAAAGTTCTCTATAAAACTTCAATGTCCATTTAGAAAACTTTAGCCTCATTATATGAAATGGCTGTAGAATTTTATATGCTTCATCATGTACTTTTTATGGCATTTAAAAGTAAGCAAATCAATACGATAGCCATATTCAGTTATTTAATTAATTGATTGCAATTAACACTGTATGAGTTTTTCAATGATATTAATGATTTTAACGGCATAGACATTTCAAAATGGAGTTACAAAACAGTTTTACAGTTCCTGAAAATAATTTATAACAAAAATGATGAATATAAAAATAGTTTATAATATTTATGGTGAAGAACATTGAACCAATATCAAATGAGATACTCTTGCGGTGTAGAACATTCATACAATATCTATTTACAGCTAATACAAATAATATTCCACTAGGGATGAACTCTTACGGTGGAAATCATTCATACAATATCTATTAACAGTCTATACAAATAATATTCCAATAGGGTTAAACTCTTACGGTGGAAATCATTCATACAATATCTATTAACAGTCTATACAAATAATATTCCAATAGGGTTAAACTCTTACGGTGGAAATCTTTCATACAATATCTATTTACAATCCATTCTATTTAATCAAAATGTATAATAACGAAAGAGAGGTCGCAAACTGGTCCACTCTGCTTTTTCTTCTTAGTACTGAATCACACCGTTAAACATATCAGTAAAGTGAGAAGAGAAAAAGAGCTGAGGCCATCACCACCCAATGAAGTTCTTCACTTCATAACTTGGTCACGTAAGGAAGGATTACAGGTTGGCAAAATAAATCACTTAAGGAGTCCTCATTACGACCATTGGGCTGGTGATATGTTCAGTGTGCTGTTAGCGGTGCTGGTGGTAGCAGTGGTGGTGCTGGTGGTCTGTGGAGCTCTCTGGCACTCGTTCGTGCGGCCACTTCGTGACGATATTTAGAAACTATTTCATCGGGATATTTTAAAGGCTGTATCAACAATGGGTCTCTTTGGTGATTGAAAGGAATTATTCAAATAATTCTATTATTTATGACAGTTGGAGTTTTTTTTTTGGTATTTATTAAGAATTTAATGATTGATTTGTACAAAGGAATTCAATAAATATAGTTTGATTATAAGATATTAAAGTTAAATGGTCGAGATTTCACATGACAATTAATTTGAATGTAGTGATGTTATTTAATTGCCATATTATATATACTTAATATAGAACTATAAAGATTTGAGAAAAATAAAACTTAAATATTGCAGAAAAAAAAAATTTGACTGTGAATCATTTTGTTAAACTGATTTGTATTTCGAATACAATCTAAAATAATTTTTCCAAATATTCTACATTATATGCCGAAACAATTTATTCAATATTTATGAATTTCACTTTTTTAATAATAACATGAAATTATTATTATGAAAGATTTGTTTCTGTAAAACTGATTAATAATTATTTGGATTATAAAAAAAATCATCTGGAAATAGTTTGAATTAAATAAATCAATATTAAAAAAATCTAGTCACTCATTACTAAATATATTAATTATAATATGTATTTTTATACCTACAGTATAATACCTTATGGATTATATTAAAGGGAACAGGATAATAATTTAAATATAATAATATTAGACTGACTAAAATAGAGATAGTTATTAATTCTAACTAACATCAATTAACTGAAAATAACAACAAAGTTCTATTTACAAAAAAATAAATAAGTTATACCTTCATATATTATTGAGTAACATTCAATTTATACATTTTAGAGCTACATTATGTAGTTAAATTCCATACTATAGTTAAATTCCAAACTATAGTTAAATTCCAAACTATAGTTAAATTCCATACTATAGTTAAATTCCAAACTATAGTTAAATTCCAAACTATAGTTAAATTCCATACTATAGTTAAATTCCAAACTATAGTTAAATTCCAAACTATAGTTAAATTCCAAACTATAGTTAAATTCCACACTATAGTTAAATTCCAAACTATAGTTAAATTCCACACTATAGTTAAATTCCAAACTATAGTTAAATTCCACAATATAGTTAAATTCCAAACCATAGTTAAATTCCAAACTGTAGTTAAATTCCAAACTATAGTTAAATTCCAAACTATAGTTAAATTCCAAACTTTAGTTAAATTCCAAACTTTAGTTAAATTCCAAACTTTAGTTATATTCAACACTGTATAATTAAATTCCACACTGTATAATTAAATTCCACACTGTATAATTAAATTACACACTGTATAATTAAGTTCCACACTGTATAATTAAATTCCACACTGTATAATTAAATTCCACACTATGTATTTAAATTCCACACTATGTAATTAAATTCCACACTATGTAATTAAGTTCCACACTATGTAATTAAGTTCCACACTATGTAATTAAGTTCCACACTATGTAATTAAGTTCCACACTATGTAATTAAGTTCCACACTATGTAATTAAGTTCCACACTATGTAATTAAGTTCCACACTATGTAATTAAGTTCCACACTATGTAATTAAGTTCCACACTATGTAATTAAGTTCCACACTATGTAATTAAGTTCCACACTATGTAACTAAGTTCCACACTATGTAACTAAGTTCCACACTATGTAATTAAGTTCCACACTATGTAATTAAGTTCCACACTATGTAATTAAGTTTCACACTATGCAATTAAGTTCCACACTATGTAATTAAATTCCACACTATGTAATTAAATTCCACACTATGTAATTAAGTTCCACACTATGTAATTAAGTTCCACACTATGTAATTAAATTCCACACTATGTAATTAAATTCCACACTATGTAATTAAATTCCAAACTATGTAATTAAGTTCCACACTATGTAATTAAGTTCCACACTATGTAATTAAGTTCCACACTATGTAATTAAATTCCACACTATGTAATTAAGTTCCACACTATGTAATTAAGTTCCACACTATGTAATTAAGTTCCACACTATTTAATTAAATTCCACACTATGTAATTAAGTTCCACACTATATAATTAAGTTCCACACTATATAATTAAGTTCCACACTATGTAATTAAGTTCCACACTATGTAATTAAATTCCACACTATGTAATTAAGTTCCACACTATATAATTAAGTTCCACACTATGTAATTAAATTCCACACTATGTAATTAAATTCCACACTATGAATTAAATCCACACTATGTAATTAAATCCCACTCTTCACAGTTAAATTCCACTCTTCATAGTTAAATTCCACTCTTCATAGTTAAATTATACTCTTCATAGTTAAATTCCACTTCTTTTGATAATTCCTATCTCTTCACAGTAGAATTTTCTCGTTAGAGTTAAGGATTTTATAGAGTTATGAAATAGAGCCTCGTAACTAAATTATTTTCTAAGTGGATTTTGTTGCTAGTGACTAAACTTGGCAAAAAAGAGATGAAAAAGAGAGTGAGTGAGTAGGAGTGTGAGAGTAAGAGTGAGCGAGTAGGAGTGTGAGAGTAAGAGTGTGAGATTGAGAGTGTGAGAGTAAGAGTGAGAGTAGGAGTAAAAGTGAGTAGGAGTAAAAGTGAGTAGGAGTAAAAGTGAGTGAGAGTAAAAGTGAGTGAGAGTAAAAGTAAGAGTGAGAGTAAAAGTAAGAGTGAGAGTAAAAGTGAGTGAGAGTAAGAGAGGGAGTAAGAGTGGGAGTGAGAGTGAAAGAAAATGTGAGAGAAAGAGTGAAAGAAAGAGTGAGAGAAAGAGTGAGAGTAAGAGTGAGAGTAAGAGTGAGAGTAAGAGAGGGAGTAAGAGTGAGTGAGAGAAAGAAAGAGTGAGAGAAAGAAAGAGTGAGAGTAAGAGTGAGAGTAAGAGTGAGTGTGAGTAAGAGTGAGAGTAAGAATGAGTGAGAGTTTAGTTTAGCGATGTAATCACCAATGTTTATTTATAGCTTCTCTTAACCGTTACCAGTCATTAATTTGCTGAGTTTATGAGACACTAAATACAAGTTATGGATTTTCAGTAAAATTCACTAGACATGAGAAGTTTAATGATTAAAATTAATAATATATTGATTAGGAAGGTAAAATTATTTTTATCATTACAATGGAAGGGAGCGGAGTTCTTGAGTTTTTTTTCAGAATATATAAAGTTATTGCGAAAATATTTATTTATTTTCTAATTTTTCAATACTTTTCAAATATAACATATATAGCCTTGAGAGAGATACTTTATCGACACACACACGAAAAAAATTACACAGAAAAAAATCAGAATAGCTTTCAAACAGTCGTAAAAAATATTAATTGAAAGTAGTAATTATTACTGTTAAGAATTGGAAAAAGAAATGATTAGAAACAAATTTCCTCGTTGCAATAGGAATGCTTTGTCATTTTTTAAATGTCATATACGACAATAATTCATCGTCAGGTTAGATATCTAATGTCATGTCAGATCATGTTGAACCATCTAAAATCATGCCAGATCATCTAAAATCATGTCAGATCTTCTAAAACCATGTCAGATGATCTAAAACCATGCCAGATAATCTAAAACCATGTCAGATCATCTAAAATTATGTCAGATCATCTAAAACCATGTCAGATCAACTCAAATCATGTCAGATCATCTAAAATCATGTCAGATCATCTTAAATCATATCATATCACCTAAAATCATGCAAGATCATCTAAAATCATCCAAACTCTCTCAGATTCCCCCCTAAGTACATTCACTGTAGTTAATAACTCTCACAAACTACCTATGTAACTTGAGCTAAAAATACCCTTTTAGGCCGTAGGATTAAATCTAAACCAGCTAAAGTCGCGAGTTTTATTAACTCCTTCCTCACTTTTGGACAGAGTATTTTATTAGAAACTTCCCTCCTCCCTAAAATTGACAAACTAAAGACACTTCTAGAGACAAAATTCTGATGCAAGTAATGAAAGTCCCGGAGCTGATGTTTCTAGAGAAGAGCGACGAGAACTTTTAAATGGAGTAATTAGGGTTAATATTAGGAACAAGAAGTTAGGGTTAATATTAGGAACAAGAAGTTAGGGTCAATATTAGGAACAAGAAGTTAGGGTTAATATCAGGAACAAGAAGTTAGGGTTAATATCAGGAACAAGAAGTTAGGGTTAATATTAGGAACAATGAGTTAGTGTTTATATTAGGAACAGGAATCAGACACTAAATACTCACCAAATAGAATTTCAAGCAACTAATTAATTTAAATTCCCACCAAATAGTAATTCTAGCAACTGATTAATTTGTATTCCCACCAAATAGCATTTCAAGTGTTCATTCTGCAGAAAAAAGATGCGAGTCTGAGAGGCGAAATATGCAATTACGAACTCAAATGTTAGCGTGAATAAAAACAGAGTGATAAAATGAACGAAGAGATGAGTTGTTCAAAGATATGAAACATTCTATCTTTAAAAAAATGTTAACATGATCATTCCACCGAACGGACTTGTAAAACAAAGATGGAAATGTTAAAAGTATTGAAGTAAGAAAAATTTTTTGATGTGTTCCTAACTTTGAATATAAATGCAAATGAAAAAATATCCAAGAATAGTGTATTTGCAAAATAAATATATTCATTAACAAATGTTTTTATGTTTTAATTACACATCCATGCATAGTATATTTTTAAGACAAGTTAATTAATTAAAATCAGTGGTAATAATTAACAGCAATATTAATATTGCTTGCTTTCATAATTCTGTTCATAGAGATATTAGTAACTAATTTCTTTTTCTGGAGGTGTTGCAATACACCAGACAAAAGATCATTGAAACCAATAACAGAAATATGACAGTCTTCTCTATTAGGAAATTGCAATGGACCTTTGATAAAATCTTATGTAAGAATTTAATAAAAGGGACAGCTACAATGAACATTGATACGATTGTAATAAAATGGTATTATTCAGCATCTGGTGAAATTCTCTCGATCCGTCAAAGTGAGATTTCATTCCGTTGGTATTTTATGAATCCGAGTAATGTTTCATAATTGAAATTTTCGTAACGCGACTCACGACGAAATGAGTTTGAATTGTGACTCATATTTGGGCTCTTTGAATTCAGGATTGTAATATTTCATTTATTAGTTTCTTTATTCATTTGGTTTGCTAACAATGCTATAAAGAAGAAAATTGTTCTAGGAAACAATGAAATTTTTTTATTAATTTTTTGCGTGACCGGAAGATTCGTCCACGGAAAATTCGTCCATTAAACGCAAAATGACAATAAACCAAATGTTTGGAAATAAAATAGTTTAATATATGTTGGTGATAGTACATAGTTCATGTGCTTAGTTAATTGTATCCATAAAGTTTGTTGTACTGCACAGTTCATGAATGTTTGGTGGAGCATTAATCTTGATAGATATATAATAGTTTTATTAATTTAATTTAAGATAAAATGCTTGAAGCCTTTGCGTTCATAAAGGTCCCCTCCACTCTGTTTTTTATTACTCTAAGCATTAGAGCTAAAGTTACTGATTACAAAACTGCAAACCATTTCTAACTTGGTTCGATATTTTTATCATAATATGTAATTTAAATCATTCTTGTGATTTCACTTTAACATTTTTTAAACTATAATATATTGTTAGGAGGCAATAATGTCTTTCTTTCTATTCCTAATTTAAGAAAACGGACGAATTTTCAGTGGACGAATTTTCACGAATTTTCCGTGGACGAATTTTCCTAGCACCATTTTTTGTAACAATAATTACAAAGGCAATATAATTCCTTTCTCTCACATCTAATTAAAGTCGAATCCTTTACATTTCTCACAGAGAATATTATGTGTTACCAATAAGTGGAAAGATTGTTTCTCCTCTGAGTGGAGACAGCACTAATGAAATATCTGCTATATTACTCATTAATAGCTTTAACTATTTATGATAAATAGTCAGAGTCAGTATCAGCTGTTATACATAATTACTTCATTTAAAAAAAAACAGAGTATTGTTGATGTATGAATTGCAATGAAAATATAATTTCATACATTGTAATAGTATTTAAATTACATGAAATGCACACTGAAGAGTAAGAAAATTTAATGAAAAGAGAATCAAGTTTATTTATTAATTCAATAAACATATATAAAACAAAGCAAAAGTATACTGTCCAGGTAGAAATTTAGAAGACTATGGTGGGGCTATAGAAGATTATGTATATTCCCATCGTAATCTTCTATTGCCCCAACATAACCTAATCTTTTGTTAATAGATATAAGTATGTATTACTTCTATACTCTAACATTTAAATCATTTGATTTTAATTACAAAGTAGAACTGCTACTCTGTAATATTATTTATGATGTCCATTATATCGATATGAAGTGATATTATTGTCTGAGGTACATTGAATATAAATGATAAAATGATATACAGAAGCAGAGTAGTGATAGTTAATATTTAATGAGGATTGATGTGATGGAATTGATTTATTAACTGGAATATAAATAATGAATTTAAATATTATTTTAATTGAATATAAATATTGAATATAAATATTGAATATACATATCGAATATACATATCGAATATACATATCGAATATACATATCGAATATACATATCGAATATACATATCGAATATACATATCGAATATACATATCGAATATACATATCGAATATACATATCGAATATACATATCGAATATACATATCGAATATACATATCGAATATACATATCGAATATACATATCGAATATAAATAATAAATATAAATAATAAATATAAATAATAAATATAAATAAAAATATAAATAATAAATATAAATAATAAATATAAATATAAATATTGAATATAAATATTGAATATAAATATTGAATATAAATATTGAATATAAATATTGAATATAAATATTGAATATAAATATTGAATATAAATATTGAATATAAATATTGAATATAAATATTGAATATAAATATTGAATATAAATATTGAATATAAATATTGAATATAAATATTGAATATAAATATTGAATATAAATATTGAATATAAATATTGAATATAAATATTGAATATAAATATTGAATATAAATATTGAATATAAATAATAAATATAAATATAAATATTGAATATAAATATTGAATATAAATATTGAATATAAATATTGAATATAAATATTGAATATAAATATTGAATATAAATATTGAATATAAATATTGAATATAAATATTGAATATAAATATTGAATATAAATATTGAATATAAATAATAAATATAAATAATAAATATAAATATAAATATTGAATATAAATATTGAATATAAATATTGAATACAAATATTGAAAACAAAAATTGAATTTCAATATTGAATTTCAATATTGAATTTCAATATTGAATTTCAATGTTATCATAATTTAAAATGTAAATTGATATGGTCGAACAGAAATATGTTATAGTGTCTTATTCAAACAGAATGCTTTTAAATATCTATTCAAACAAAATTCTACCAAATATGCATAAGCACTAATAAGACCTAATCTCTGTCAGGCATACCAACTGCAAAGACATATAATTGATATTCATCATAAATTAAAATAATATTTTTTCTATCGTCTTGAGTCCAATTTTCCCAACAAAAAATCAAATGAGAATGTACGAAATTACAATGAAATACATTCAATATTTACCGTAATGGACAATAACAGACAATCTGCCAATCGTAGGCTTTCCGATTGGATCTCAGAACGCAAAGAGAATATCAATGTTATACTGCAGGGAAATAATAAATGTATGTTGTCTGTATGTTGAAATTCTTTTGAAAAGAACTAGTCAATTAATTCCGTAAAAGTTACAGATCAAGTGGAATTACAAATATTGTAGAATTGTTGTTTTTAGAAGTGGATGCATAGGAAGTGACTGCAGTTTCAAGTGCAGTGCTCTGGAAAATATTTTTGTTATATTTTCATAGAACTATTTTCTATAGAATTACATTCCGATGAACATATAGTCAATTTATGTGATAAACCATAACTTTTATATTTATTTTCATATTCTGAAGTTTTTTCCATTTATTGATAAACGAAAAAAAGAAAAATTAATGAACATATGTATACCAATCTATATGTTAGATTTCATTAATTTAATGAATTAACATTGATCATTTTCCCCTCAGATGTAATCAATTACTAATAATATCTATTATGACCTAGTTAACTTTTAGCAAAAACTTTCCTAATTTCTAGAAATGAAAGCCAAATCTTCAGCAACAGAATGTGAACTTCAAGAACTACTTCCAAACAGAGCCACTGAGAGAAGCAAAAATGTGGATGCGAGAGCGGGGGATGAGTGGGGAAGTGGAGGGGGTAAATGGGGGATATGGGGCAATAGCAGTGGATGGGATAGTGGGGGTAAAGGTGTAAATAGTGGAGCTAGAGGTGTAAATAATAGAGGCAAAAGTTTGCTCAGAAGTGTCCTAATAAGTCTACTGGTAGTACTCAATAACATTCAGAAAGGGAATGCAGTCACAAACATAATAAATGGTGAGTAATTTGTAGTAATAGAAACTATAAGTTGGTATTGTTATGGTGGGGCCATAGAAGAATAAGTGGGGTCTCATTACCCAGTATCATCTATGGGCCCACCATATTGTTTTATAAGTTACCCATAATATTCTATGTGAACCATAATCTTTTATTCATCAATAATAACTTTCTTGGCAGTGTTATAAAAGCAAAATAATTAAAAATATTATTGAAAAGTTAACGGAATTACTTAGGATAAGTTACGAGTTAACGGTCTATTCCACATTTTCGATCATATCAGAAAAAATATATAATAGTTATTATTTACCTTTTAATTTAATTGTTTCCTTGATACTTGCAGGTATCAAGGATATCTATTAAATTAAAGGTTTATTAATTATAATACATACATTTTCTTAAACGATCGAGAGTGAGGAAAGGTCTGGTAACTCGTAACTTACTCTATTAAGAGTAAAAAAGGCTTACATAACCAATCCTTGCGAACACAGATCGCAAGATATTGTGTTTGACATTTATAAAAATATTTAATCAGAAGACTAAGGGAAAGTATACACTACAAGCGGATTAGAGCGCCGTTAATATTATTGTTTGTTTGGAGTGCCGCTCCGCTCGCAGTGTGAACAGTCATGCGTCTCTGCATACGAATAGCAAACAACATTAATGGCCTCCGCTCCGCTCGTAGTATGTTTGAGCCCTTACTCAGAAATACAATCATACAAATATTTAAAACCATTGGCAATACCTGCCACATATATTTGCGAATAATAAAAAAAATCAATTTAAATATTTTAATCCATTTTTATGGATAAATGTAATTATTATTAGGATATAATTGCTTACACTATCATATTTCCAATTTGACTTGTAAGGTATTATTATATAGAAAATGTGCAACAGCATATGAAATATTATTTACTGTAATTCATAATTTAATTTAAATCGATGAAAAACATCGTAAATAGTCAGGATTTGGTAAATTGGTGAAATTACCACAATACCGAATATTAGTCAAGTAACTGCTGTAAAAATGCCTTTGTTAATAAACGCCTTCGTTAATAAACGCCTTCGTTAATAAACGCCTTTGTTAATAAACGCCTTCGTTAATAAACGCCTTTGTTAATAAACGCCTTTGTTAATAAACGCCTTTGTTAATAAACGCCTTTGTTAATAAACGCCTTCGTTAATAAACGCCTTTGTTAATAAACGCCTTCGTTAATAAACGCCTTCGTTAATAAACGCCTTCGTTAATAAACGCCTTCGTTAATAAACGCCTACGTTAATAAACGCATTTGTTATTTAAATAAATATTAAAGCTATATTATTACAATTAAATCGTAATGCTCTCGGTCGACTGAATCATAACAGATATTTTAATTAACTTATAAGTATTAATTCCCCTTGCTTCGTGACATTTTTTCTCGCTATCACATCAATTATATATTTTATTATCTTATGCAATATCATTATATACCATTTTATCAATATATTTCTCAATATCAGGAATAATGTGAACAGATATCATCTGCTAGATCGCTAGAAATGAATAAACCATAAGAGATATGAATACGAATAAACTAATAAATGTTATAGAAATGTCATGATATTGCTATTAGTTCTGAAGAAGGAATGTAGTGAGGCAGTACAAGGGACTTCAAGGTAAAGATCACCTATAGAATTGGATTTGACATTTAGAGTAGAAGCGCACCCCGCTCTTATTACGTCTCTAACTTATGACAGTCAAATAAGTGTGGGACTTGTGTGGCGTATATTTCCGGGCACAGAAAATATTTTAGGAGTAATTTTGGTAATTTGGTTGAAAGTTTTCAGCTAAGAATGTTTTCGCAGTAACTTATGCAGGAGGGATAGACCAAAAATAATTTTATGGTAAGTAATACTCGTTATTTACCATAAAATAACTTTCAACCTATCCCACCTGAATCAGTTGCTTTGAGAACAGCTTAACAGAAAACGACCAACCAATTCACCAAAGTTACTCCTAAACTATTTTCTATACCACAAGAAATAAAAGAGAGACATGTCCTACACCTATTCGAATGTCATAAGTCTGAGTCGTAATAAGAATGGGGTATGCCTGTTCGTGAAGGAAGAATTATTTTTAGATTGACATTTAACAAAAAGTCATTATTTCTATTGCTCTGGTGAGGTTGGTCATGGCAGGTCAATAAGAAAGTCCTAATGGTCAGATTGGTTACTGACCTATGGTAACACCCACTGTCCGACTACTATGAGTGACAGGTATTTAAAGGATTACCCTGTAGTAGTTTCAAAACGGTAACGTATTTGATGATTTTATTGGACAAAATAACCCAAAGTTTGATTTCAACAATTAAATGGATTCATGTATAATTAATTGTATATTATTTTTTACACTTTTTCCGATTCTTTACTACTAAAGATTAACTTTTCCCAATACGAAGTAACCCTGACAAAAAGTTATGGTGGGGCCATAGAAGAATAGGAGAGAAAGTTATGGTGGGGCCATAGAAGAATGGGAGAGAAAGTTATGGTGGGGCCATAGAAGAATAGGAGAGAAAGTTATGGTGGGGCCATAGAAGAATAGGAGAGGCCCACTCATTCTTCCATAACCCCACCACAAATATCAGACTGGGCAGTTTACATAAAATGATTTACATTAAAGTATCTTCATATTACATTCTAATTGAAAATATTTAAGAAAATGTAATTAAAATTAAGTAATTGATTCAAAATGTACTTCCAAAGAATAAAGTTCAGAATAATAGAAATAATAATAAACTTTGTTTGTTATTATACATAAATAATAAGAAAAAATATACAAAGTTAGATAGAACACACGCTACATCAGTAGTACGTTCTATCACACGCTACATCAGTAGTACGTTCTATCACACGCTACATCAGTAGTACATTCTATCACACGCTACATCAGTAGTACGTTCTATCACACGCTACATCAGTAGTACGCTCTATCACACGCTACATCAGTAGTACGTTCTATCACACGCTACATCAGTAGTACGTTCTATCACACGCTACATCAATAGTACGTTCTATCACACGCTACATCAGTAGTACGTTCTATCACACGCTACATCGGTAGTACGTTCTATCACACGCTACATCAGTAGTACGTTCTATCACACGCTACATCAGTAGTACGTTCTATCAAACGCTACATCAGTAGTACGTTCTATCACTCGTTCTATCACACTTTCTATCACTAGTTCTATCACTCGTTCTATCACTCGTTCTATCACTCGTTCTATCACACGTTCTATCACACGTTCTAACACACGTTCTATCACACGTTCTAACACACGTTCTATCACTCGTTCTAACACTCGTTCTAACACTCGTTCTAACACTCGTTCTATCACTCGTTCTATCACTCGTTCTATCACTCGTGCTGTGAACCAATCAAAACTTCAATGAATTATGACCAATAAATTTGTACGTTAATTACAATGAAAGTTTCACAGTTATAAATCAATAGAATTTAACGATATTTTTTGTCTCGGGTAAGTTCCAAGTTATTGGACAGTTCCACATTAAAAAATACATGTATCCAACTGAACAAATTATCTTCGAAATAAGTTACGAATTATCGGTCAGTTCCACATCTTCGGTCATATAAGAAGAAAACGGTATAATTATAATTATTTTATTTTATTTATTTTTATTTTAATTGGTATCCATGATACCTGCTGGTATCATGGATACCAATTAAAACCCTATAAGACCCTACCAAATAATTAATAACTTACCCTATCTAGCGATCAATAACCTCATGTTTATTAAATTCACAACAACAACAACAACCGAATTAGTCTTAACTGGGCCAAACAATATATTGCCATCAGCATATTGCCACCAGTATATTGCCACCAGTATATTGCCACCAGTATATTGCCATCAGTCTATTGCCATCAGTCTATTGCCATCAGTATATTGCCATCAGCATATTGCCACCAGTATATTGCCACCAGTATATTGCCACCAGTATATTGCCACCAGTATATTGCCATCAGTATATTGCCATCAGTCTATTGCCATCAGTCTATTGCCATCAGTCTATTGCCATCAGTCTATTGCCATCAGTCTATTGCCATCAGTCTATTGCCATCAGTATATTGCCATCAGTCTATTGCCATCAGTATATTGCCATCAGTATATTGCCATCAGTATATTGCCATCAGTATATTGCCACCAGTATATTGCCACCAGTATATTGCCACCAGTATATTGCCATCAGTATATTGCCATCGGTATATTGCCATCAGTATATTGCCATCAGTCTATTGCCATCAGTCTATTGCCATCAGTATATTGCCATCAGTATATTGCCATCAGTATATTGCCATCAGTCTATTGCCATCAGTATATTGCCATCAGTCTCGGGGCAATATTGTTATAACAATACCAACATTTTTTTCCAACATTGGGATACTAGAAAATGTTGTTTCCAATCAACAATTCTACCTGTTTTGATGTCACTTCAATTCACATGTTCTTCATTACTAGCAACTGTCATTATTTTTGATCTGAATCTGAACAATGAAACACACCAAAAAAGTTGCTTTATGAGCTTAAAAAGAGTGACTTAACATCTTTGGTGAATTGCGACGAGTTGATGGGCAAATATTCGCTACTGACTGAATAAAATTATAGGCAGACAAAGGCTGCAATTCTCTGCCATAAATATGACGTAGAATTTATAATTCCTGCATTTGGTGATGGGTTCTATTCTGCATTTGGTGATGGGTTTTATTCTGCATTTGGTGATGGGTTCTATTCTGCATTTTGGTGATGGGTTCTATTCTGCATTTGGTGATGGGTTCTATTCTGCATTTGGTGATGGGTTTTATTCTGCATTTGGTGATGGGTTCTATTCTGCATTTGGTGATGGGTTCTATTCTGCATTTGGTGATTGGTTCTATTCTGCATTTGGTGATTGGTTCTATTCTGCATTTGGTGATGGGTTCTATTCTGCATTTGGTGATGGGTTCTATTCTGTATTTGGTGATGGGTTCTATTCTGTATTTGGTGATGGGTTCTATTCTGCATTTGGTGATGGGTTCTATTCTGTATTTGGTGATGGGTTATATTCTGTATTTGGTGATGGGTTCTATTCTGCATTTGGTGATGGGTTCTATTCTGTATTTGGTGATGGGTTATATTCTGTATTTGGTGATGGGTTATATTCTGTATTTGGTGATGGGTTATATTCTGTATTTGGTGATGGGTTCTATTCTGCATTTGGTGATGGGTTCTATTGCAGTGATTGCATTCTTTAAGGTGATTGCGGGTACATTGAATGCTTTCATTTATTTGCTGATTCTATCTCTGCCAAAATAATATTGCAAAGGGAAACTACTGGTATGGAATTTCAATAAATACAGGGTTTATATAAAAAAATGTATACACACTTTGAATGACGAGAAATCCAGTATTCATGAATACAAGGTGAAGTGGAATAGAAGACAGAAGACAAATGTGAATGAAGAAAAACATCGTAAATGTTCAAATTGATGTCGATTATTGTCCAGACAACGCTGATAATGTGAACCAAATATACGCAAATGTCACGAAATAGGCAGTTGTGAATATTGCGACATTTTCCTTTTCAATTTTATTGTATCAATTGTTATTGATTTGATGCGGTAAACACTGTCTTTGAGTTGTCACAACAAAATGTTCAATTTCAGTTACAGGGAAGAGTTGCAAGGTGTTCCCAATTTCATGCTCCATTTATTAAAATCCCTGTACTTCATGTTTGTGAAAATTTTGTAACATTTCTAACATGATTCTAATTTTTGTTACCTGTTTCTAACAACAAATTTTTTGTAACTTGTACCATGTTTTCTATTCACTGTACATAATAAAAAAGGTGGTAATTTATTACTATACCAAAGAGTTGACACTAATCTTGACACAGACACGAGGTATGCAGAGAGTTGACGAGTAATTGGCAACTGAGTTGACATATAATTATCCTGGTAAAATTGTGGAATGTTATGTTTTGATTGGATTTATTCATAATCTCGTAAACCAAATAACTCAAAAATTATTCCATCAAATTACCTGAAATTTGGTGGAACGATTGATTATTATCCAGGGACCACTTGATTAGATTTTGGGAGCAATCAGGTCCAAGGTCAAAGCCATGGTCCTATAAATTAAAGAATATTGGAAGACATAGGTCATTGAAAAGCGGTGGTGAAGGTATACATGTACTCTACTAGTACTAGTTCTTTTTTCTAAATGATTTAACACGTAATTGCCAAATGAATTACCACTTAATTGTCAAATGAGTTGACTGACACCTAATTGGCAAAGTAATTTGAGAATGGTCATTATATTTTTTCAGAGTATTTATTGAACGTGGTGAGCAATATGAGTTAAATATACGCTATTGGGATGTGATAAAACTGAAGGTAAGAGAATGAAATTGTGAGTTAAATTGAAAACAGGAAGAACATTTTCCTATCTTACAAATTCTGTCTAACCCTATAAACTCTGAGTATATTACATAGTAATATCACATTTGGTACACGTGTGTACCACTCGGTATGATAGGGTTAACCTACATTTAATAATATTTAATATGTATATATATTTTAATGTAAAGTGACTAAATCATCAATTGAAGAAATGATTGCCAACAGATTTAATTATGGCTTACGATAATTTTATTTAACGGTTTTCAGTAATAATTCTATTTACAAAACGTATCAGATTTTAAATGACATTGGGTTAAAATAAACAACATTTTACATTTTGCTGTAATATACAGCTAGTAGTCATTCGAAATATTCAATTTTCTGAATTAGAAGCGAGATTTCTCTCTACAATATTGAATGAACTTTAAATGAAGTTTCTAAAGAATTATTAAACAAGTCCCGTGAGAATTCATGAACTTTGCACGAAGCTTCAAAAATAAAAATTCCTTGTAGAAGTAAGGAGATGAAATAAAAAAAACAATTCATTTTGTCTTACACCTTTTGAATAAATAAAATGAAGGCATTAACGCACTCTCAGAATTGGGGGATCAGAAAACGCGCAGCGCATTCTGGAGATTGGGAAAAATCAGTAAATTGTGCAGTAACTTCATTATTCGTAGTTTCGATGAATAAAGAATTCAGATTTCTGGAGCATATTCAATATACACTGTTATGATTTTTTGAGTGTTGATCACTACTTCAAATGATTTTTAAAACCTAAACTCATGAGATAATTCCATTCAAAAGCTCAAAGCTGTCAATGGTTACCATTTAGTTACAGTACATTTGGTACATCTTCATGTTCAGAGTACGTATACATATATACTCTGGAGTATACAGGGTAATTCGTTCAAGATCAGAAGAAATTTGAAAGTTTGAATGTTCAAAAATGGTTTGTTACCGAGATCTGATACACTGAATCAAGAGTAATTTTTGACATTCATAGGATGTTTCACATTACAGAAACCTTGTTACACGAAGACATAAATTATCAAAATTGCCTAATTTTCGAGGTACTGACTTTTATAGTTTTAAAAGAACTCCTACCTAGATATTAACTAGTATTTATGTTTCTAACAGAGGGTTATTATTAGAAAATTAAACATAACAGGAAAATATTGAACATTTGATAACATTATACTAGGTACTGAGGTCTGTTTCAATTAATAACCATCTTCTAGTAAGGTAATTACTTGTGAATATCTATATAGGAGTCCTTTTAAAATGTTCAAAGTCAGTATCTTGAAAACTAAGCATTTTTTAAATTAAAAAAAAAACGTTTGTTTTATTTGAAATTCCCTGTGAATGTCAAAAATTACCCAAAAATTAGGGTATCTATATCTCGATAACGAATCATTGTTGTACATTTTATTATTCCTGAAAAGATAAAATTTGAGTTTTTATGCAAGCTGTCATATTTTGAATATACTCATATAATATTCTCAATAACATTGTTAACTTTAATAAGTCACATATATTTTATTCACGAGTTAATGTAGTTTGAATAACTTTAATTAAGGAGGTAATGTGGTAGAGATACCTTTTCACCTGAGTAAAAGGTCGCTCTATAAGATTGACCCCTTACCCTATATACCTTAACATTTCTCACTAACAATGCGTGATAGGTTACTTATCACGCAACACTCAGTTGTCACCTTTAGATATCTTTAAATATAGTCTGGTATTTGAAGTAAAATGACGCAATGTAAACTTTGAATTCGTGTCGTTTTTGAAGTCAGAAATGATTTCTATAATCACAATAATAAGGTTGAATCTTTAACTAACTCCTTCAATAGTGATTCTGAGAAATTGTTACTTATAAAGTAATTTAATTCATTACCCATACAGTAAGTTATGGTGGGGACATGGAAAATTGAGAGGGGGATACTACTTATTTTTTTATGGCCCCACCATAACTTTCTCTCATAGTTAGAAATTATATTTGGAAATATAAGTTTTGAGTATTTACATAATAAAACAGGGATCTTTCCCATTTGACGACCTCCACCAAATTTAATTAAAATTATTTTATCTATAGGTATTTTTGTCCATAGAATCCGAAAATCATAACCGTTTTTTGTAGAAACTAATACTTTTTGAGATATGAGGGTTTAAATTTATTTATTTCCCATGTAATAGAGAAGGATTGAGAATTTTGAAAAAACTCGTGTTTTCATTGAAATTAGTCAAACATTAAAGATTTTTTACATGAAATTTTAATGTACTTTATTATATCCACTAATTTGTTGTACTGCAGACTTCATGATTGTTTAATGACCTGGCAGGGGGGCTCGGGGTACGGCACGCCCCCCTAAATACATATATCGAATATTTCCAGTTTCCGTGATATTTTCATTTATTACTTCAATACTGATGTATGTGTAATAGGGGAGGGGGGGGGGGGGTGCCACCCACATACCCCATGCCAGGTCATTAAACAATCATGGGGTGTGAAGTACAGCAAACTAGCGGATACAACAAATTACATAGAGGCTATCTTTGACCAAAGAGTGTTGAAACACGAGTTTTTTCAAAGTTCCCAATCCTTCAGTAATACATGGGGAATAAATAACTTTGATCCCTCATATCTCAAAAAGTATTAGTTTCTACAAAAGACGGTTATGATTTTCGGATTCTATGGACAAAAATACACAAGAAAAGATTAATATAAAATAAATTTGGTGGGGGTCGTCATATGGGAAAGATCCTAAAACTGAGTTTTTTGAGTATATATAAAATAAAATAATATTATGAATCTTATCAAATCTTATCAAATGATTCATGGATAATAACCAATCGTCCCACCAAATTTCAATTTCAGGCAATTTGGTTAAATACTTTTTGTGTTACGCGTATAACAAGATTTTATGATAACAAGATTACATTTAAATAAATAAATGCCGATAACCTCCCGCAATTTTGTCATATATATAAAATAATGTAGAAGCATTATGTTATATTGAACATAACTCTTCAATATACATTTCATTAACAATAACTAATGTAACACACATTAGCCCTAATATTTTCTATCAAAAAAACAATCTAGAAATTAATTTTCTACGAGCCTATCACAAATCCTGAGGTAATTACAATACTTCCCCTATTTAATTAACTGGCTGTGGAATTATTATTGGTCCACTGTTATTTACCGTGCCTCATATAATTAATTAGCAGAAGAATAGGCTACGCAGAGAGTTAGGAATTTAATAAAGTAGAGATAAATGCATATCGGATTCATAATGGATTTGAATGAATGGTCTAACGAGCTGCGCAAATTATTAAAAGAGCATGGAGACAATTAGTGAAAATGGTATGGTTAGGTGATAGAAAACTAGGTTGTCTCTTTTAGGGTAGGTTCTCATATTGGTCGATGGTCTTAACCCTTCTAATTGTCGATGGTCTTAAACCTCCTATTGGTCTATGGTCTTAATCCTTCTAATTGTCGATGGTCTTAACCCTTCTAATTGTCGATGGTCTTAAACCTCCTATTGGTCTATGGTCTTAATCCTTCTAATTGTCGATGGTCTTAAACCTCCTATTGGTCGATGGTCTTAACCCTTCTAATTGTCGATGGTCTTAAACCTCCTATTGGTCGATGGTCCTAACCCTTCTATTGTTTTATGGTTTTAACCCTTCTATTGTTCTATGGTATTAATCCTCCTATTGGTCGATGGTCTTAACCCTTCTAATTGTCGATGGTCTTAAACCTCCTATTGGTCGATGGTCCTAACCCTTCTATTGTTTTATGGTTTTAACCCTTCTATTGTTCTATGGTATTAATCCTCCTATTGGTCGATGGTCTTAACCCTTCTAATTGTCGATGGTCTTAAACCTCCTATTGGTCGATGGTACTAACCGTTCTATTGTTTTATGGTTTTAACCCTTCTATTGTTCTATGGTATTAATCCTCCTATTGGTCGATGGCCCTCACCCTTCTATTGGTCGATGGTCCTAACCCTCTTATTGTTCGATGGTCCTAACCCTTCTATTGTTCTATGGTCCTAATCCTCCTATTGGTCGATGGCCCTCACCCTTCTATTGGTCGATGGTCCTAACTCTCCTGTTGGTCGATGGTCCTAACTCTCCTGTTGATCGATGGTCCTCACCCTCCTATTGGTCGATGGTCCTAACCCTCCTATTGGTCGATGGTCCTGACCCTCCTATTGGTCGATGGCCCTAACCCTCCTATTGGTCGATGGCCCTAACCCTCCTATTGGTCGAAGAGAAAGATGAGAAGTACCATTGATTAGAATAACTTTAATAAAACCCTGTGAAAATAATAGGTACAGATGTATTATTTTTTTTATAAAGAGGTTTAACGTCTGCTTTTGAACCAAAGGCCATATCACTGACGTCAAAAATAACTCAAATACAAAGGACTTTAGTACGCAGTTAGAAATATAAGTGGCTCTTTGAAAAAAGTCACCTACCACCATCGGTGATAATGCTCATGGATGCAGAAAAGCTACTTTGTGAATACAGTCACTTAGCAAGGAATGGTAAGGGACACAAGCGAATGGAATAAAAAATATTTTTCGTTTTATACGAAAGTATAAAATTGAAAATAAATTTATTTTTTAATTGCTATGATAATCTGATAGAGATATCCAAATTCCTGACTTAAATACACAATTACGGTACAAAAGATTTCGGTACAAAATTAGGGTCATGAGAAATACGAACTGTGATACATTTTAAATATAGTGAAATATCGACATTTTAGCTATTAGTTTAAATCGATAGGCTGTGACTGACTTCTTCGTCACTTTTCTTCTACCAATCGGTATATCAACACAAAATGAATTGAAAGTAAATAATTAGAATACAATCATATATAATTAATTAAAAATAATATTCAAATTTATAACTAATATCACATTGTCACATTTATTTTTAAATCACATAGATATTCGACAATTCTTAACTATCGAAACCATGCGATGTTTTTTGAAGGTTAGAAATAGAAGTTTAATTTTTCCTTAATAAATTGATTGAATTTTAATTAACTGAACTATTTCTAAAACGTTTCAGAGTTTGAAGAAAAAGAAATTACGCGTGAATAACAATACTAGGGTAAGTTCTGAATTATCGGACAGTTCCATATTACAAAAATGTAAATACTAGTTATTATTTCACTTATAGTTAAACTATTATATACTTTTTTGGTGCATGATCCAAAATGTGAGACCGTCCGATAACTCAGAACTTACCCTTTTATAAATAGAAAGAAAATTTGACATCTATCCGATTGGAATGATTAAATAAATCATACGATTGCTTGCGTTTATGGAATACATTTACAAAATCTAATAAACTAAACAAACTAAAGAAAAGAAAGAAAATCAATTTTTTTAATTGTAAATAAACTGTTCAACCTCACCTTTGTATAACATGTAATATTTTCCTCATTGTGGGTTGCTATATTTTAAATACTTCAGTTCGGTTATGTCGGGGTAAATGGGAGTTCTCATGCCGCTCCTGCCCAACGGACCCAACTCTGAGATGGCTATCTTTTAATTCTAAATTTGTATAAATTTATACAAATGATAATAATGCAAATTGATACAATTTAAACATTACATAATTATTTGAAGTTTTTGCGTTTTGGTAATTAATGTTGTTGAAAATTTGGTGGATTCTAAATGATTAAAATGCTCCATAAATTTAATTATTAAAAAATCCAACTAACTTGGAAATATTTTGCAAAATAAATGTCATAGTAAAGAATATTTTACATTGTTTTCTATGGAATTTATGTTGATGCGGATCCTGTTCGGAATATAAGTGTCAGATTCCAAGGTTATTCCAGTCGAATAATAACTTTATCGCATTTTTCGCTTAATAAGGATTTTTATTTGCAATGACTTCAGAAACTGAGAAATAAATGAGGTGAAAACATGAATTATTTCGATCGAAATGATGAAACTGGATAGATAGAATAAAATAAAAAACATCACTACTTTTTGAAAATTATACATTCATATATTGATGAAACAAAATAACTCTATTAGGATAAATATTCAAAGATATTTAATTTCTAAAAACAAAAGTAATTCAAATGTTAATAATCTCTAATGAATTTAAAAATAATATTCCTACAACCATTATTTTCCCTCATCACTATCAATAATAACTTAACTGAGTTATACCAATATACAGCAACTGGTTGATAAGATCTTCAATATAGAATTGTTTCAATCTTGTATTTTTGTAGAACCATTAATTCATCAGTAAAATTGACAAAAAAAATTAAATTTAATGATTACCTATTATTCTAATTCAAAAATCAACATTAAAAACTCTTTTTTGTATTTATTATTTTCTTAACAAATCAATCACAGTAGGGAGTAGTACCAGCAATCTATGAATCGATGCATATATCCTCACTAGATACTAGATAATGATATCTCTACAGTAAACCATTAGTGCTAGCAACACAATCTCGATAATTACAAAGTTACGTGATTCAATTGCACTACTCTCATTTCAGAGGAAACAATTATATGTAATGAATGGAAAGATATTTAGTCAGATAGCCATATGGTGGGGCCATAGAATATAGGAAGGGACGAGAGAGGGAGAGTTATGGTGGACCCATAGAAGATTATGGAGGTAACAGAAAGACAGTTATATGAAGGGACCACATAAGATATGGAAGGAGGAGAGACAGTTATAATGGGGCCATAGGAGATTAGATTGCGATGCTAAGAACGATAGAAATAATTTCTATCAATGAAATTATTATATCCTAGTGTACAGAGAAAGTTATTTGCAATAATGTGCATTAAATTAAATTAAATGAATAAAGAAAACATACTGTAGAAGGCATTCTAATACCTTCTAACACATTAAAAATGCATTATTTAGAATTAATTATTTCAATTTAATTTAGAATTAAATAATAGTATTATTACTATTTAACCCTAATGAGTTTCACTCTCTGAAAAATCGGAAGAATTGACTAAGTGTTTACAAATCACATGTCTTATTTATAAACCTAAGGTTTTGTATTCTTATTACATATATTAAAATAATGTCTACCAAATTTCAAGTAAAAATATTGAACATATAAGGAGAAATAAATACATAGGTATATTAGATTGGCAACTGAGATATCAGAGCTGGGATTGGGTGGAGTGTGACCCAATCACAGCTCGCGCATGTGGACTTTAGTGTGTTTAGCGGGAACCTAGCTGTATTTATACATTACAACTAATTTCCTAATTTACTTGATTTAAGCTGATTTACACCAATATTTAAATATTTTTAAACTTTTAGACACAAATACAAGAAACCGATAAATTTAAAAGAATGACATGAAAGATATAAAGTAATTAAAAAGGATGTGATTAGAAAACACACGTCAAACTCATTAGGGTTAAGATAGGTATTATAACAGCTGCGTTTCATACTCTAGCATTCTCATGAAGTTATCAATGCAATTTAATTTAAACTGTCCAGTAATTTTTAGCTTTGCTTCGTCATAGGAAATAGCATCTTGAGGCGTAGCTAATTTGGCTATTTGCTAAAATACCTTTTTAAGATGTAAACCTTCAACTGTTGAGATTCCTCTTACTTAAAATATTCTGTAAATATTGTAGTCACTGACTAATCTGTGTTAAGTCTTCAATCAGGAGATCCACGCCATGGTAGTGTTACCTGGCGTTAACCATCAGTATTACCATTTTTAAAAGTGTACTTTGCATAGGCTTCTACTCTGTACCAAAATTGTTACAGTTCAATAGAGAAGCTTATTCTTATTAATAATTATTAAAGTATATTTGGTTTTATTCGCAGGTTCCATAATTGTAGAGGAGCTAGTTGGCAACCCCCTTGTGCTGCCCTGTGACGTCACACCCCCAGTAGGGGATGCTGTTGCTGTTATTTTATGGTATAGAGAACACCAACCTAAAGCTATATACACGTGAGTAGTAAATTAATGTATAGGGAACACCAACCCAAAGCTATATATACTTGAGTGGAGAAAATAATGTGCAGAGTAATTTACGAATTATTGGTATGTTTCACATCTTCGGTCATATAAGGAAAAACTATACAATAAAATATATTTCATTTTTTTTACCAATAGATATTATGGATACCAATTACAATATATAATTAATAATATATCGTATTGTCTTATATGACCGAATATGTAGAACTGATCAATAGTTTGTCACTTACCCTACATTTTTAATATTTATACTCTGTTTATCTATGAAACTCGTTGCTACATATTACGAACATTAGGGTACAGTTTCAGTGGTCGGAAAAATGGCGTTGATACAGAACCTAAACTACTCTGGTATTTTAGAAATTTTTGATTGGCCGATCAAGATTTATGTTAACATCTATTTTCCGAATACTGTAAGCTAAACTAAGTGTCTGGGACTATCATGTTACCCTATCATGTCATTATAAGAGGCTGGGTTATTATCAATTACTAATTTGCAATTACTGCTTGTGATAATAGGCTCAGTCATGATTTTTATGAAACAAAATGATAATATTTCAATATGTTTCAACCATCAATAAATAACTATTAAGAATTATTTTGGCTGCAAGAGTTAATGTTCTCTATTTTTGTATACTATATTTTCAATATATTTAAACTATAACTCTACTATAATGTAGCAACAGAAATTATAGCAATGAAAATAATGATTCACCGTTTGATGTTTTAATTATTTAAAGGTCCTCTCCACTCTAAATTAAAAAAAATCTGGAATTGCTTCAAATTTGTAGAGCTAAGGTTACATACCATATAACAGTAAGCAGAATTTAAATCGATTAAGTATTCTGTTCACAATTAATTATATAAGAAATATTCACATTTCGCTTTTTTTCATTCTGAGAATCATAAGAAGAAAAAGGCCCATAATTGAGTAGGTATGTTCATTCGTATATACATATAGTACATACCTATTCAAATGCAGTGTTTTAAAATGAATAGTTCTCTAGAAAGGAAAAATGATATAATATATGAAAACTATTGGTAAGAAATACTTAATTAGGTACTTGGATTCGTTATATGGATCCATTATCTTGGAATCAGCTTTGTTATTGTTTTGAATTTGTCGGATCTAGCAGCCTATCGCACAAGGGGCTGTTTCTTTGCTTGAGATTCAGAGATGTACTAGAAAGAAGAAAAATAATTCTTAAATTACTTATTATATTAAAACTATAGAACCAAATTTGAAATGGTTTGCAGTTTTATAATCAGTAACCTTAGTTCTAATGAATAGAGAAATAAAAAAATTAGAGTGGAGGGGACCTTTAAGAAATTCTGATAGGTTGTACGAATCTTTAGTTGAGGAATAACTCATTTTAATAAGAATAATTATGGTATCAACAATCAAGTAGTTAATTTCAATTCTTTTGTAACAGCGAAATTTAACCTATAGAATAGGTGTCGAAACTATGGACGGACAATATTTTTTGTATATATTCCACTAAAGGATGGATGTACGCAAGGTTTACGTAGTGTTGTCTCTCCATTAAATTTTCACGGTTAAAAAACATTGTAAATGTGAAGTTTTATACCACCAAAATCTGTAAGCCGTAAACATGTCCTAGAATTCGGACGAAAAAACAACAACATTTGTATTTGCTAAAATATTCACAGTTTACAGACGCTGACCACAATGAATTCTTCTGAAATTGGAACTTTTGTAGGGAAGTTTCGAGTTATACATAGAACGGTTCACATTTTCGATCTTATGAGAAAAATATATAATAGATTATAACAAGATTAATTATGATTACTATATAATGATTTGATATGATTTAAAACGTGAAACTGTCAGCGCGTTTTCAAATAAATGTATCAAATATTTTGTAATTTCATAACAAATGCCAACAAAATTTCTAAATTTCCCACTTCTTTTTACTTCGGGCAATTTAATAGAAAAAGTTCCAAAGAGGATTTAATGGTATTACTTACCATTTCAAAATTATCAAATAACTTTATTAGGATTGATATAAAGATAAACAAACCATTCACAGTCCTAAGTTAAATATGTTCAACCGACTTAGAGGCATAAATATCAGACAAATTTCATTATAAAGGTTTGGTTCTCCAAGCTTTTCTTTTCGTATAAATTGTCGTGTGGAAGAAATTCGTAACAAATAAGAGACAACTAAAATCCTGCCTTTGGAGTTAGGTATGGGCGATATTTTTGATCACAGGAAAATATTTTACAATACAAATTACTTTTCAAATTAAACGAGAAATACAGGCTTTTACTTTCCCAAATTTATCACATGAAATAGTTAACCAAAGTTTATAATAAATAGATTAGAAAAAGTCTCGAAATCTTACAACGAAAACAAGAATATTTGTTTTGAATAGAAAAATGCTGTCTTTTCAATCATTTTTCGTAGCACTATAATTTTCGATCGGAATGTTAATGGTGGAAGGTTACCTTCACACATCACTCTTTACATCATGTCAGTGTAACATGTAGTCATTATATCTGACATGCAGGGGTAGGTACATTGAGTGTTGAAGTTACTTTCGTGATTTGCCTAATGGTAAAATCGTCACAGTGAACAATCTCACTTTACTTAGTTTTACACCGTCGAATAATATACACATGATGATAATCGTTTGGAAAATCAATTAATTAAATACTCATAATACTCAAATAAATTATTTTATATTTTAAGAAAATGATTGATTTTGTCAGAATCATAGAAGAAATGCTTTAAAATTGTAACAGTTGACCCAAATCAAGATGGTGACAGAGATTTATAAACTATAAATTTGAGAGTATTCTCTATCTTCGTTAATGTTCAAAATCCGAATAATATTTAATTCAAGAGAGTCATTTTTCGGAACCAAAGGCCATATCTCTGACATCAAAAGGAATATAAATAAGACAGTGACATCCAAGCAGAAATTTATGAATGGAGTTAATGAAAATTGAAATTGCGTGAGTTTTCTCTAATAATAGAAATTTTTATCTAAACAAATATTTAAAATAACAGACAACTTGCCGATTATAAATTTTCCAACTGTGTACAAATTCTTTTCAAATTACTTTGGAATTAGCTTCAGACAAGCTTCAAGGTTTTCGAACCAATTTATATCAGCGCTTGTCAGGATTTCTTCTGTCGTGATTTATATCAATATGTGAAAATGAAATATCAGGTTATTATATAATAATAATTTGTATCAATATGTGAAGATGAAATATCAGGTTATTATATAGTAATAATTTATATCAATATGTGAAAATGAAATATCAGGTTATGATATAGTAATAATTTATATCAATATGTGAAAATGAAATATCAGGTTATGATATAGTAATAATTTGTATCAATATGTGAAAATGAAATATCAGGTTATGATATAGTAATAATTTGTATCTATATTTATACATTTTCAATTCGTCAGTATATATTATGAAGAATATTTTAATTTCGTGGGTTTCATATTATCTAAATATAAATTTATTTTTGAAAGTTTAAGAGAAAATTTGATGACAGTATACTTCAAAAATGTCAAGATTTTCCATTAGAAATATTAAAATTTCAATGATAACTAATAATATTAAAGAGGGAAGTTTTACCTGAATAAATCACAATAATTATAGATACAGAATCTGTATGTGATAAATTAATTCGAATCATTTAAAAAATAACAGAATACTATTCAAATATCAAGCAAATAATTAGTTTGCAGAATTTTGATGCGAGTTAAAGTAAATACGAACTGCAGTTATTATCCATGCAGTTTGATTTGTAAATGAACTGATAAAAAAAACAATTTGAAAACTTTTATTTGTCTGTAATCAAGCAAAAAGTTCATGTTTAATAACGTATGTGATTTGGAACAAACCATTTCTGCTCGTATTAAAATGCATTGTGCATTATTAAATTGCAACACCCACAGTAATCGGAAAGTGGGTGTCAATTTTGAAACTTCTGATTGACCTATTAATCGTAACACGCACTTTCCGAGTACTGTGGGCCTACTAAAGTGTCCCATGTTACATTAAAATACTTTGTCAGTATTAGTTTCAGTATTAGTGGTGTCATATTAGTACTATTGGTGTCATTAGTATCAGTATTAATAGTATTAACATTAACAGTATTAGTATCAGTAGAATTAGCAGCATTTATAGCTCGCAGTAAATAATACCTATCCCCATCTCTCAACAGTTACGACGCTCGGAACACTTCGTTAGGGTTTCAGCAGCACACCCCCAGGGACCCAAACTTGACCTCGAGGGCGCAGTTCCACCCCCTCCCCCCCGCATCCCTCACTCTGTCCCCGGCCATAACTTCGGACACTGGCACCTACCAATGCAGAGCTGACTTTGCAAACAGTCCTAGCAGGACAACAGTGGTGAAGGTGAGTCCTATTAGGGCCACTGTGGTGAAGGTAAGTCCTAGTCGGACCACTGTGGTGAAGGTAATTCCTAGTCGGACCACTGTGGTGAAGGTTAGAGCTAGTAGGACCACTGTGGTGAAGGCTAGTCCTAGTAGGACCACTTTGGTGAAGGTAAGTCCTAGTAGGACCACTTTGGTGAAAGTAAGTCCTAGTAAGACCACTGTGGTGAAGGTAAGTCCTAGTAGGACCACTCTGGTGAAGGTAAGTCCTAGTCGGACCACTTTGTTGAAGGTAAGTCCTAGTAGGACCACTCTGGTGAAGGTGAGTCCTATGAGGACCACTGTGGTGAAGGTAAATTCTATGAGGACCACTGTGGTGAAGGTTAGTCCTAGTAGGACCACTGTGGTGAAGGTAATTCCTAGTAGGACCACTGTGGTGAAGGTTTGTCCTAGAAGGACCACTCTGGTGAAGGTAAGTCCTAGTAGGACCACTTTGGTGAAGGTTAGTCCTATAGTGGGACCACTGTGGTGAGGTGAGTCCTAGTAGGACCACTTTGGTGAAGGTAAGTTCTAGTAGGACCACTGTGGTGAAGGTTTGTCCTATAGTGGGACCACTGTGGTGAGGTGAGTCCTAGTAGGACCACTTTGGTGAAGGTAAGTCCTAGTAGGACCACTTTGGTGAAGGTTAGTCCTATAGTGGGACCACTGTGGTGAGGTGAGTCCTAGTAGGACCACTGTGGTGAAGGTTAGTCCTATAGTAGGACCACTGTGGTGAGTGTGAGTCCTAGTAGGACCACTGTGGTGAAGGCAATTCCCAGTAGGACCACTGTGGTGAGTCTGAGCCCTAGTAGGACCACTGTGGTAAAGTTGAGCCCTAGAAGGTCTAATGTGGTGATGGTGAGGATATGCAGTGGTAAAGGGATAGTTTTTTGAGTGTCAAATGATACTAGATACCAAGTAAAATATTTTAACGTTTCCTTACAAAATATTATCACAACAGTTTTAGAGTTTAAAAACAATATTCTATTTTATACTATGCATTTAATTTCTATTTCACTGTTCTGAATGATTTCTAAATTAAATATTGCTATCAATTAAGTGTTTTCAAATAACTGAAAATTTCCTTCCACAGAAATCCCTCTAAATAATTAATTAATTAGAAGGTTTAATGTCTGCTTTGGAACCAAAGGCCAAATCAATGACGTCAAAAGGAAATTAAATACAAGAGACTGGAAGAAGCAGTCAGAAAGGAAACTGGCTCATTGAATAAGCCCAGTCGATAAGGATTTATTCCAGGGAAGGTAAGGGAATATCCCAGGGATAAATCCTTCTTGACTGGGACATTCCCTTAACTTCGAATGTGTACTACAACTCAAGTGTCCAGTCCCTTATTAAGCCGAATTAGTCTTGCCTGGGACATTCCATTGATATTCAAGGAATAAATCCTTCTTGCCTCTTAAGTCACCTGCCACCAATCGGTGACAAAGCTCATGGTTGCAGTAAAGCTACTCCGTGAATGCAGTCACTCCAATCTAATAAATATCCCCCTTAATTCCCCCAGGCTGTGGTGGTAGCCCCGGTGGATGAGTTGGTGATAGAACGGTTGCACCACCGGAGTCAAGGGGGTGCGGGACCATTGGGGGGTCTCCCGGGAGGAGTTGTGACTGTGATGCTTCATCACACCCTAGTGATGAAATGTTGTGCCAAGGGTGGTGAGTAGAAAATTTTATAAATTTAACTTTTTTAAAGCAATAACACAAAATAAAAATATTAAATAAAAATATAAAAAAAAATCAATAAAAAAATTCAATAAATAGATATTAATTTTTTTTATGTATCATCTTAACCATTTGCTGAATTATTTTTAGTTACATGAATTAAGTATGAAAACCAGGTTGTACGAGGTAATATATATATTTAAAACATTATTCGTATTGACAATTGATAAGAGAACTATTGGATATATGAGTGACGTAAATAAATTGAAAAAAGTTCAGTAAAATTATATATTATATGCTTTAATAAATAAAATTAGAATTTAAGAAACTAAATCAATATCTAAATAATTTGTAAATCAGAAACTGTTGCAGCAATATAATACATTATTTATTCACTCCGAATGAGATAATACTTCATTTTTTCAATTATAGTAAATCATGGAGTTGGAAATGTGATAGAATATTTCAACTCTTTTCCTCCTGAGACTAACTTTTGATTATTTGTTGTGTTTGTTTTTTCTTAGAAAGAATCTCATCAAAGTCGCAATAACACATTGTATTTAATAAATTTCCGTCAAAAGGTCCAAGCCTAGCGTGTTAAAATAGCATATAATTATATGGCTACAGCAGATGCCATACGGAGAGAAAGGTTAAAATCCAATTGAATATATGACAATTTTATGACTCCCCTATCGTCTTTTCAATGATTTTTTAAATGTATTAAATATCTGTAAAAAGAAGATATTTGAATATTCTTTAAAAGATGGAGAATAACTGACACTTAATTAAAATTGCAACCATTCAAAAGATCCATTGAGAATTGAAGACTTGAAAGTTAGTGAGTAATTCATACGGAAACTGACAGTATATGGTATATTAATTAATAGAATAAATATAACATATATTAATAGTGATAGGGAAAAGATAAACTACCAAATGTCAATTCAAATTTTGATGCATTAAAGTACGCTTCAAAATATTAGATTAGTTTCATTGAATATTCATTATTTGGAAATTGAAATTTATATATATTAAATATGAAATATTCGAATTGAGTAAATAATATATATTGTAGTTAAAATATTTAAATGGAGTATAAAATATTGAATATAAAATATATAATTGAATATATAATATATAATTGAATATAAAATATATAATTGAATATAAAATATTCTAATTGACTATAAGAATGAAAGAAATTAAAGAATAATTGTTACTATTTTTATGCGTTAGTTAGGGACCCGCAGGGCAAATACAGGGTCGTGCAGCTAAATTGGTACTAACATAACTTTTTTTAAATTCGCTATTTTGAAAGGCAAATAATGATTAAATGTAATTTTTACTTGTATTTGTTTGTTCGTTATTGTCTACAGAACAAAATCATTCTATGTGACTACCCTTTGCGTCAATAATTTTGGAGATTCTCGAGCGAAACTGTGAACAACTCCTTTTTACATCCTCGGGGTCAAGATTACGAAATGCTTGACGAATGGCGGCCTTCAGAGAGTTGACACTTGGATGTGAAGCAGCCAATAGTCACAAACATTCAGATCTGGGGAGCTGCTGTGCCCAATATCCTTCGAGACCATCAAAGGAAGATTCTCCTTCAAGAAATCCTGAACTTTCTTTGCTCCATGCGCGGGCGCAGAGTCTTGAACGAGCATAACTTTGAAGGGGTCGTAATTCCTACGTATCCACGGGATCAAAACATTTTTCAGAATTTTCAAGTACTCCGCTGTGTTGATTTTAAGACCCGCTTCGATGAAATGAGGAGGCATCACCTTACTATCACTTGCGACGGCTGCAAAAACCATCACAGAAGCGGGATTTTTGCTCTGCATCACAGGAGGAACTTCTGAACGATCGGAGGCAACTACCCGAGTGTTCTGGTGATTTGCAACCTCATCAACAACGAACTTTTTCTCGTCAACGAAAACGCGGACATGTCCTCCTTTGTGTTTCAGATGGTTAAGAAACTTTGGGCATCTTTCAGCTCTGAGAGCTCTGGAGCGGGTAGTTAGGAGGTTACGGGCTCTCCTTACGTATGACTTCATACCAAGGTCTTCCTTGACTGCCCTGCTGATGGCGCTACGACTCACGCTGCGCTTTTGTGCCAGTTTTGACATCGGCTGGCTTGGGTCTGACTTCAACGTCCTTTTCAGCCCAGCAAGGAATGTTTTGGTTCTCTTTCGATTACTGCGGGGACGGTGTCGACTTCTCTGAACCTTACCCTCGGCATCAAAAGCAGCAACAACTCGATAAACAGTCGATTTCGCATAGCCAGTGCTCTTAATAATGTCCCGGTGCGTCTCATTTCACATATGGTCGTTCTTCACGCTAATTCCGCCATATTTTAGCGAAATATGCTAAATCTTAATCTGAAATATTATAGCAAAGGGCTTAAAGATTGTCTGTAAAAAATATTTAGTCATAGGTTAGAAATTACGGAAGATATGTGCTGTTAAAGTTAGTCCCAATTTAGCTGCACGACCCTGTATATTATTTATCCAAGAGAATTGAAATTTTTAACGTGACCGTACTTGGGAAAATCTCATAGTTTTATATTATTTTTATTTCTTAAATAGCTACCTAGTACCGTTCCATATGCTTGAGTGATATGTCAGAGCTTTAGAGTCACTATAACCCACTGGGGGAAAGAGAAAGGGAGGGGGACGAGAAGAGAATTGGGGTGGCGCTAGATCATTTACACACTCCCTATCACCCTCTAATAATTCGTAATAATTAATTATCTTGCCAAATCTGGTATAGTTCTTGCTACTGAGACCACACACAATAGCTATTTGCTGCAATAATCATCATTGGCACTCGATATCTTATAAGGGGAAGGTGATGGGTGTCAGACCGGAGCTAGGTACACGGCAACTTTGAAGGCATTTTTCTGGCACCTCTCAAAACGGACAAATGCTGGTATTCAAAACCCCAAGTCTTTTACAATTTAAAGCTACGACATTGTGCTTTTTTGCATTCGATTTTCTAGGAAATTTTCTAGAGTTGTCGATCCTTTTTTTTTTATTTTCGAATTATTTTTTCACGAAAAAATTAAAATATTCCATAAACCAATTCGAAAATTAAAAAAACAAGCTAATTGACAGCTCTAGAAAATTTGGAAGAGAATCGAAGGCAAAAAACCCAATGCCGTAGCTTCAAAATTGTAGGAGCCTTAGGCTTCTTTGGAAAGGGTTCAAAATACATTCGAAATTCAAATTACTCGTTTTCTATGGGTCTAATCAAAAAAATGGCATGAACAAAAATGATAGATAATACAATTTGATATCAGGGTACTAAGTTTCAGAACCGAAGCTTCATTAATAAAAATATTTTCAAAAATTGATTGATATGATGGTAGAAGTTTTTTAATTGTTTGTATGGGACATTATATTGAGGAACGATTTCAGCAAAACCGTGTGCTGCACAACATGTCACGCACTTTTTGTTCAGAACTTTGGCAGTGCACATACTAGGAGACTATTGTTGTTGCCCACATGTCCAACGGAAAGCTGTGCGTAACTTTATAACGAGTACAGTGTGGCACTTGTGCTGCTCTGTACGAATCAAAAAGTTACGCACAGCTTGCTGTTCGACCGCAGCTATAAACCTTGGTTTATAGACATAATATGTAATTCCAGAACCTGCCGATTTTGGATAAGCAATTTTCTTCTATCGGTGGTATTGAGCAAAAGTAATTTTCGTTTTTTACACTATCTCAGGCGAATCAAAATTAAATTGTTGGGCCATTCTTGAATTGCGTCATGTCTCTCATTCTTACTCTTGTAATCAACATGTCCAGTTTCAATCGCTGGTCATTATTCCTATCCAAATTTCAATTTAGTGTGCGCGAACATTCAAGTGTTTTCTCTCCAAGAGCGGAAGCAAGAATGAGTACGCGTGCAAAATGTTCTGCATCTTCTTAGAGTTCCACTGAAAAACGTGTACCCGCACAAAAGTTCGCAGTTGTGCGCATACTTTGCTAAAGTGTTCGGTTACAATTTGTTAGTGTATGCATATGCGGTTCTACTGAAACATACATTTGTGCAGCACAGTGTCGCACTGTGTCGAACACATGGTGGAATCACACCTTTAGGGTAGCAATATGGATGAATGAGAGTGATGTGTTGAATAAGGATTAGTGTTCATTCATAATATAAGATTAATCACTAAGTTAACCCTAAAGAATTTGGTGTGTGTTTTCTAAGCACATCTTTTTTAATTTACTTTATATCTTTCATGTCACTCCTTTAAATTTTTCGGCCCTTCTTGACTCTGTTCCTACAAAGATACCGTATATATTTATTAATTTGAAAGTTAAGAATATTTACGTATCGGGGTAAATCGGCGTATGTCACGTATATTAGGAAATAAATTTTAATGTGGTGACATATGACAACACACGCGTGAGCTGTGATTGAGTCACACTCCACCCAATCACAGCTCTGCTCTCTGAATTGCCCATATCTTATATACCAATGTAATTATTTCTCCTTATTTATTCAATATTTTTATTGAAATTTGGTACACATTAGTTTAGTATATATACTAATAACTTGTTAAAAATACAGTACAGTAGGTTTATAAATAAGACGTATGTTTTGTAAACACACATTCAGGCCTTCCTATACTGTCTGAACGTCAAACTCATTAGGGTTAAGTTAATATTGTAAATATTATTAAACAAGTTCTTGATATTAATTCTAGATGAAAGCTTTTATTACAAATTCAATGGAAAAAAATAGAAAAATCTGCTTTTATAGAATATTATTTGTACATCTTTTTTTGAATGATCTGAAATAAGTAAGATACCGAGGTATAAAGTTATGTCACTGAAGATTTAGTAATGTTTTCATGACAAGATACTCTACAAAAAATTGTTATAGATCAAATGTTTCACTTATCCCCTTCGATCCTCAAGGCTCATATTTATCCCATATTTTTTCAATCGATGACTTCAATTTTTTTTAAATAGGAAGAAAATAGGATGAATATATACCAAATTTTGATTATGAAAGACTCAGATCGTAACGGTTAAGTCGAAATAAGCAATGCAGTCACTTCACAGCAACATTCAGTGTAAATAATTCCATGCACCACAACAACTAATCTTCTTACACGCAAGTTGCTATTTCCTCTTGCGAGACTTAATTCCAAATTAAATGAAGCATTTGTTAGTTGTCTAATATTCACAACAGTAAAAGCATCTTCCTGAATATTTGCTGAAATGGGGAGAATGTTTTTAGTTTATAGGGGAATGGGAAGCGGTAGTGGCATCAACTGACAATGCGAGTGAGGAAGAGTTAACCAACAAGATATCATGTTAATAATTAATTAGGAATTTAATTAAAAGAATCTAATAGCAATGAGAGGGGTTAACTAATGAGATTTGGTGTTAATAATTAATAAGGATTATAATTAAAAGAATTTGATAAAGATGTACATAAGCTTCGACTGAGAGTATATTATAAATAGGAAATTAATTGGAAATAGTTGGAATGACTTATTTAAAAGCATATATAATAAAGAATAACGTTATAGTGATAACGTTATAGTGATAACGTTACCTAAACATATTTTTACAGTAAAATATGTTTAGTTAACGTCATTAATATAGGTGCATTATTGATTCGAGATCAATTATTGATAGAAACCTTTATTATCTCACCCAGGAAAGATCTTTATATATTATTAATTGATAATAGACAAACAATATGTATGACAATTAATTATATTACAACTACTTATTTAGGAAAATTTCCAAATGAAGAATCCTGATAATAATAATTAGGGTTGTAACAATATGCTTTCAAATAATGTAACTGGTCACTACAACGGAAAAAAAGTTTGAAAACTCATAATGAAAAATATAAAAAACATTAAACAAAATTTATCATATGTACATAATTTGAGCGACCGATTTCAAATATTGTAGCTTGTCATATCTTAGATTATAAATATTTGCTTACTGATGATAGTGGTGATGAAGGAAGAAATATTTAACTTATAAAGGAAATGATCAATTGTATATAGTATTCAATGGAAATATATTGTATGATGGAGATAAATAGTTTAAAACAATATGTAATTTATTTTATCACCAATTGGAATGATTAATTTTAGAAATTCAACATAAATAATGAATGAATAAATTTTTATCTTAAAATGAAAATCATCAATATTAATCGTAAGAAAATACTATGCATAATTAATCATTATCTTTCAAGTATAGAGGCCTGATAATAATTAATTGGGTGGCAATTATCCACGGGTGGCAATTAATCGTTCACGATGATATATGTAGAGTATACAATTATAATATGTATATCAAGACCATTTATACTCGCATGAACTCTAATTCAAAGAGGAAAAATATCAGTTTTTCCGCATTCTTCTGTTCAATTGATAATTTGGAATAAATTTCATGGTTTAATAATCTTCAAGACTAATATTTACCTTTTTTAATATTTTCTGCACATATTAACAGTAACACGTTTATATGTATATTCATTATATACAAATAAATTAAATTTAAATTCAAAGGTGATAGTGCAAAATAAATACAGAATAAAATAAGGTTCTGCTCGTATATCTCAGATGCTTCACCGTTAACTTATTGGAATGAAAATAAGAGAAAATGAAGGACTATTTAGAGAGAAAAATCTAGAAAAGGAATGAAAATATCTCTGGATAAGGTGACAAAAAGCAGATGAAAACACGTTTTTGTAATGAAATACTCATAGATCTGTTTTATAATAGTAGTAGTTTATTATTTCTCAATTAAGAAAGCAAATAAATAAGTTAAATGTTTAAATAAATTTATCTATTTGTAATGTATTTAATCGTTCGTTATCTAAAATGCGTACTTTCGTGACCCTGTTAACCCTATAACCCTAATCAGACTGATATAATTTAGGTCTAATATATCTAATGAAAAAAGTCATGAAATCTTAGTTGATTCAAATAATGTACAGATATTTAATCGCCATTATAAAGTCTTGTCGAGTACAAACTCCTCAGTCAGTCTTTTAAGGGCAAAAATAGATTACGTGCACACGGCAAAGCGCATACCTTCGCCACTTTTGATCCTTTCGCTCCGAAAATCTTATAGACTGGAAACTGGACAATGACCAATCGTCCCACCAAATTTCATGCAATATGGTACAATGAGTTATTGAGTTATAAATGACCTTGACCTTCGACTGGATCGCTCCCAAAATTCTTCCAGATGGTTCCTGAACATTGACCAATTGCTACATTAAATCTCAAGCAATTTGGTGATATACTTTTGAGTTATAAATGAACATGATCTTGACATTTGATCGGATCGCTCTCAAAATTCTACCACAAGGTTCCTGGATATTCGTCCCACCAAATATTTGGCAAATTGGTTGAATAATTTTTGAGGTATGTGAATAAAATGATGGTAAATAAATAAATGCCGGGTAAAATATAACCTTCAACAAATTGGTGATGGCAATTAGAATGATGTATGTTTAACTCATATATGTTCATTGGGATATTTATATACCAGAGATACTAGAGTATCAAATATATTAACTATTTATTAAATATCAAAGTCCATCATATATTTCAGTTACATCAAGTGATGAAGTTTAATTTGAAAACATATGGTTGCAATAGCTGTAGTACATTCTATGATGAAGTCCTTTATAGTGAACCATCCTGATCAGCAGAGTCCTGACTAATGGAGTACCAAGCATAATAAACACATTTTGTTTAGTCCGCCATGAAATGGCCAAGAATCTTCAATAATTATCATGATTCCTTTATAATGAAGTAAGCTCTATATAGTGATCTAGTTGTAGTTCATTATAGAAAGGAGGTCTTCTGTACCTTCCATTGTATAATTAGCCAGATAGAAAGTTATGGGACCATTAGGATTAGCCCAGTCCCTTCATAATTCTCTATGGCCCCACCATAACTTAGTCACTGAAAATGAACAATATTAGGTGAATTTATACAATTATTATCGCACTACTAGCTATGTGTTGATTCGTATTGTATAAAGAAACTTTTCAATTTACGCATATGTAATAATTTCTCACGCAGGTTTTCCAGCTCCACGAGTTTGGTGGCTGCTGAACAACAAAACCATAGACACCATTTTCGCAACAAACAAAGAAACAGAGAAAAAGCGCATGGATCTTCCTAACCCCATAAACTTCAATCACCGTATAACGTGTAACGAACTGACGCTTATTAACGTTACGAGGGAGCTGGACCAGAGCAAATTGGTATGCGACTCTTCCAACAGCAACGGCAGTGCTCCGAAACAGAAATCTGTTGTCGCTTTGGTTGATAGTAAGTGATAGACAATAATTCTATTGGTTTATATTTTGGACGCTTTCAGAATAATACAGCAGTCCTCTTACTGATGTGTACATGAATTCAAATTATTTCATTAATAAACAACCAATTCTTTGGCTTGAATGAGTCGCTGGTATTCTATTAGGCCATTGACATTCAGATTAAATCAAATTTGGTGCAATAATACTATTGAATTGCTTTCTGTTTACAGCAAGCCATTCATTATGTGGGAGTTCCATGACTCAATAACATGGCAGATTCATTGCAATTTCTTTAAAGCTAATTGAATTTTAAAATTTATTGAACCTACCAATAGAATAAATGAATCAATAACAATAATATCAAGAACCTTGTAATTAATATATAAATCCGATTCCAATAATAATGTTAAAATATTCAACTCCAAGTTGAATTACATATTTTTTGGTTGAATGAACTCGACTATTGGTTTAATTCTGTTTACCTCTAATGAACCAAATTCTCGTATTAGGTCCCCCCTCATCTGTGAAGATAGTTGACACTCCCGAAGCTTTCGAGGCTGAAAGACTCTACAGAATAGTTTGCGATGTCAAAGGCGCTAGACCAAGGCCTCTCATCGCTTGGACCATAACAAGGCCAAAGAAGAAGCCAAAGGTTATAGCCAGGCAGGTCAGTCAGGCCCGATAATATGCCACAAAAAGTGGGCACAAAGAGTTGGGCCAAAAATCAAAGGGAACTCTGGTAATATGATCAAAACTTTTTATAGTTAGCTAGAAAGGAAAATGTTAAAATAGAACTTACTTTGTTCATGAAAACTAAAGCTGATATAAATCTATTTATGGTCATTATAATAAAAAAAATTGACATTCACTTTAAGGTAAAGAAAATTGTACAGCCAAATATTAATTTAATCTTATAGCTACCAAAATTAATCAAAGGGGTTTCCTAATTAACTCAATTTCCCTTAAAGCTAATTCCATTATTGGTCTTGAAGCTTGTTCTCAATTCAGAAATCATTCTCACATTTCTGGCTAACTACTTGCGCTCTTCTTTATTAGATTTGATTAAAATTATGGGGTCGCTAATTTGAAGTAATATTAAATTAAGTGGCCACGGTATGCAAATTAAGAATTTTCGAGTCTGCATTCATTTCACATAAAAAATATAATAGTTCAATGATTGAAAAAAAGCGAAAAAATAGTACAATAATATTTTCAGTATTCTAAACTCTAGACAGGCAAATAGATAATTATCTATCAATTGCAAAACAATTAGACAAATGTATACGTGATCTTAACTCCAAATTTATTGCTATTTTACACTCTCTCATTTCTGCCCATTAAGGATCTTCGTAAATTGAGTTCAGGCAAACTGGATATAAAAGTGAGGAAGGAGGACGAAGGTGCGGTACTGATTTGCTCTGCCGTTAGTCCAAACTTCACTGAACATCCTGTTGCAGACGAGAAGATAATCACTGTACATTGTGAGTGCTAGATTATAATCAATTGATAAATAAATTAAAGCATCGCAGTATTGTAATAATCAATTGTCTTCAGTACGCGAGAAGTGGGTGATAACGTATGTCAAGATTTGGCCGGCCAGAAAGTTTTAAAGTCAGATTGGTTCATGACCTTTGTTCTCATCCCACTTTTCGAGTACTTCAAGTGTCCTCTAATTGTATGTTACCCTATACACTTTATGTCCTCTTAAATCATTTTATTTGCTTCCCGAATGTCCGTAAGAAATTTATTAAAATAAAACAGTGCGCAGATTAATATTTCATCAATATGACTTTGGTACGATTTATAGATTATTTTTGTTGGTATACGAGTTGAAAAAAGTATGGAAACACTAGCATTGTGATATATTTTCAATAAATATAATTTTATACTCCATGTTATGTCAGATGCTCCAGTAGTGAGGCTGGAATTGGGTGCTCTGTTGGAGGCTGGAAGTGTGCGAGAAGGGACGGATCTTTACTTCAGATGTATCGTCGATGCGGCACCACTACCATACAGATTGGACTGGTGGCACGGGGTATGTTACCATAATTAACTTCTTATGCATATCAGTGCAGTATAATGTGTAATCTAATCTCCTCAAACCTTAAACTAAATTATAGAATTGACATAATGGGATTAGGGTTATAATATAAAGCAAGTACGTATTATCAATAAATATTTACGGATTAAACAAAATTATTTTTACTCTCAAAAATCAAGACTTCGTTTTCTTTTGATTATCAATATTAGTGTGACCCATAGCAATGGCCACTAATTTTAAATTCTCTTTAAAATTATAAAAAGCCTTCGGACAAACAGATTTCTCTTATTAATAAATTAGTAAATTATGGATCAAGAATGTAATTTGTGTTCAAATTCAAAAATGAGTATTACTTAACTCCTTCAATAGCTTAAATGATTCAGGCTGTTACTATATATTTCGTTGCAGGACAATCAAATAACAAATGATGGTCTCGTGTCTCCCAAGAATTTCAAACCAACTCGTACTTTACATAATCATCAGAAGAGAAATGAACAAATAACTGAAGTTCAAACGAGTCGCATCAGTCAATTCTCATTCCAAAATTATGTAAAATCTTCAGTCAAAATTCGGGCATCTAAATCTGGTATTTCGTCCACTGGTTCGAGTGTTCCAGATTCGATGAAAGGAACAAGAGTTGTGGTGTCCAATGACCATCTCGTGTTGCAAGGAATCACCAAAGACTGGACGGGAAACTTCTCCTGCTCTGCCAATAATGTTGTCGGAGATGCCATATCAAATTCAATTCAAATCGTCGTGCAATGTGAGTAAAATAAAATGAGAGTAATACTAATTCAATTTAAAATTGAGGAACTGTTATTATGTTGAAAAAAATAAATACTTAAATTAATTGGAAAATTTTACTAAAATTTGGACTTTTATATTGAAAATTATAATACTTCTATTACAATTTACAATGCTATTTATATATTTGGGTAACTGTATTGTCTATAAACTAGAAGAGACATGAGGAAATAATTATTACCTTTTGATGAAAACCAATCATATTAACTGAATTTATATTACAATACTATGGAGGATAATTATAATATCATCAATGGAGATAAATTATTCATTGTTCCCATCAATATCTTACGTCAGATCCTCCAATTTGCGTATGGCAGTCACCGAGAGTTCTTCGAGCGGCTCTGGGTGAACTACTCAGACTTCCTTGCTCTGTCTCAGCCCTACCTAATTCTGTAAACTTCTCTTGGACGTTCAGCAACTCTCTATCGCAGGTCAGTTGAAGACTATGGTGTGGGAGACAACCCATTTTATATTTATTTTCTATTTTTGGACCGATCGTTCTAAAATTAGTATGGTATATGCAACTTTGAAAAAACATACATTTTTTTCATGTAAATTTTCGATTTTTTCATTGGTTTTCGAAAAAAGGAGTTTTTATTTTTTCATAAATAATTTGTTTGTATATCATAGAATAAAAACAAAAACTGTTTTAGAATCCTTGGAACATTCCTTACGAATCTATAAAGGGGTTATTTATTTTCCTTCCTGTTTTTCTTAGGAACATTTTTTGATGACTAATTAAAATTAAAAAAAAATAAATTTTCGATTTTGAACTGTGATAAAAAAACGATAGCAAAAATTCTAAAATCATCTTGTAGATATGTTAGGAATGTTTCAAAGATCCTAAAACTGTCTTTGGTTTTGTTGTAGCGTAAAAACTCATTGACTTCTAGTCCTTTTTCGGTGGAAAATACAAATTTTACAGGAGAAACAAAAACATAAAATAATAAAGTGAAATGTCAATTTTATCGCTGTGGATGAAGTTTGTGATATGAATGCGTACTACACTTCCTAACATTTATTTTCCAATTAAAATTAAATCGTTCCTTCACAACAATTTGGGACATGAAAGCCCACTACCTAAAGACTCTTTTCCAGCAATGAAGAGAAAATTGATTATTTTTCAGAAAAATTGATGGGTTGACCTAATTAAATTTAAAGGTTATGGTTTGGGTCTGCTTGAAGTTAAAGGTTATGGTGTGGGTCTGTTTAAAGTTAAAGGTTTTGGTGTGGGTCTGTTTAAAGTTAAAGGTTATGGTGTGGGTCTGCTTGAAGTTAAAGGTTATGGTGTGGGTCTGTTTAAAGTTAAAGGTTATGGTGTGGGTCTGTTTAAAGTTAAAGGTTATGGTTTGGGTCTGTTTAAAGTTAAAGGTTATGGTGTGGGTCTGCTTAAAGTTAAAGGTTATGGTGTGGGTCTGCTTAAAGTTAAAGGTTATGGTGTGGGTCTGCTTGAAGTTAAAGGTTATGGTGTGGGTCTGCTTAAAGTTAAAGGTTATGGTGTGGGTCTGCTTGAAGTTAAAGGTTATGGTGTGGGTCTGCTTAAAGTTAAAGGTTATGGTGTGGGTCTGCTTAAAGTTAAAGGTTATGGTGTGGGTCTGCTTGAAGTTAAAGGTTATGGTGTGGGTCTGCTTAAAGTTAAAGGTTATGGTGTGGGTCTGCTTAAAGTTAAAGGTAATGGTGTGGGTCTGCTTAAAGTTAAAGGTTATGGTGTGGGTCTGCTTAAAGTTAAAGGTTATGGTGTGGGTCTGCTTAAAGTTAAAGGTTATGGTGTGGGTCTGCTTAAAGTTAAAGGTTATGGTGTGGGTCTGCTTAAAGTTAAAGGTTATGGTGTGGGTCTGCTTAAAGTTAAAGGTTATGGTTTGGGTCTGTTTAAAGTTAAAGGTTATGGTGTGGGTCTGCTTAAAGTTAAAGGTTATGGTGTGGGTCTGCTTAAAGTTAAAGGTTATGGTGTGGGTCTGTTTAAAGTTAAAGGTTATGGTGTGGGTCTGTTTAAAGTTAAAGGTTATGGTGTGGGTTTGTTTAAAGTTAAAAGTTATGGTGTGGCCAGCGTACACTCCGAAGAAATTCTCTTTTTTACAAAATCAATAAATGTTCTTCAATAAATTGTAATATTATTGACAAATGAAGTATGAAGTTTTTTTTCCAAAGGAAATTTTGGAAAAAATCGAGATTTCAAATAAATTGTGTAAATTTTCATCTTATACAGGGTGGCGCAAAAAAAAGGAAACCATTTTCAAATTAGTATATTTTGTAAACTATTGAAGTTAGAATTTTTCTAGTTTTATTCGTTCACTTTTTTTGCATCTATCTTGATAATCTGTTAAGAGCTACGACAAAAATTAAACATACTACAGCAAATTGAAAAAATATAAATAAAAAGGGCTTGCGCGAGGACGAAAAACACAAAAATACTCAGAATAGGTTCAATTTATTTCCATATGGTAGTAGAAAAATTAAAAAAAAATGCTATTTTCATTCGTGGAAATACTTCATCACCAATCACGATATCTTCTCCAAAACAAGCATTTCTTTGCAGAAACCATCTTGGAAAATTTAGACTGCGGCAAATTAGTTCTAAGAGTTCGAGCATTACATGCTTCTTGAAAGGATGATTCTTCACATAGTATTCAAAAATTCGGTGAAATGTGTCTTTAGTGATGTCTAATCCATTCCTTCTGATTGATATATTTTGAATTCTCAATAAATTGTTCTTGAATAAGATTATTATTTTCATGTGTCCGTTCTGTTCTCCAGCGACCTAATCGCTTTTTCTTTAAAATAAAGTTGTTTCTTCAGTTTGGAAATTATTAATATAAGTCAATATGGTTTTATAATTGGTGAAAATCTTTCCTGCAAGCTATGTTCAAGAAGAGATTGAATCTGTTTAAAACTTCCAGTGTTTAAATAACTCGTCATAACAAAAACTCGGTTCTTTTGAAAGCCGCATTTTGAGGGTTTCAAATAGGAGATACAATTTAACGGTGACCTGATTTCATTAAAGATATCAATTTTATATCAAACATCAATTCTCAAATGATATTTAAGGTTTTAATTGTCTTTTATTTGTTACAGAAAATAATATAATTTAATGTTTTTACATCCATATGAAATGAATTATACTTATTGTAATTTTTTTTCGTATATTTCATACTCGCGCAAGCCCTTTTTAATTACAATTTTTTAATTCACTGCAGGATGTTTATTTTTTGTCCTAACTTTAACAGATTCTCAAGATACATGCAGAAAAAGTAAAGAAATAAGAAGATGTTTTTAGAAATTTTTTAGCTTCAATAGTTTGTAAAATAAAGCAATTTGAAAATGGGTTTCCTTTTTTTGCGCCTCCCTGTATATAAGCTAATGGATATATTTAACTAAAATAAGACGTTTACTTTATGTACAATGTATAGTATATCTCAGGTCGTAATGCAGTCTTTAGCTAATATGTATATCATAGAAAAAATATTAAAAATCTTTCATCATGAATAAAACATATGAATTTATATCCATCATATAAATAATTTGAATATTCTAGACTCATTTTTTGTAATAATATCTATTAAAAGTTCTATCCGGTATTTTATTCACATCTGGTAATTGTAACTTTATCCTAATTACCGATGCCAGTTGGAGTACTTATCATTGACTCGTTACATATTCATGCCTGGGGATGATCCTATATCCCTGTGATGAGTATGCTTGAATTTTAAAAATAATATGTAATTCTTTACATCTACATTAAAATACTGTTGTGCTTGATGTATAATTTTCACTCGAGAGACTCGGTATCACTTTTATTTCGTTTCTTAACCCTATTGAGTCTGACGTGTTTTCTAAGCACATCCTTTTTAAATTACTTTATATCTTTCATGTCATTCCTTTAAATTTACCAGCCTTTCTTAACTTTTGTTCCTACATAAATACCAAATGTATTATTGTATTTAAAAGTTAGAAAATATTTACGTATCGGTGTAAATAAGCGTAAATCACGTAAAACAGGAAAACAATTGTATTGTGGTGACATATGGCAACGTATATATAAAGCTTGGTAGCCTCAATACACACTACATTCCACGTTTTCGTGGAGAACACATATTGTCGTGAGCTGTGAGTGGGTCACATTCCATCCAATCACATCTCTGCTCTTCCAGTTGCCTATGTACTCATTTTTTGTTATATATGTTCAATTAGTTTAGTATATTTACTAACAGTTTGTAAAAAATACAGTACCGGAGGTTTATAAATAAGACATCTATTTATTAAACAAATATTCAATCCTTTCGTTGCCTTTTGAACGTCAATATTATTAGGGTTAACACAACTTATGAGATATGATTAACTGATTATCTAATCTGATGTATGAATTATTAACTCAGTTGTTGATGAACCTAGAAAGTTCCATGTTTTCGATCTGGAAGAATTCACATTTTTCATTTTAACTCATTATATTACGTGGTATCAATGATACCTTTAGATATCATGGATGTCAATTAAAATAACCAGTTAAAATAATAAATTAGTATTTATTTACTTATATCACCGAAAATATGGAACTGTCCGAAAATTCGTTGCATACCCATCGTAATTGTTAATTTTTGATAAATAAATAGTTTAAAATGGATAAGCACTTGGAGGGTAAATCATTTAGGGTCAGACGGGGTATCACTGCGCACAATCCCGCAAACTCTGTATTTACTCGAAAACTAAAGGTACTAGAGAAACTCTTTTTCTCGTGATGAAATGGTAATGAATGAGGATGATTCTCAACCAGTTTCGAAATAATAGCTAAATAAATAAAATATTTATTGGCAATTTTTTGTGCGTAACTTTTAGTGAGTGCGTCGGGGTATCACTGCGCACATGAAGGGGTATTACTGCGCATTGCATAAATACAGAACTTCTCTCCCCCACCTAAATACCTCCTGTCCTCATTTTAATGCCCCTCTTTCCCCCTATCTAAACCCCCTTCTTTCCCCATCTAAATGTCCCTCTCCTCCCATCTTAATCCCCCTCTATTCCCATCTAAATCCTCCTCTCCTACCATTTTAATCACACTCTCTCCTCATCGAAATCTCCCTCTTTTCCAATCTAAATCTCTCTCTTCCCCATCTATTTCCCTCTATCCCCCATCTATTTCTCTCTCTCCCACATCTAAATCCTCCTTCCCCTCATCTAAACACCTGTGTTTTCCTCTCTACATGCCCTCTCTCCAATCTACTTGTCCCTTGCTTTTTAAACACATATTTAATGAATCTGCAACAAATTTAACACTTAAATTTTGCGCGTCTAGTTGACTACTTATATCAAGTAATATAATGCGATCGTAGGTTTATTGTTAATCAATATTTAATTCAAAAACCTCTCCCCTCCCACCCCCCTTCCAAAATACCCACTCTCCCTATTAAAATACCCCCACATCAAGTTGCATAGCTACTACGATCGTAAGTTTATTGTTAATCAAATTTATAATTAAACAACACCTTATTCAATATTTATGCTTTTATTAAGAGGTAAAAACTCATATTTTTTATATCTATTTACATACAAATATGGTTATTGATGATGCGCAGTGATACCCCTCTACTTCTAAATTATCTGGGGTATCACTGCGCACGATTGTGGCGGGAAAACCGTTATAACTGAGAAATTGAAAACTTTACATAATGTAACTGTTAATGTTTTTGCTAATATGTTAAAACAATATGAATCCATATATCTTGGTTCTGGAGTTATTGGAGAGTTTGCGGGATTTAAATATCATCAGCGCAAAGTTTTTTCAGATCTTTCTGAGAGCACTACATACATCGCAACTTAGCTGTAGAAATACTAATGGGTTAATGGTGTGTCATGATGTTTATGGGAGAAAAGAAAATGCTTGAAATGATGGTACAATCAGTTTTTAGGCTAAAACAAGTAGTTTTATGATTATAAGAGGTGCAGAGTGATACCCCATAAGAAGGGTATGCGCAGTGATACTCCGTCTGACCCTACTAATTACTGCCATCGTACTGCTGAAATATTGATTTCCTTCTCATCTGATTTATCGAAAAAGTCAATAATTACTATATTTCCTTAATGGAGTGACATGGAGTTGAAGCTAATTATCAGTTAGTCATGATTTGCAATAGTTATAGGTATATTAAGTTAAATAGACTTTAGATTAGATTTGCAGGCTCTGATAAAGATTGATGAGCTCTTGGGTCTGAATTTATTAGCAACTCCAGAGACTGGCGAAAAGATAATGACTTATCAAATGGAAAAAAATTAACGATAATTCATAGGCCATTACCATCGAAAAATGTGATATAATAATAATCCACTTTATGAATTATTATCAAGCTATAACTAAAAAATTAACCTACTTGCCATATTTATTTATAAGCAGTTATATTAAGCGTAACAGGCGTATTAACTAAGTAACTAACTCACTCACTCATTCATTCATTCACTCACTGAATTAGAAAGGAAAATGTATAATAATTATATGATAGGGAAAATACATAGGTACTTTAATTTAACCATGTTTAAGAGGTTAATTTGGATTTATTTCAATCTTGAACAGGAACGAATCACAAGCATGAGTAAGAACAGATCATATTCAAGTAACTACACATCTTCAGTTCTCACCAGCATCTTAGAATACAGACCAATCACACAACAAGATTACGGGACTGTGTTGTGCTGGGCCCAGAACTCTGTTGGGAAGCAGAAAGAACCATGTGTGTACTCCATCCGACCAGCTCCAGGTATGGATAGTTCCAATTCTTAATTATTACATGCTTGATGAAGTTAAAAATATTACCCTCTATACGCATTGTATTTTTGAGTTGCTTATAAAAAAAAGTCTGATGAATAATTTTTCACTTGACAGAAGTTTTGAGTCCCCCGCCTGACTGCGTCGTAACGAGTTTTTCACACGACACTCTCAATGTGAAGTGCAAGAGAAAGATGTCAGGTAACACCACGAACACAAACTCAGTCAATACGACACCCACTCAACAGAGAGCAAACAAAACAAATACGAAAACAACTGATGCAGTCACTTACACTCAAGCAACTCGCATGAAATCTGTGACTCGTCCAAAAGGCAAAGAGGTCGTCAACATTCATGAGTACGATAGAAATTGGAAGAATGACGGCAGTCATACTGAGGAAGATAGGGAAATAGAGAGCAAGATTTATCCACAAATTCCCTATTTCACTCTAGAAAATAAAAAGAAAAGCACAGAGGAAGATATTAAAGATGCTTCGGGAGCGAGTCGGAATCTAGAAGAGAAATCGAGTAGGGAATCTGTTTCCGATTTGATTCATAGTGAAGATGAAGAGAAGGGCATCGTTTTGCCATATTATGTTATGACAGTCAGAGAAAGAGATACCAATCAGCTCATTGTTAACAAAACTAGTAAGTATTGAAATATTTACATTAATAACCCTTATCTTGATCATTATTAAATATATCTACGATTAATCTATTTCAAAGGAACGCGAAATATCTAAATATAAGATAACTAAAAGCTTCCTCACATTTAGATTATAGTTCTGGTAATACAAAGATGTGTACGATTTCCCCATACTGTTGCTTCATCCGACTACTCATTCCATCAACAGGTTTCAATGGGGAGTTCACACTGACTGGACTAACACCAGGATTAGGTTATCGAATGGCTGTAACTTCGGTAGGTGAGAGAGGTATTCGTTCTCCACCAGCTCCTTTGATAGCCACAACTCCTCTCAACTCTTCACCACCAAACAACAGACGTAAGAATAGAAAAGTGTTCTACAGGCATATACCGGTCTTATTACCTCTTAGACTTATGACAATCTAATAAGTGTGAGATGTGTCTCGCTTTTTTTCTAGAAAATATAATGGGAGTAACTTTTTGTAATTTGATTGGTAGTTTTCAGCTAAGTTGTCTTTGCAGTAAATTTTTGAAATAATTTAATGGGAAGTAGTATAAGTTTATATCAGGGAAATAAAAGAGAGACTAATCCTAAACTTATTCGATAGTCATAAGTGGTATCTGGCTGATTTTCCGAAAACGAATTTGCCGAAACCAAATTCTCCGAAAACTAATTCGCCGAACCGGATTCTCCGAATACGAATTTGCCGAAACCCAAATTTGTCGAAAACGGATTCACCGAAGTGAAGATTTGCCGAAAGACAAATTTGCCGAAAGTCAAATCTACCGAGAGATTTATTTAAAACTAAACGTAAAAATATACAAAAAGTTACAGAAGAGAAACGAAATCATAACCCTTAGTTACACTAAAATTGATCCCTTAATTATTCTATCTCTAACTGTTTATCTTTGTACCACTAAATGATCCTTTGTCTTTGTTTTTATTTTAAAGACGTTCAAGCATTATTCAGTCAGTATCAGTCAGTCAGTTTTGGGTCAATGTTATATATTATTCATTTGAGCGTTTTGCTTGTTTTTAGTGTGTGTTACTATAACGTGATTATTCATTTTTTGTGAATAATCCATTTATAGTGCTTTGATTTAATGCAGGAATGATATATATCACGGTGAGTTAAATAAGCTACATGTAAACAACTTTGTGTGATTATGTGTAAAATTCTTTGTGTAAATACGCCATATAAAGCACACACGGGATTCTTATTTTGGATTCAGTTGTTAATAGTATTCCATACAGAAGGTCTGTTTTGGCTGACATTCCATTTATTGCATTTAAAATATAAAATTGTTAGTAATGAATGACATAATTATTAGTTATGTTTATATCTTCCAAATATACTACTAGCTTCAACGATAGTGTCACTTGCATGAATAAATTTGTTTCAGTTAAAAACATTGATTTCTAACAACTTTTTATTTGTAATGCCAATTAGCAGAACACAAATTTATATAGCAATAGCAATGTCATATTCATATGAGAAATGTGTTTTTTATTATGCATAAGATAAAATGATGAGAACTACAAAGTTCCACAGACTGTTCTTTTTGAATATATTATATTTGATATTAGACAAATTCGTCGTTCGAAAAATTTGTTCTTTGGCAAATCCGTATTTCGAAAAATTGGTTTTCGGCAAATTTGGGATTCGGCAAACACGTATTCGGAAAATCCGTTTCGACGAAATAGTTTTCGGAAAATTTGGTTTCGGCCAATTCGTTTTCGGAAAATCATCCTAGACCTGTCATAAGTATGAGACGTAATGAGAGCGGTGAATCCCTGTATTACTTGAATGCGTAAATATTGGAATGACACTAGATTAAAACTTAGTTTGAATTATCGCACGATTCCGCACCTTCGATCATATTAGAATAATCCATAATTAAATTTTATTTTAAATAACAACCATGATACTTGAGCTCCAATAAGAAATATTGATTATTGTATATATTTTTTCGATAAGGACTGGCTGATAATTTGGAAAAAAAATATTTCTGCAATCTAATTGGCACTCAATTTTCCAACCTTGGTTTTTAATTCATCTAAACGTACTTTCAGCTTCAACTTACAAAAGAAACTCGGCAGATCTGGAGACAATCATATGTGGTGCCATTGCTGGAATAGCAATAGTGACAATCATTATCATATTCGCCATTGTAGTGAGAAGAAGACGCCATCTCCACCACGAAACTAGCGAGCCTGTGTCCTCTTCTTCGGACTCTATATCCAAAGATGATTCAGAGAATCAAATCACGCAACAGACAGTTGACAATGAAGAGAACACTGGGAGTTTAGTAACGAACATGACTCCAACTTCGGTATTTGATGACAGTCAATTTGGGGATATGCACAAAATGAGAGGTGGCCCGGGCTTACAGGGCCAGAACATTGATATGAATGAAATTACTCCAAATCTTCTCAGCCAAAGATGCCTTGATGCAACTAATCAGGTAAAAATAACTATAGCAAATTTAAGTAAAATTGTATATTAGCAATCTATAAATATATTCTGTTCACGGATCATTATCTCTACTTTCAGGACACGGTTAATACATCCATGCGCAACGACCAGTACAAGTGCCAGCCACAAAAACATGGTGTCAGATTTGCTGACGAGATTACTTCATACGACAGAGAAAACTATTCTGGATACGACCAATTTTCTCCATCTCCAAATGTAATTTTCACGCAAAGACAAAGGCCGAATGGCGAGGATTTGAATTTCAGTGACTTGAGGGACTCGAAAGTCTGCATTGATTTAAGCAAAACTAATGCAATAAAAAATCCTACTAATATCAACCTAGTTAGCAACCCTGGAGTTTATTTTTCTAATATAACTAAATCGAATACCGATTACAATAGAGGTACAAAATGCAATTGTCAATCACAAGAAAATCTATCAATATCTGCCCAATACTCATTCATGAAGAATGTACCTGAAATCAATACTCAAAATCCCTTTCAAATTCCATTGGAAGGAGCGCTCACTTCCAAATTAAATTACGAGTTCGGAAGTTCGTCGACGTTACCAAGAAATTTGAACACTTCTCGACATGTGGAGCTTAAAAAATTAGCGACTACAAATAGAGATGCTGGTGGATTCAGTAATCCTCTAACTTCTGCAGGCCTATCAAATTGCATTGCCAAATCAACTTCAATCTCAGAATTAAATTGTTCTGTTGACTCAAAGTATCAAACTAGAAGTTTGCTGTCTCCGCAAACAGTTACAAGATTGCATCACAAGCCCGCTACAACTTCGGTGACTGCCGTCGGTCCTACTTACGTAAACACCTTAATTGACGCTTAAGATTAATCATTTTCATATTTTAGAGATACATTCTTCATCATTATTCTCTTACCCTTCCTCATGTAGCTACTATTTGTATTAACCATTTGTATATGCTTCATAATGAATAATATTTCTAATCATGATTAAATATAACAAAGTTTGAGTAAAAAGTTGTTTGATTTACCATTAGATATCTACCACCTCTAGAATATAAATAATGAACTTCCAATATTGACAGAGGATATGAACTATTCAAAATGATATCAAGGTAAGTTCTGAGTGATGGCACAAGTTCCACATTCTCTGACATTTAAAAAAATGTATATAATTTACCATTTAAATTGTTATTTTAATTGCCATCCATGATACCTGCTGGTATCATGGATACAAATTATAATAACCAGTCAAAATTTCAGATCAAATACTTTTTCATTTATGACCGATAATGTGGAATCATCGATAGCTTGGAACTTACCATACTTTAATTCATAAATACAGCTATGTAGCACCATCAAATTCACTCAATTGGAAAGCAAAATGCTGAACCTACGATCAATGGGATGAGGAAATATTCCTCTCAAAATTTGTACAATCATGTAAACTCAGTTGAAATCCTTCGTAAAGGAGCTTATTGGAGGATTTGAAGGAAAACTTACTGACTAAAGCCATCTAGAGAAACCGTTTCAAATTCTGATTAGGGAGATTGTCGAAACGAATGTAGTTTTAAAGTGATCAACAATTTTGAACGAGTAACTTATTAATAGAAGGAAAATTGGTGTCTTTGTTTTTAGATGATTATTATTAAAAAATATTTTGTTTTTATATGAATAAAAAAACTGTCAAAATTTATTAATGTTAAATGCATTTATATTTGGATTTACGACTCTTTGGAAGTTTAAAATATATCACTAAGTACAGATAGTCAAGCAGGCCCAGCTTTCAGTACATACAGCTTTTATAAAGTCTAAAATAATAGGGAGACATGACTCGAAATTATTATATGATTGTTACTCTCTAATAATTTCCTTATCTCTCAGTTACACGGACAGAAAATAGTTTAGAGGACTAAAATTAGCAAATATTTCAGTTTTTGCTACCAGAATCAGCTTGTGAAAGCTCTCAGATGAAAGCTCAGTCAAGTTGCGATTAAATAAAAAGTATTAAAATACAACCATATCTTAACTAGTTTGATTTATTGATTTATATACCTGCAGCTATCATGAACACTGATTAAAATGATAGCTAGGGTAAATTACCAATTATCGGTCAGTTTCACATCTTCGGTCATATAAGAAAAAACGATATTATATTTGTAATTTTATTTTTATATGACCGAAGATGTGAAACTGACCGATAATTCGTAATTTACCCTAAATAATAAAGTATATATTTTTTTAAGCGTCTGAAAATATGGAACCGTCCATTAACTCTGAATTTACCCAACTGCCAAAATATTTTTATGTGCATACAATTACTGTTTGTTCAATGCAACACAATTATATTAGTCAACGTATCAAACTAATTACTCACCTTTACTGAGTGTATAATTTATATTCAAAATAGAATACACGAATATTTCTTTTATGTGAAGATATAATATAGGATAGTAAATGGACAGTTAGAAAAAGACATTCAGTTTTCTAGTGGGAGTGTCTAAGAATGATCTTTTCAGTGTACCGTGTGACTTAGTTTGAATGACACGGTACACTGAAAAGATCCCTCCCAGCCACTCCACAACGAAAACTGAACATCTTTTATTAAATTACTATCAGTGATTCAGTCATATAGGCAAATAGGTTCTAGGTAAATTCGCCGAAAACACATTTGCCGAAAAACTCTTTCACCGAAAACACATTCGCCGCACGACACATTCGCCGAAAATATGAATTTTTTAGCAGACTAAGGTTTACAACAAGAATTTAAGTTTATTGAATATCCTGTAATATCTTTCTATTCGAAAGTTTGAAACCTGATAAAACTTTCAACGTTGAGTTTAAATAACCTCATAATAATATGAATATCCTGTGTTAAATGAATATTTAAAATTAATCAATTTTTTTATTAAATAGAAATTAAACAGTAATTAATTGTCTGGTTTTAATGCCATATAAATGCTTGTTCTTAGTCCCATTATAAAAGTTTCTAAATTTATTTAATAGTATTTATTAAATAATAAATATTTAATCCATTTATTCTAACATATACTTTTCTATTTATATATGAATATTCTTATATATTCATATGAATATTCCTAAAACCTAGTAACAAATCTGTTTTAACTGTACCTTCAATAGTTGTTGAATTATACGAATTTAAAGTTGGTTAGACTTTTTTGTGGGTCATCCTGTACAGTGAAAGCTTCACGATCGACACACAGTAGTAGACTGATTATACAATGTATATAGAAAGATTAAAATAAAGTGAGACCAACAAAAAAACTTTTTCTTTCGAAACTTATAATTGTACACAGAAAATGGGATTAAATAAATTGACACAAATAATGCAGCTATAACATTATATGGGTTAATTAAGTTACAATGAATTCCATAAAGTCTAACCAATAATTATGTAGAATATTGTATATAATTGTGTAGAATATTGTAAAGTAATTTATACACTTATATGTAAGCTCAATACCTTTTAAAATAATCATATTTTTCGTTTCGGCGAATGTGTCGTGTGGCGAATGTGTCGTGTGGCGAATGTGTTTTCGTCGAATGTGTTTTCGAAGAAAACAGAGGAAAATGTCCACCGGAGTCAAGTCAGGTGAGCCAGGAAGCCGAAACATATTGTCCAAATACAAATACACCTTGATCTAAATGAAAGGGACACATTGTTTCAATAAATAAATAAATTAATATACACAATCATACCGATCAATTCGTGATCGGTATGATGCTCAGGATAGAGTACAATAAACAACACAAGTTAAGGAGATTTTTACCTCGAAGGATGGATTAAATTTCAATTTTTTTTTCAATTCCAGGCATCCTCTTTCCAACGGACGAACTCTTCAAAACTATTAAGCTAATCATCCAAAACTTAGATCATTCATCACGATGTCCTACAGTGAACTTTTAAAATTAATTTTCTCAACAATTCACGTTGCCCTATAGAGAGGATGTGAATATATAAAACAGCTACCAATAAAAATCACTTTTGTGCTACTATAAACATGAAAGAATTAGAAAGAAACTATTTTGAATTATTTACGTAGTTTAATTTTGTTACTAAATACATAATTTTAATTCCTACGTTGTTTTCACAGTTTATAAATTATTAATGATATACGCTGATTCCAGACGAAAAAAAAACCATTCTTTATCAGTTTATGAAGAATTCCATAATTTCCTTAAAAATAGTACAATAGACCAATTGAATCATTTACAGTTGATCTTTTCTCCCAGTAACACCTAATAGAAATGTTCTCAGGGGCTCAATAGAAATGTTCTCAGGGGCTCAATAGAAATGTTCTCAGGGGTTCAATAGAAATGTTCTCTTGGGCTCAATAGAAATGTTCTCATGGTCTCAATAGAAGACATATACAAGGTTTCATTGGAAAGTTCCTTTAGTTCTTAAGGAGGTCCTGCCTTAGAAAATTAAAAGAGTTCCGAGAGTTGGAATCTATGATGGTCCATTGTAAATAAAGTCCAATGGAAAAAGATCGACATCAGATTCCTAAATACAAATAATTACCTCAGAGTTTATTTTCATTTCAGTTATTTAAGTTTGTGTCTTAAAATAATAAAGACAAACTTTTCTGACGAGAAAGTTTGATATTTGTAACTAATTTGATAAAAGTATTTGTGACAAGAAACAAACTAATTTTATTATATAATCTGGCCATTTAATATATTCACAACCTAAAGTTTGATCAAAATATCTAGTATAATTCTATTATATTCATGTTCTATTCGTTGTCAGAAAACAAATATCAATAGGTAAATTGCCTATATTGCACTGAAGAAGCTCTATGTACACTCATTAATTATCTAACACATCATATATATTATTAGAGACAATTTCTAATCTAAATAATGGCCATAATTAGTTGAAGATAATTTGGGAGCTTAAACCAAATAGCAATTACATAACTCGTGAATATATTAGTTTGTTGGGTTAATTTAATGTCCCTCCAAGAGAAATTATACAGTTAACTTATTTTACAGTTGATATACAGTTACATTATTTTACAGTTGATTCACAGTTAACTTTTATTACAGTTGATATACAGTTAAGGGGACCGTTCCCGGGAAAAATGGCAAAATTAAAGAATTTTTTTTTTATTGTGTAAATAGTTGCTTTTTAACCTTCTAATAGTGTGTGCAAAATATCAGAGCTCTCATGTTACTCTAGTCCCCTAAGGAGAGGGAGAAAGGGAAAAGGGGACTGGGGGTAGGGAGTCAATATGTACCCTAAAAACCAACTCTCAGCCAATTATAATTCGTAATAATTAATTATCTCTCTATATCTGGTATCAAACGTGCCACTAATCAGATGCACACTAAGGTATGCCCCTCAGTTACCCGCAAACCTTCACAGGAGTCGTTATGCAGCGTGTCAGATTATCGAACTTTGAGTGGAATTTTCTATTAGTTCAGAGATCTAAAAATCTTGTAATTCAAAAGCCTAAGGCGAATTATTTTTCAAAATATTGAATTTGGAAATTTATATTTTTTAAATTTTTTTTGTTTCACTAAAAATTTATATAATTCGAAAAATCAAAAAAACGCTTCCACAGCGTGGAAAAAACCATAATGTCATAGCTACAAAATTGTAGTATCCATTTATTAATTTACACACTGTTCGAAATTTGTTCGAAATTCGAATATCTCGTTTTCTATGGGTCGAATCAAAAAAATGTCAGGACACAAAAACATCTTAGAATTCATTTTATATAAGTGTACAAAGTTTCACAACCGTAGCTTCAATAATAAAAAACTTTTCAAAATCTGGGAAGTGTGCCTTTAACTTATTTGACAGTTGATATACAGTTAACTTATTTAACAGTTGATATACAGTAACTTATTTAACAGTTGATATACAGTTAACTTATTTAACAGTTGATGTACACTGTTCAGTTACCTTATTTTACAGTTGATATACAGTAACTTATTTAACAGTTGATATACAGTTAACTTATTTAACAGTTGATGTACACTGTTCAGTTACCTTATTTCACAGTTGATGAACAGCAAGCAATTAGTGATTTTTCTCTACATACAGTTTGAATGAAGTTACTTTGATACACTATTTTCAGATATATTTATGAATTTCCACATCCCAATTCTCTGAGAGGAAATGTACGGTTGGATCGTAAATTTACTTTAAAAGTAATTTGTTGTTAAATAATTTTTCATTAAGTTATAAATATTACGAATAAACTTTTCTCTTTGTTAAACAAGAAGATGTAATCGAAATAATTTACAGTATCTACACCAAATATATATAATGTTAATATAATACAATGTAATAGCATTTCCATATTAGATTTGGAATGCAATTTCCGAAATCTGAACATCCAAAGCGTGCAGATAATGACTTTGTGTCGAAAATTATAGTGGATATTAAATGTAAAGTGGATAACAGAAATGGAATAAGGATGCCTATTGCATTTCTTAGATAAATACATGCCACCTACCTAATACACTCTAAAACCTACCCAACCAAAAGATAGTAATTCCACTAAAGCTCTCCTCTGCCAATATAAATAAAGATTAAACCTTGTAGAGTTAGGTAGGGTAATGTGCAGTATAGTGGAACTTCTGTATAGTGAATTATAAGGTTTTATCCAGTATAGTTGACAAATTTTCTTTAATCTGCGATGATTTAAGGTCAGTTTATAGAAAACTGAAGGCTATTTTATGGCAGACTAAAGAAAATTAGTTTACTTACGGGATAAATCTTAACTCATTCACTATACAGGGTGTCCCAGAAAAAAGGAAACCCATTTTCAAATTAGTTTATTTTAGAAAATATTAAAACTATAAGAATTCTGAAAACATTGTTTTATACGTTCACACTTTCTGCATCCCTTGTGAAAAATTAATAATGTTACAACAAAAATTAAAAATGCTGCAGCGAATTTAGCAGAAGGAAAAAAAAAGTGCTTGCGCGAGGAAGTCCTCATTTTTGGTCCGTTGATGATACCAACAAACAAAACAAAATTTGTTAGTTTGTATTCATGATACAATGGATACCTATAATGAAATCAGGAATTTTTAATTTTAACACGGTAATTTTTATTGCATATTTCAAAACCCCAAAATGCAACTCGCAAAAGAACAACGAGTTTTTGTGGTGACAAGTTATTTAAGAACTGGAGGCTTTAAACTGGTTCAACAAGATTTTGAACAACGCTTTCCGGAAAGAGCTTCGCCAACTAAGAAGACCATATGGACAAATGTTAATAAGTTCAAAACTGAAGGAACAACTTCGAATTTAAACAGAGAGCGATCGGGTTGCAGGAGAACAGAACGAACAAGGGAAAACATTAATCGTGTTCGTGAAAAGCTAATTGAGAATTCAAAAATATCAACGAGAAGGAACGGGTTGGACATCAGTAAAAGCACATTTAACCGGATTGTTAAAAACGATGTAAGGTATCATGCTTACAAGATTCATGTACGGCATGAACTATTAGAACCGGATTTACCTCGCCGCCTAAATTTTTCAAATTGGTTTCTGCAAAAAAATGCTCGCTTCGTAGAAGACATCGTGATTGGTGATGAAGCAGCATTTCATATGAATGGAAGAGTCAATAATTATAACATTCGCCAGTATGCACCCAGAAATAATCCTCCAAATTTCAACTTCGACGTAACAATGTGCAGGGAGAAAGTTTCTGTATGGATGGGAATGTGTGGAAACGGATGACTTGTGGGCCCTATCTTCTACGAAAGTAATATGAATGGAGATAAATACTTAAACCTAATTACAGAAAGAATAATTCCTGAGCTGCATCAAATTTACCCAAACAGATTTAATAGGCTATGGTGGATTCAGGATGGTGCTCCAGCACATAGAAGTCGTGCAGTTCAAGAATTGCTACATGATAATTTCAACGATCGCATTATTGCACTGAACCATCCAATTGAGTGGCCGCCCAGATCGCCGGACTTGACACCGTGCGATTTTTTCCTTTGGGGAAACCTCAAGAGCAAAGTGTACTTTTCTCCTCCAGAAAACACAGACGATTTGAGAGAGAGAATTGTAAACGAAGTTAATTTACTAAAAGAAAATCCGGATTTAGTTAAAAGAGTTTTTGCTGGAATGAGAAAAGGCTGCAATTATGTGTAGAAAGAAATGGAGGACATGTCGAGGGAAATTAACCTTACACCTTGGAAATAAGTATTGCGGTTCCAATATTAATAAATCTCTTTAATTTGTCTCTTATTTGTAATAAACCTTAGGATTTAATTTTTAATACTACCGGATGTTTAAGAAATATATCGTGCCCGCACAAGGACTTTTTTTTTCCTTTTGCAAAATTCGCTGCAGCATTTTTAATTTTTGTTGTAACATTATTAATTTTTCACAAGGGATGCAGAAAGTGTAAACGTATAAAACAATGTTTTCAGAATTCTTATAGTTTTAATATTTTCTAAAATAAACTAATTTGAAAATGGGTTTCCTTTTTTCTGGGACACCCTGTAGAGGAGTTCTACTGTATTTGGACATTTAGTTAGGCTCTAAGTACTCGGAAAGTTGGTATTAGCGGTGAGAATAGAGTAAGTTACTTCCTGTTAAATCGTCTCGTTAAAAGAGTGGTAATAAATTTATTTTGAATTCTGCCAATCATAATAGAAATAAAATTGAATGTAACTATTAATATTAATGAAGTCTTGAATTCAGCTAATTTCAGTCGAAAAATATAACCAACATTCAATTCATAGCTGTCTGTTTGTAGCAAGAATTTCATTAATATTTATCTTCAATATATTAAAGAAGTACTAGAAAAAGAAGATTAATGGTAAATAAATATTAACCCTAATAAGTTTTAAGCACATCCTTTTTAACCCTCAGAAGACTGACTGTAGAGTTTAAGCTCGACAAACCGAATTCATTCAATATAATAACACAACTTCTATCAATCAAGGATGAATACAGTTTTGCACAGTACATTAATATGATAAAAGCTATGTACAGACAAAAATCATAAAATCTGAGCAGCTGGTTTCCTAAATATCAATGTGTAAAGAATCCTCTTAAATTTTGTAATTAGGGTTTAATTACTTTATATCTTTCATATCATTCCTTTAAATTTACCGGAGTTTCTAGACTTTGTTCCTACATAGATATAAAATATTTTTTGTATTTAAAAGTTTAAAAATATTCATGTATCGTCGTAAATCAGCGTTAATAACTTAAATTAGGAAATTAATTGTACTCTGGTGAGGTGTGGAAACGCAGAAATACAAATAGCTAACAACTCAACACACTTTCGTCCACGTTTTCATGTAGAACAGACACATGCGCGAGCTGTTATTTGGTGACACTCCACCCAATCACAGCTCTGCTCTCTCCGTTACCAATGTCTTATATACCTATATATTTATTTTTCCTTATACGTGCAATAGTTTTACTTTAAATTTAATACACATTAGTTTAGTATATATTCTAACAACTTATAAAAATGCAGTAGCTACCGTAGGTTTATAAACAAGACATTGGTCTTTTAAACACATACTCAAACCTTCCCGTTAATTCTGTTAATCGAACAAATTAGGGTTAAATAATAATATTTATTAGTATTTAAAATGAATACTCAAATATATTAAGTAATTACTAAATGTAGACATTGTAATTCAATTTATTTCTAATAGTTGATCATTATTATATTTCAGTTTTCAAAATGCCCAATTACTCCTCTATTAATAATTGTTTGGGGACCAGGAATAGGGTGTTTTATTTTTTGCACTTTAGGGGGAGTTCCGAGTTATCGAACTATTTCACATTTTCAATCACAAGAAAAAAGTAAGATAATTCAACATTTCAACTGTTATTTTAAATTTTAATTTTTCAAATCGAAAATATGGACCTATCAAATAACTCAGAATTTGCCTTTTTATATCCAGATACCATTTATTTTCTTATATTATGATAGCTAAATCAAAAATTTCAAAACATCAAATGTTTGTATGACCTATGCTTACACACACTTTCAGAGTACTGTGAGTGTTACAGTATTTCAACATTACCTTATATTTACTTTTTTATTTTTGTGCAGGTCACTACAGTTCGAATAAATGATAAATAACTCTTGTTTCAATTATCAATTCCAGTCGATTAATTCACACACCACTCATAGCATCAATATTAATATTCTGCTAAATTAACTTACACAGATTAAATGTCCAGAGTAATAATCTCTGTGAAAAAGACATACAATCTCCATTGCAACATTCGCATTAATTGCACCTTTGCTCTATACTACTAACCTGTTATTAAACAAATAAAACACGCTGAGAACAGAAACTAATGGATATCATTCATTTGAACATGACACGGTAATATAAATGAATGAATATTCACTAGGGTAAGGTTAGAGTACATTTATATTTTTGATTATAAGTAAAATGTATATAATATTTAATATTATACATCTAACAAGTAAAATATAATGTTAAATAATAACTAATCTATTCTTTTATTATATGATAGAAAATGTAGAATAATCCGATTATTCTTATCTTTTCTTAATATGATTTTGTAAACTTAATTTTGTACTGATTATTTTTTTTTCAAGATAATTAATTAGTAAGAATTCGATTTGAAACTAGTATAGAAGTACTTATATTAGAAATACACTGCTAGCACACTGGGATAACATTTTGTAATATCATTCAATCAACATGAATTAAAATATTATGCAGTGTTAAATAATATAAAAGTAATTAGAAAAACTAAATAAAAAAATTCATAGTAAAAAGTTATTAAAATTAATTAATGATTCTGTTCTTTTTCTTATAATTTGAATTGTTGGTTATTAATCTGTTAAATTGATTAAATTTTAAAATCAAACTTTCTCCTTATTCACATTTATTAGATACAAAAAAGTATTAAAAACCTGTACCACAGCATGTTAGAATAGAATTCCTAGTACTTTCCGAAGACTGAATGAATTCTATTCTGCGGTGTCTTTTCTCATGTACAGATATGTGATATGGATTTCTAGTTCTAGGCTACTAGAGGGTTAAATGAAACGCATAAGTAATATTCCTAGTGATATCCTCAGTTGAACATCAATTTAGGGTCAGAGTAAAAGTCTACGCAAAGCACACTTTTAAAAAGGTGATACCGATACACAAGGGAAGTCTACGGAAGTTTGAAGCTAACGCCAGCTAATACTACCGTAGCGTGGATCGCCTTATTGAGACTGGACAAAGATTAGCCAGACACTACAGTAATTATGGAATAGATTGAGTAAAAAGAATCCCAACAGTTGAAGGTTCACTTGTTAAAAAGGTATTTAAAGCAATTATCCGCATATCAAGATGTTATTATTAAGTGGCATTGCTAATTTCTCAACAATGATACAGTATGAAAGGCAATTATCCCTTGACGGAAGGATGGCATCTTGAAAAGATATTAAGGCAATTAGCCGAATTAGCTACGGCTCCAGACGTTATTTTCTTTGACGAAAATAAGCTAAAACTTATTAGAGAGTTTTATTGTTAATTTCATAAGAATGTTAGTATATGCTAATAAGCTAATCATGCATTTTGCTGGTTATTCATATAAGGCGTTTTATTAGGCGTTCCTAATCGTGAACAGTCATTTACTGCATATTTTACTAAGAATTACCACCTTCTAAAGTTAACAACAAGATTTCATTGCTGCTGTTACAGTACCAATACAGTAATACAATACATTAGTACAATACAATAGTAATAATACTATTATTTAATTATTAATTAAATTAAAATACTTAATTTTAAATAATTTATTTTTAATGTGTTAGATGGTATTAAAATACCTTTTATACAGCAATCCCCAAACCAATTGTACATTCTTTGAGCAGAGACTTCAGTCGTGTATTCGAATTGAAATGGTGGAGGTATCAGAGGCAAAGTTTTGCTTAGTTTAGCCTGTAAGCTTCAAAGCACGACTGCAGTAAGTTTCAATGGTGGAAGGACTTTATCACACTCCAGAGATGTGTATCACACAAATACCATTCAAAACATTCTAACAAGAAGTTACTGAATTTGGCTCACTGCCTGAAAACCTTATTTCTATTCACATAACTCTAGTTACGTCTATAGGAGGTAAGCATGAGTCTATTGATCGGAAATTACTTTTATTTATAATTTTATAAAATAACCATTTAATTGAAAAAAAAAACGTTTTATATTAATCAAAATCCGTGTTGTATTCATAGAGAATTAATTAAAAATAGAACAATTTGCATAAATATATTTAATACAATTTCATAATACGAGAAATCACATAAAAATCATAATTCTTATAATTTTTTTAAATTCACATAAATTAAAAAATTCATCATTTAAAGGTAAATATGTTAGAAATCTTAGTTTAAGTTACATGTCAACTGAAAAGGCTTAAATTATTATTATGTACAGCCAATAATGAAAAACAATAAAAAATACTAGCATCAGAATAAAGTCACTAAAACATACGAGTTAAACAGGAAGGAAGTTTAAATGGTTAAAGGTTTAATTACACGCATCACTGTTCTACCCGTGTTGTTTCCGGTCCGGTCCGTCTCCTCTCAGTGCTTTAGTCTCAGTGAAAAAATATATCGTTACTTTAAATTCAATGGACACATTCACACAGTACCGGCTCGTCTCAGTGCTAAAAATTCACTTTGAGTAGCTGGAATGGACAGAAACCTGACGTGTGAACATTGAACAAGCCTTCAATCCCGAAGAACACCTTAAAGCTCTTGTGTGTAATTATTACTCCTGGTCATACCTCTGAGTTATTAACCCGTTAATAAGTTTAATCCACCATTAAATAGATTACTCTGATACACATTACAACACCAATATTACTGATGTGAATGGAAGAGAAGGGGGGGAGGCGTCCCTTGAGCCCCATACTGTTGTAATTTGGAGTTTGTATTTTCTTTTTTCAGTTTTACCATGTTTATCTTTTTTTAAAGCTACTTGCAGTTTTAGAGAATTGCTCTAAGGTTATACTCTTAATAAGCACCTCCAATTGCATTCAGTCTATAAGATTGGATGAGAGAATTACATTGCTATACACAGATTAAAAATATGTTAGTTTGTGATGAACAAGGATGGAATTTGTGGCTAGATTTAATGCCAAAAATATCATGAGCGAATTATACTCAAACTAGTAATTGCTAGATTTTATTCATTTTTTACATGGGATCAATCGTAAGAGTGGACATTCATATATACGTCCGATTATACACAATTAAGAAAACACGAAGTCACATATAGTGATTTCTATAAGATTAAGTCTTATATCGTCATTCGTCAATGAATATTTAGGTAATTATTAAAAAAATCGGACCTGACTGTAAATTCATTGTATTCATATATATTACATAGGTAGGTTACAGATGAGTTCTCACAGAAGAAAGTTCGTTTATATTTCCCTGCTTGATATTCTACAGTGAATGCAACTATCTAGATAACGAGTACATCATTCAATTCTCACTTTCCTTATAAACCTCTCTTGCCGTTCTTTGATCCCATTAATCTTTGTTAATCACATTCTTGTCTCAAGTCATGATTATTCAGCGATCCCCTAAACCCAAAGATTTGATGTCTCGCTTTTGACTCGTGGACATTTATACACTGCGAGATAAGTGAATTATTATAGAGCACCGCCTGACATTTGGCAGTAGGTTCTTTAATGTCTTATTGCTGAAATACGCTACTCACAAGATCATAATGTCGCAAATGTTATCAGAAGCTTTACAGAGCTTTGCTAAAACCTGACGACATGAACGACATACAACTGGAAAATGGAAATGTTTATTTGGTGGGTGAAAGACGTAGTAAAGTAAGATACGTCTATTTTATAATAGCATACAAATTACCTAATAACTAATTGTATTATAAAATAGTTATCCGATATTGCCGATGTAAAAACATGAATTGTGATCGTGTAAGGGGTTATTTATTTTGAATTATATAATTTTTAATTTAGTGGAGGTTTAACGTCTGCTTTGGAACCAAAGGCCGTACCGCTGACGTCGAAAAGAAATTAAGTACAAGGGACTGGAAGAAGCAGTCAGAGAAGAAAGTGCCTCCATGAATAAAGTCACTTACCACCGTCGGTGGCAATGCTCATGAATACAGAAAAGCTACTCTGTGAGTGCAGTTATTTAACAAAGGAATGTGGCAAAAAGGGAAACGAGAACCAGTGGCTGCACTCACGAATGGAAGAGGAAAATGAAGAGGTGATAGTGAATGAAGCCTACAAGTCCTCTTAACACAAAATCTAAGACCTCGTAGTTGAAGAGCACAACCTTAGAGCGTTGAAAAAAATGATAAACATGGTAAAAAGGAAAAAATGAAATACATAATCCAAAATACAACAGTTCGAGTCTATGATACATGCAGGTATCATGGATGCCAATAAAAAGAACGAGTTAAATTATTAAAATCGTTGGTTATTTTATATGATGGAAAATGAGGAACCGTCTGCTAACTCAGAACTTACCCTAAATGTATTATTTATTCAATAAAACTTTGAATATTGAGAGGTATGACAATGATACTCAACTAACAGTTTGGCCAATAGTTTTTACATCTAATTTCATACTTTCTAGAGCTAGTTGTGTGAAATTCATTTAAATTTTAAAGCCAATCTACATTCTACACATAGGGCAAGTTTCGAGTTATCGGCCATTTCCACATTTTCAATCATATATAAAGATGTAATTTAAAATAAAGAGTTAAAATGTTAACATATTATTTTTTAAATATAATCGAAAATGAACTGTTCGGTAACTCAGAACTTATTCTTAATTTACCACACATCACCTGGACAATAGATTGGCTACAATCTTACCAAAGTTCTTTTCTTATACATAAACTTATTTAATTTTTTAATTTGAACTATTAGAAACAAATAACATTTGCTTTATTCCACAAGGAAAACTAAATATCTAGTAATGGGTAAGGAAAACAAAAGATCTTTTAATTGGTAAAGAAAAATAAGTACCTTAATAATAAAATTAGGGCAAGTTCCGAATTACCGGATGGTTCCTAATTTAAATTTCGATGTAGAACCATCCGATATTTTTGAACTTAACCTACCCTTAGGCAATAAATTTACTCACGTTAATAATCTCCAAACTCCATCGATGAGACGCGTAGGTACACCACATTATTTTAGGGTAAGTTCCATATTTCCGTACACTTACGCAGTCACCACATTCACTCCTTAAAACCTGTTTCTTTATTAAGATAAGAGTTAAAACAAATAAAATGAACACCTACGTTCTTTCCCTGTATAAAATATGTCACACGATATATCACTTCAAATTCACTATAGGTTTCACTATTGTCCAGTTCCCCTATCAGAACTTTTCAATAATCACATTATTAAAGATGTAAAAGAAAGACATTTCACATCACGAACGAAATAGTCCCAAACTTCATTGAGCAGATCCATATTTGCATCGTAAAATTTAACAGCACTAAGTGGCATCGACAAAACAGTTCTTAAAAATTACTATAACGGTAACTATACCCTACCTGAACCAACACTAAATTAATACTAATGTTAAATAGGAAGATTGTAGGTCTCGGCCAATCAAAATTGCTGGATAGATTTACGTCATCACATGGAGTTGCCAAATAGTGAAATAAATTATTATTGAATCACCAATATAAAGACTTTATTAAGTAATTATTAAGAAGTGAATGAATGAATATTTATTGTATGCTCGTGAATGAATAAAAATATAAATAAGCATGTTAATTAGTTTTCCCTTTGGTATCACTTTTATTCAATATTCTCTGTATTATGATACTGGGCAACACACCCTGCACTGCAGTGTGCATGATGCAGGGTGAGACAACAACTTAGCTACAACTGCTCATTACGTATCATTGCTACGTGACACCAAAACTGATGGAATAAATAAAGCTTACAATAATTTATCTTCATCATTATTTATTATGACAATTGAAGTGTTCTAGGTTAAACATACAATTTTTATGAATTTTAAGAAACTTTTACAGATTTCAAGATAAATAAAATAGAGCATTTTACAAATTATCAGACAGTTCAATATTTTTCGATCTTGTAAGAAAAAAGTATATGATAATTATATTAAACACACTAGATCACAGTAGACCATTTTCAATTTGGACAGTTAATATCATGTCATGCTGTCCACCCACTGTCACTATAATATATTTAGTGTCATTTAATTTCCTTTTGTACCTAGGTCAATGGTCATGTACTATTTTTTGTTTTACTATAAATGTAGACGTTGTAGTGATAGGTTGTACAATGTACAGGTGTGGTGATTAGTGTAAATTTCGTTTGTGAAGATATGTAAAAGGATGGAGTGTCGCGTGAGTAGGTGGAGTTGTTTATTGTGAGGATTGATGTTTATTTGTACTTTCTTTAGCGTTTACCTATTATCATTGCATATTTTTATTTCCTTATGTATGATACATGTGATTGGATTTGAAGCTTAAATGGAATCTGCAGTTAAATTGGATGAGGTTTAGTTGGATTTTTCTGTCCACAGATCAATTTTTCTACTAGTCTTCTTCTAGTAGCACCTTGTATCAAGGTTCCACATTAGTTCTGTGACTCAAGTTTTAACTTTACATGTTTTTGGTATGGTAGTGACAGTCTTATTTCGGCTCATCATTTTCTAATAATTTTGTATTTTTCCTTTGTCAGTGTTCCAGAATAAAATTTATCGTCGGATGATTCTGTACCTGTATGTATGTTTGTGATTCTTCATCTATTGGTGATGGTGCAATTCACCTCTTTGTGGAAGTTTCGTTTGAACAATGTTCTAATGATGAAAGCTTCAATAATCAACTCAATGAAACTGATGGTAATTGTAACTGATGTAATTGATGGTACATTGATGCATGGTATCTTATTTATAATTAAGTACGCCATGATTGATTTCGTATTGCTGTTACATGGATGTTACAATACTCTCCGTAACTGATGTGTTTGATGCTCAACAAACAGCAAATTGTTGTTCAACTTTTATTCCAATTGGTATCCAAGTTACCTGCAAGAATACCTGGATACCAAATGAAATGAAAGTTAAACAATAACAATTAATTATTAATAATTGGACACGTGAAGATTCCACGGAATTGGGAAACCAACAAATATGTCTATAGTCTGTTTAGCACATTTTGTGACGGACTGAACAATTGACACGGCTTCTTTTATCGTAGTTTAGATTAACACTTATAAATATTCTCTTGGTGACATTACTTTGATTTACACCAACTTTATGAAGTGCTATAGCTTAACCCTGTTTAACCCGTTTTGTGACGGAAAGACCCCGACTCACTGACATTATCACCATGCAACATTTTCTCTAAATTAAATTACAATATATGTAGCTTCACAGTGTCCCCTCTTCTCTTCCCCCACCTTCACTTCCTCCAAATTATCTTCCCCCACTTTCACTTTCAACCTAAACCTCCCCACTTTCACTTCCGCAACCTTCACCTCCCCCACCTTTACATCCCTCACCAACACTTCCCCCTCTTCTACATTCCCAACCTACACTTCCGCTACCTACACTTCTCCCTTTATCACTCTCCCAACAATTACATCCCCCACCTTCACTTCATCCACCGATACTTCTCCCACCTTTACTTCCCCGACCTTCACTTCTCCCTCATTCACTTCATCTATTTTCACTTTCCCCATGCACCTTCTTTTACCACCTCTGCACTTCTACAACCTTCGCTTTTCCAACATACACTTCCCCCAACATGAACTTCCCCCATCCTTGCCTACACTTCCCCCAACTTATTTTACCCCACCTACATTTCCCTCAACTGTTCTTATCCCACCTTCACTTCTCTCACCTTCATTTCCTCCAACCCACCTACACTTCTCCCACCTGCACTTCTCCCTACTGACTTCTCCCACCTGCACTTCTCTACCCTGCTCTTCTCCCACCTGCACTTCTCCCACCTGCACTTCTCCCACCTGCACTTCTCCCACCTACACTTCTCCCACCTGCACTTCTACCATTTGAACTTTTCCCACCTGCACTTTTCCCCCTTGAACTTTTCCCACCTGCACTTTTCCCACCTGCACTTTTCCCCCTTGAACTTTTCCCACCTCCACTTCTTCCATCTGCTGTTTCCCCCCCCCCTGCACTTTTCTCACCTACACTTCCCCCAACTTGCACTTCCTCCACCTGCACTTCCCATACCTGCACTTCTCCCTCCTACACTTACCCCAACCTCACCTACACCATATGGCAATAAATTTGTCTTAACATTTAAAACAACCAATTTTCAATCATAGGTATTACAAATTAAAGTTATTTAATTTACTTTGTATATAATAGTTGGATTCCATTGAACATTCTATACTACATTGCAAACCATTCATTATACCATTTCCAGATAATGTAACAAATGGTCCCGGGGGAAATGATAATGGTACAGGAACTGAAGATTAACCCATTAAAATATACTATGCCTCAATCATAAGTTTGACAAATTATGAAGTGAAAAATTTAATTTCAGATTTGATGAAACCAATCAAAAATATTGAATAATTCCTTTCTATACTTCTCAGTAGAATTATTCTGATGGAAAGAGAAAACGATTGTCAAAACCAGACAACAGAAGAAAAACTTTTGTGAGAAAAACTCCACAAAAAAGGGATATTGTGTGGTGTTCGATTTTAAAAGTGTTATATTTCCAGGAATTAGGTATTTACAATTATATTGAACCCTCTTTTGTACAAAATGTCATTTATGCTACAGTTAAATGAATTAAATCTAGTAATTCGAATATATGACGGTACTTCATATTCACCGAGTAAATCTCCAACAACTGAAATCAGTTCGAATTGAATTACATCTGCAACATTCGGTTTTACATTTTAAAATTATTATTATTTAAACATGTCTAGTGAAAATGAACATTTTTGAGATATAATGTTATTCCAATTGATTTGCGATGTGAACATTTTTGAGATATGCCGTTATTGAAATTTATTAGCAATATTAACATTTTTGAGATATGATGTTATTGAAACTAATTTGCTATATGTAACTAACAATACACATTATTGACTCTACACTGTCTCAATTCTTCACATAATTTACCACACACGTCCCATGCTAATGTATCTCAGATGTGATGGCGGAATGCACATTGATTGGCATAGGTATCCATTACCTGATGATATATAGTTTGTATTAACAAATCAATCAAACCGCAGATGCCATTAGGAAATACTACACCTCACTAATACTATCATTTATCATAATGCATACACAGTTTTTAGGTATGCATTCTTGCTCTATTGCGGGAATAGAGTAAGTTTTGAGTTATCAGAACATTTCTGTAATAATAAATTTTTTATTATTATATACTTTTTATAATTAAGCTATCAAATATTTTCTATTTGTTTTGGTAGTTGGAACCCAGTGGAGAATATCAGGTATCGCATTCTCTTGTCGTGTTAGGAAGCTATTAAAGCTCTTCAGTTCTCTGGGTAAACATTTTGTGATAAATGAGAGTTTAACCGTCCAGGGGTGCAATTATTGGGCAATGATTGTCACAGTCTTATCGGACAATAGTTTTAATGGCTTGAGAAGTGAATACATTTGAATGTCAATGACACCATTCAAACCACACTATTTAATTCGTCAGCTTATGATCAATGATAGAAAGATCATCCATCTACGACTAGAAATGATTCGATGAGATTTGAATTGTGATTTATCAAAAATGTTAAAGACTCAAATTGTATTTTTTTAAATATTTGAAAGATTCCAATTGTAATATATCATAAATTTGAAAGATTTCAATTGTAACTTATCGTAAATTTCAAAAACCTTACAAAAAACAAGACAGAAATATGTGAAATTGAGTTATTTTACATTAAAATATTAACAATATTTACCGTAATGGATAATAACAGTCAATCTGCCGTTTATATATTTCCTTAGAGGATGGGTCCCAAGACAATTACATGTGCTTAACTCTCTCTTGGGACCCACCCTGTAGGAAAATGTTATGTTAATTAAAAATATTTCAAAACGCTGTGCAGAATTGGTGAAATGTTTTAGTGTGAATCACAAGGGCAATTTAAAATACATTCAAGTTATAATGAATTTATTTTCTACATACCTCGCTACTGTAGGTATTGAATTGAGGGGACTAAATATTATGTATTTTACTATAGTTTTTACTTCATTTAGTAATTTTAATTTTTTCTAATAGTTTTCCATTTTGTACGTTACTCATTTTATAAATCAAATCTATATTATATTTAGGTTAATATTTTATGAAAAAAAAAGTATACATTTAACTAGTTTAGAAAAGAGTTGAACATCTGCCTTGGAACCAAAGGCCATATCGCTGACATCAAAAGGAAAATTAAGTACAAGGGACTGGAAGAAGCAGTCAGAAAGGAAAGTGGCTCCATGAACGGAGTCATCTACCACCAGTCAGTGACGAAAGTCATGGAAAGAGGAGAAAATATAGAGGTGATAATAATGAAGCCTACTTGTCTACATAACACCGAAATCCTAGACCTTGTAGTTTTAGAGGATAACGCTAGCGCTATCCTCTAAAACTGTATGTAGTGTAATTTTAAACATAATAAATAATATACGAAAGCAAGTTTACAACTTTTCTTGTCCCAATTAGGGACGCCAACCCCCCTTCTCTTCCATTCACCACAGACAGCTTCAGGATAGAATTAATAGGGGCTGTGAACAGAATAAACACATATTGATAATAAATACATATATATGTAATTAGGATCCAATGAAAATGTCAATGAAAATGGACATGTCCATTGTCCAATATCCTATATACAAGGATATATAAAATCAATATGATAAATGTAAATACTGATTATGGGTTGTATACTTCAACAGATTTCTTTTACAGACCTCTAATATGCTCAAATGAGTAATGCATGAGGAATTCTATTGAAAGGAGGAACTCTTTTGAATTATGATCCGCCTACTAAAGTTCATTTGATGCTTTCATTCCAATGGTTTTTAATTACTTGGATTTGAAGGTACTTTTGAATTCGATCTGCCGGAATTGAGGACCTTCGTTTTATTGAAGTTGTTTCAAAGATTTTTTGAATAGGAATGTGGATAATTTAGCTTGAAGAAGATACTTATAAGCATGTCACCGATAGCATTAATGACATAAATAATTACATCAACACATGAAACTTTTATTACTTTCCTATGAATTCTTGAGATACAGTCGGTTATGTATTGAAATCACTACTTAAAACCTAACAAATCTCATCATACCATACAAATTCGCAAAGACTAGTTCACTAAGACTAGTTCACTAAGACTGGTTCACTAAGACTGGTTCACTAAGACTGGTTCACTAAGACTGGTTCACTAAGACTGGTTCACTAAGACTGGTTCACTAAGACTGGTTCACTAAGACTGGTTCACTAAGACTGGTTCACTAAGACTGGTTCACTAAGACTGGTTCACTAAGACTGGTTCACTAAGACTGGTTCACTAAGACTGGTTCACTAAGACTGGTTCACTAAGACTGGTTCACTAAAACTGGTTCACTAAGACTGGTTCACTTAAACTGGCTCATATTGATCAAACGCTTCATTAGAAACATCCACTAAAATTAGAAGAGTTTCGCTTTTGATTGAGAGATACTTCTGAAAAATCTCTACCAATGATCTTCATTAGTAAAAAAGTGATATCTGCAAACAACGAAATTAGTTAAAGTTAGCTTAAGAAGTATTGAAATTTAAGAGATTCATACTTATCGAAATTTTAAGCTCTAACATGTTTTTGAGAAGTTCAAATAGGTTCATATGAGTTGAAACACAATTTAACTTAAACTGAATCCATTTACTTTTATCACTTTTCAAATTAGGAGAAATAATTCTTGAACAAAATTTTCATTTCTATTGATGGTTATATAACTTATATTGAAATTTTTGTACCACATTACCATTTATTGAAATAAGTTGTCTGCTAAATTCACATGGACGCCACCAAAATTTAGAATATAAACCATAGTTTACAACACACGATGTGCCTTGTAAGGTTTTGTGGACACAGCGTTTAAAATATTTTATTTGACTCATGCTTTCAAATTGATTATCCAATTCATCATCAGGAGAAATACATAAATTAACAAAAAAAACCAATGCCTAATATGATCACTTCATTTAAAAATGATACCGATCTGCTATGATACAAAATTCTATTAACAATTTATATAAATTACCGATTCTAAAATAAAATGAAAATAGAAAATATTACATGCTAAATATGAAATCAATAGAAATTATTGTAAAAACTCTTAAAAATCATATTAAAAAGGTAAAATAAAAGAGGAAAGAAGAAAAAAGTGACACAAGAACAGTCAGAGAAAACATTCAAGTAAATTGCCCTTGTGACGCTGTGAATGAATATGTAGGTTTTTGGTAAATACATACTTAATACATAAGCTCATCAATCCGCTGCTTCATTTTTGTTAGGAATAATGTATATGTATATCATTATATGTATAGGTGGGTTCGCAGTACTCGTGAAGTGGGTGGGATCATAGATAGGTAAATAAGAAATTTCTAAAAATCGGATTTGTTCAAGACATTTGTTCCTGCCTATCGTCCGATTACTGTAAGTGTCCGAACGCTAAATATTGTTAGCTATGTTGAAATATTTGCGATGCGGTTGACCAGAATCTGCATAAACGAATACGGAACTAAATTATTTGACGACACCATTGTGCAGCAAAGATTGGTTTGCTCAGAAGTTTATGGGAGTCTAAGAAAGTTTTAAATTGAGTGAGGGAGAAGTTGTCCGTAGGTGGAATTCTGATCCGTCATCAGCAAATGTTTTGGTGGAAAAACTCCGTCGATAATAATTTCTTTCATTTTGAATGCAGTTATATGCAATTTATAAATGTTCACCATGATAATAAGAAGAGACAAATACGAGATGTTGATTAGTAATATATATTTTATTTTATGTAAGGTAAGTTACAAACATCAGACATTTCCACCTTATCGATCATATAGTTAAAATAATATAATTTGAGTTTGCAACTCGTTATTGTTATTGGTATCCATGATACCAGTAGATATCATGGATACCAATAAAAAAACCGGTTCCAATTTTATATATATATATATATTTTATTTTTGTTTTGTTTAAAATGACAATATTTTCCCATTATACTCTTTTTTCGCATATGACCGAAAATTTGGATCTGTATGATAATTAATAATGTACCATATTCTCATAATAGCTGATTTTAATTAAATAATTCCATTTATTTTATTATTGAAGTGAAATAAAATTATGCGGTGAGACAAAAGGTTACTAGATTTTAAATGTCACTCATTTCTATTTTTATGATGAATGTTCATTTCTTCATGGTATTACAAGTGCTTGTCTTTCATTTAAAATATTCTCGTACATAAGAAAATGTCAGAAAATTCCTATTGGGAGATTTACTAAATGCCATTAATATGAAATAGTGCTATAAAATGAGATTTTTTATGTTCTGACAATTTAGAAAGAATGACTTTTAATTATTTCTTATTTTTTCTATAAATATTAAACTATTTATCTCTTTATTAACTAATTGAAAATGAATGGTTATGCTAATTAAATAATTTTAAAATATATTATCTATACCTAATTATTCGTTAATAAGTTGCCGACACAATTTGATTATTATTCAATGAGTTTTCATTAAAAAAGAATATAAATATCGCACACACGGCTTCATTTTGGAATAGGTTCATTCCCAGATATAAACTGCATCATCGGCCTTTAGGAATAGCCTAAACTGGAATCCGGAATCGTATACAAAGGCTTTCCATTGGGAATCAAAGCATTAATTTCATGCCATAACGACTGCGTAAAGTCATTCCAATGTGCTCTGGCTTACTTACTTACTTCAAATCATTTCATGCTATGAATAATTGTAGCAAATTGAAATATTGACTTGGAAGCTGCGCCAACAGAGAGAAAAAAGTGATACCGATTTTAATTTATGTTTCATGAAGTGATGAAAGAAACTATTGCTATTTCTTATTTATAAGAGTTCTCGTAAAACAATATGAAATCGATTTTAACACTTCATAGTTAATTCAATTGGTATGGATTGACTATAATTGAATACATTAATGGAGGAAACTATTTCGCTTAACTTCAATATCGACAGGTAAATTGTTTAGTAAGTAAGTGGATAATATTTTTCTATCTCGTATTATTTATAATTTCAGTTCCAAATTCTGTAAATTCTGTATTTTTTTCTGTAATTATTGGTAAAGCTACTGATGGTTAATAATAAATTAAGTGAGAGTTTGCTTCCGTGTTTTACCTGATTGAAAAACACAAACCAAATGTGATTGTAAAACGCACACTGAATGTGACTGAGAAACACATTTCGAATGTAATTGAAAAACACACACTAAATGTGATTGAAAAATACACACTAAATGTGATTGAAAAGAAAACACTGTTAAGATAATTGAAATACGATGATTATCTAACACTAGAATTAGTTATTTTTAATCAATCAAATTATTCTAATTAAATTGGTTTTAAATATTTAAATATTATTGTAATAGTGTTTGCAGTTGTGCTGAAGGAGAGAGAAAGTTGAAGACACTTATAAGAGCGTGCAAGTTTGATCAGTGCAAAATTAGTTACATCTAAAAAAATGCCTGATTTGAATAACTGAATAACACAATTAAAGAACCAAGAGCCGAGTGGACTAAGAGATTTAAATGTTGAAAACGAATTTTGAAAGGAATGTTCTATTCTTATCGGCAACTATGCGATGGTTGTAACTTTAAAAACTACATTAATTGAATGAAGTCGCGGCTGAATAGCTGAGATTGTAAAAGGAAATTATTCACAGGATGAAACTCTCTCTAATATTTGCACAAGGATAACAGTTTAAAAATGGAGTTGCGGAGGTCTCTCCCTCGTTCACATTTTATGCAACAAAGCGTAATGTTTTCGGATAACCCAGGATGCCACTGTCGGACCGTCGGTCGGGCCGTTGGACTCTCTTTATTGTGAAGTGCTACGTCAAAGACGTATTCTGTTAGATTTGAATCCGATGTATTTTTACGAAAATTTAACTCTGTACTTAAGATCTTTCAATAGATAACATGAAATTTGTTCAAGAGAAATTTAGAGTAAAGAAAATATTTGTTTTTGATAAATAAAGTGTCTTGTTATCTTAATATTGGCGCTGTAGACAGGATATACTTTTAACAAAATATACCACCCATTAAATATTTAAAAAATTCTGTATAGAATTACATTTCATTTAATATATAACATTAGAAACTGAGTGCATGTATCTTATGTTAGAATTATAAATACAATTTCAAAACTGTTTCTCTACTGAAGTAATTTTTTTTTATTCACAAATAACTTCATTTACATTTATTACAATGGAAATGATATTCACAGGAATACATATATTGTTACTCAAATTATCAATCGATTTTCTTTTATCTCCTGTCTGAGAATGTAAAGTTTAAACTAAACATTCCTATATCAAGCAACACATTGAACATGAGTCTATCAGTAGCTCATTATTATTCATCAAAATTAACTCATTAGTTTATAATCAAATATTTACCAAAAAAGACTACAGAAGATTCTAGCTTGCAGTAAGATGTGTCACATATCTGTTGAAATGTGGGATTCTGACGTCCGACGGTGACCTAGTGATCTTGCTTGGCATTAGGTAGAAGCTGTTGACTGCTAAGCGTTTGGTGAGAAGGGGGTTGGTGATTTCTTGCCATTTCTTCCACTGGTTCCTTTGACTTCTGTTGTGGCTAGTCCTCTTGAATGTTTTTGGGTGCAATTTTCTTCAGCAGTAGTGGTATTTTAGTACCTCACATAAACTACGGTGACTCTGCTGATGAGTTGTGTTTAACATTTTGTTCTTCCAATTTCTTCAAATCTTGTTTAAGAGCCCTAATGGCTCCCTCTGGCACTCGGAGAGAACAGTTAAGATGTCGTTTGCCCTTTATCCAATCTGGAGTTTCTCTTCTACCTGAAGGTCCTTTATTTTCTTTCGTTTTGTCACGTTCAACTTCAACATCCTCGATCTCGGCTGATGAACCCGAGAAGTCATAGTCAGGTGAATTTTCACAATTCTTACTTTTATCTGGCGCTGTTTTATCGACCACCGACGGGGAATTCTTTGAATTCTTGGTTTGTTAGTGCTCTTCTTATATTCATCAGTGTCTCTATTGGAACTGGTAATTCTCAAACCTTTGTTATGCTTGTTTGGCGTATTGACATTTTCTTTCTTCTCTTTTTCTTCAATAGTAGAGAAGATTACTTCTATGATACAGTCGTAATCACTCATTTGTACTGATTGTCTTTTTCTTCATTAATTAAATTCAGTAGCACTAGTAGCTTATTCAAATATTTCTTTTCAGGGTATCTAGAACTCTAGTAGTCGGTTGAATTATGAATGTTTTCTCACTCCTCTTCACGCACAGCAGTAATCACCGATCTGATTGCACGAAGAGGCACCTCAGATGCCGGTGGCTGGCCGCTTACTACACGCTCTGCGAAGAGCCTTAATTGTTGACTCTTAATAGGTGTGTGGCTTCTTCTGTTGCGTGTGACTGTAGTACATCGGTGTCTTCCAGAAAACTTCTCTTCCAGGCTTTGGACACAGTGGAATCAGCTAGAACTAGTAGTATTATTCGTCTGGATCCTTCCTTGAATAGACCTTTTTGATAGACTTCCTGCCACTGAAAGGAAATCTTTAAAATAATGAAATGAACCAAATTACCTCCTTTTTTAACCACATCCTGTCTGCAGCGCCAAGGTTAAGAAAGATACTTTATTGAGTAAAGAACTAATATTTTCTTTACTCGAATTTTCTTTTGTTCAATGTATTTTTCGTGTTTCTACACTACGTGGTGAGGCCTATGTTAGTTTATGTTAAGGGCAGAGATAAATAAGAAGACACTCTCCTCTCCGATGTTCTCTATTGAAAGATCTCAAGTACAGAGTTGAACTTTTCGTAAAGATTACAGAGGATTCAAGTCTAACTGAACACGTGCTATACAAGGAAATGAACGAAGTCTTTGAGGTAGCGCTTCGCACTAATGAAAGTACAGCGGCTCGACCAACAGTGGCCTGGGTTACTTAATTACCCCCACTCTTATAGCATAAAAGGTGAAAGGCGGGAAGACTTACGCTACTCCATTTTTGAACTGTTATCCTCGTGCAAAGATTAGAGAGAGAGATTCAGCCTGTGAATAAACTTTAAAATGTTATTTCTTTTGACATTCAACAACATTGTTGAATGTTCAGGCTAGGAGCGTCAGCGTGTCCGTCTAGATGTATTAATATGTATCTGGGGGTCGCAGGACCTACAACTTTACAAATGTTGTGTGTAAAAAAAAAATGTTTAGGGTGAGCGCTGGTACTTTAAAAATTCGAAAAATTACCCAAAAATCACATTATTTCCTTTTTTCAAAAAAATGTTACACACATAAAAAATTGGGATATAAAGTTGCAATTGTGAAGAATATGATCCATAGAGGTCTTACTACTTCAAAATAATAAAAATGAAATATTTATTAACATCTATTAATGGCCCCACAACGCTAAAAAAAATAGAAAAAACACTTATTTTTCTTAATTTTTTTATCATAATTATTCAATATACTATGTAACTCTTTGCTAATTTTCTTCAAAAATGTATTAATAATAGAACTTAATTAATCAAATTAAATGACTTTATAAAATGAAATCACCCAGAACTCACCACGAAGAGGTTGGTGCGTTACGAGGGCCACCCTATCCATCCCCATTCGCCTCACAATGAATTTAAACAATCTATATTAGACTAATATAGAATGAAGTTTTAGAAAGATTGTCTCGATTGAATTTTACATAATGTCTGACTATCTCGAGCTGATGATCCAACAACTGAAGTTAGTGCCTCAGTGACCAGTTCTATGTGCCACTCAACTGCTTGAGTGTGGCACGGAAACTGAAGAATTGAAAATGGATTTATACGATTGGAAATGTTTCAATTACATATTCAGTTGAAAGATGGATGACAAATGGAGGCTCTGACAGCAGAAACATTTTCCAATCAATCAATTCCTAATAACATTTAGTCAAAACATCGATTTTAGGAACTTTGAAGGATCTTAATTCTCCAGCTGAAGCTCGAGCCTTAACAATCCTTGGGTCATTATATGACCAAAAATGAAGAACTATCCAATAATTCATTACCCTAACTCCTGTGGTGAACTCATTTACATTACACCTCGCAAGATCTCTTTCCTTTGCAACAGAAGTGTTTATCTTCAGCAGTTTTTATTATCTGTTTTTGACATTAGGTACCCTTAATATGAACAATATTTACTTTTCCATAGATAACTGCATTGCTAATAAAGCTTTTTAGATGCAGTGTAAGAGATGATGGTTTATGGTGCATCTTTTATGATTCTATTTTCTTCTGGCTTACATTAATTATCTTTGTGTACACATTGTAATACACAAAAGATTTAATTAATTTTAAGAGATAATATTTGAAAGTATTTACGTTTAGTTCAAATCAAACAAGTGGCTACTTTATTTCATTTTAAGAATATTTTTACAAATACCTCATAGTGTGATTGGTAAGAAATGAATATTTAAAACTATTATATGTTTCTTTTATTATGTAAGATTTCAATTTTATTACGTGGAACATTAAACTTCCAACACAGAAAGCTAACACTTCAAACTAATATCTGTGAGCTAGTTTCATATGTTCTCCAAATCTTTACACATTTAGATTTAGTTTTAATTTTCTTACAATTTCTCGTTTAAACCCTTCACCTTGCACTCAATCACAACAAATGATGGTTGTTTTAACCCTTCACTTTGCACTTAATTACAACAAATGATGGTTGTTTTAACCCTTCACCTTGCACTCAATCACAACAAATGATGGTTGTTTTAACCGTTCACTTTGCACTCAATCACAACAAATGATGGTTGTTTTAACCCTTCACTTTGCAATTAATTACAACAAATGATGGTTGTTTTAACCCTCCACTTTGCACTTAATCACAACAAATGATGGTTGTTTTAACCCTTCACTTTGCAATTAATTACAACAAATGATGGTTGTTTTAACCCTCCACTTTGCACTTAATCACAACAAATGATTGTTGTTTAAACCCTTCACCTTGCACTCAATCACAACAAATGATGGTTGTTTTAATCCTTCACTTTGCAACTAATTTACAATAAATAAATAATGATGGTTGTTTTAATCGTTCACTTGCACTTATTTCACCGTAAATGATGTTTATTCCATATTTTAACACTTCACAGCAAACATTGGTAACAATAAATGAAGTTTCGGTAAAATCTTATTGTTTAATTCTTAGCTATTACAAAAATGAAAATCCCAAAGATTGCCCATGATTACTTTAAGGAACTTTTCTCTCTGTCTAAGAATCCATTAAGCCGAGGGAGTACGAGGCAATTAGTTCTTCTTTTACTTGAAGTTCATAGATGAGGAACTTTTTTGCTAACTATCGGAAGTACTTAATTGCTGAGACTTTAAAACTATCTATTGTAGTTTGCAGTTCAGTATTTGTTGAGTCAAAAAGGTAAAAGTGGTGCAAACAATTACAAGAGAACTAATTATGAAAGTAATATCATTAGGAAAAATAATAATCATACATAACACAATTTAGAAGGATTAAGATTTTGTTTTTATAATTAAAATTTATATTTCGTCCTGTTAGATGGTTTAAATATTGTTAAATCTATTAAAAGATATGAATCAGTCATCAAATCAACGTGTAGTATTTAACTCGAATCAATACAAATTGTATAATCACCAACAATTTCCCGAGTATAAGCTTCCCATGGGCTTATTTTTTTTATACATATTTATTTTTTCTTATTATACATATTTACATTTTTTCTCTTATTGTACATATTTACCATTATGATTATTGTTATTATAATGTTGATAAAGGCAAATTGCATTGCGTTGTTTCATACACAGCCAATTTAGAGAAGTGATGTGCAAAAACGAATTCTCGCACTTCTTTTTTCGAACTGTCTCTCGCTGTTAAAAATTCTCCCGAAGATGTGTTGAATAAATGCATGAGCGAACAAATTCAGAAAAGTGTCGCAAGAAAAAGGAAAAGTAGATTTTGTAGTACACACAGTAGACTTTGTTGAAGAGACAGCTAGTAGATTTTACATTAAATACAGTAGACTGTGTAGTGTATAGTAGAGATAGTAGACTGTATAGTGAATAATAGAGATAGTAGACTGTATAGTAAAGATAATGAACTATATAGTAGAGCAAATGGACTGTAACAATGTACAATCTTTTCCGATATTGAGTCGATAATTTCAGATTCCTGACATATTGTAGTGTGAGTGATTAGAGGTTAACAATAATATAAACAGTTTGAGTGAACTTTGTGTGAAAGTTGAACAAACTCAGTGACGATTTTGTACAAATAACATGTAACATGATGGTATTTATAAATAACGTGTCCTTTTTATTGTGAAAATACCGGTGACTGGTATATTCCACCTCGGTAAATCTAACTTTTTATATTCAACCCCTGTTAGTCCCACATCCACTTTACGGGTTAGGTTTGTCAGTTATTGATTGATAATCAATAGGTTTGTCAGTTATTAATATTTTATATAATACTAGGTAACATTCATTTTCATAGTAGAAAATTAAAACTTTTGTTGACCAATGACAAGCTGTTTATTTTCACTATACATGTTATAGAACAACAAAATGAAAGGTTTTGTGAACGCTCTTTATCAGTTGAGGTCTTTAGAATTTCAATCACATGCTGATTATCTTCAATAGCGCCAAAGCAACAGCAATATTTACCAAGATGATGTCATATATTACTTATTGTTGTTTATACTTTATTTAGAATTTGACATTTTGACTTCGAGTAAAAGTGGTGTAAAATGGTTTTTTGACAGAAGGTTTTTTTTAAACGGGAGGTAGGGGGTATTTTATATGTTTTTTTGCCAGGATGTTTTTAATTGGAAGGGGGGATTTTGACTACGTGAATTTTTGTCCTAGAACCCAAAACAATATCTTATAAGCCTAAAGTTAAAAGGTTACTTTAAAACCCGCCAAATCACTCCCAACCAATGTTGTAAGAGCATATACTACTGTTTCATGTTAAAAAGTAATTAATATTAACTTGATCAAAACGTAAACTTTTGAAATAAACAACCATATTATGAATATTTACATTTTTGGCTATTCGAATAAAATTCCTAAAAATGACTTGAGCTGACTCTAAATGCTGTCTAAGTGTCTCAGGATAGCGTCTGAGTTACTGCTTCATCGGTACGAAGTATTTAACAAATGGCCATCTGAAAATAAATTTGTTGACTTTTTATTGTCACCCTAATAATCATTGTCACAGGGGTGGAATTTGCCGGGGTGGAATATACCTAGGGTGGAATATACCGGGGTGGAATATACCGTGTGGAATATACCGTGATGGAATATACCGGGGTGGATTGTACCGCGGTGGAATATACCTTGGTGATATATACCTTGGACGGTAAATACCGTATCAATATTATTTCAAAGTGTGTCAATAATTATCGATTCCAGTGTCAAAGTTGATGCAATGTTTCATCAATACCAGGGTAACAATTTATCGTGTTGTGGTAATTCTTTGCAGAGTTGTTGAGTCTTAGTATGAATGCAGTTGTTTGCAGAGAGTTTTTCTTTCAGCGAATTGAGTAACACTGAATTCTTCCGATGTAATTTCTCTCTCCCCAAAAAGAGAAACAATAGAACACAGGAGAATTTAGTAACTCTTAGTTGAAAGATCATTGAACTGATTTTATATTCCAGTCTCACTCCAGCTTATTGATTTTGGTATTTTCAATTAAAAATTAAATTGTAAAGAAAGTATGATTATGTACCATAAGTTTTTTTTTCGATTTTTTGCAAATAAAATGCTCTGGTGTACAATTGCTTTTTACCGAATATGGAAATTCTCGAATAATGAAATCTGCATTCAATTATTTAATTAAAGTTATTATTCTATTTGTACAAGTAAAAATGTTCTAACTCGATTCTAATTTCTAATTATCAATGTTGAATTGTTGACATTTGAAAGATAAATTAATATAAGCTGTGCCGATATTCTAGGTTCACAAAGTATTAATTCTGAATTAGGTAAACAAAAAGAGAAAATTAATTTGATATTTTCCAAAACTAAATTACGATGATACTTTAGACGACAATAGTTTCAATTTCAATTAACTTCCGCATCTTTGATCTAGCATTATGAATGATCATTGATATTTGTTTGTCATACAAATACACTTATTATATGATTCATATTTGAATTTTCAATATTTTTTCAAATCAGCAGTAAATAAGTATATCGATTTAAAGTACACAACATTGGCACATTCTCTTCCAAACTCTCATCTTAAAATACCAAAGTCTGTAATGAAGATGATGAATATGTAAAACTATCCATCTAAAGTCAAAGAAAAGTGTAATAATATTTTCATTGTTTACTAATTTATTATTTTCCATCAACTTCACGAATTGTAATGCTTGAAGATAGTTTACAATTGATCTGAGTACACGGCAACAAATTTGTATTGAGAGATATTGGAAAATTAGAAAACTGATCTGTGAAATTAGCAAAATGAAGTGAACTGTGCGCGAATTTTTGGCTAAGAGACAATTAGCTAAACGGACATTTGGTATATTTGCCCGAAATAATATTATTAATCTGTATACATATTACAAAGTCATCCTTCATTTATTTTCTTAATTCCATGGAATCGAAAGTTATTTTATAAAAAGGAAAATATAATTTTCTGATGTACCAACATAAAGTGTATTCATGTTACGAAATGCTAGCCTTTATTGCTTAACAATGTAAATTTATTCATATTCTTGCTTTTCATCGCAATTATAAGGGGGAGGAGAAAAATAAATAAGGTTTTTTCTTCAAATGTCCGTCATTTGAAGAAAAAGTTTTTCGGCCAATATTATTATCCATTCAGTCAAAGGTGTGCTCGGACAAATGTCATTCTGCGAAGTACATTTGGCGAAAATGTCATTCGGCCTAGTGATTCTGACTAGTGTCATTCTGACAAGTGTCATTCTGACAAGTGTCATTCTGACAAGTGTGTTTCTGACAAGTGTCATTCTGACAAGTGTCATTCTGACAAGTGTCATTCTGACAAGTGTCATTCTGACAAGTGTCATTCTGACAAGTGTCATTCTGACAAGTGTCATTCTGACAAGTGTCATTCTGACAAGTGTCATTCTGACAAGTGTCATTCTGACAAGTGTCATTCTGACAAGTGTCATTCTGACAAGTGTCATTCTGACAAGTGTCATTCTGACAAGTGTCATTCTGACAAGTGTCATTCTGACAAGTGTTCGTGTACCCTAATTACCGCTGCTCTGATGTGTAATTAGCATTCTAACTCACGTACCAACCTAATTCAAGATGCTAACAAACAAGCAGTTATTTCAATTGAATCTAAATTGCCATTAAAGTGAAATTATGATAATTTGAACTCTTTAAGTTTAAGAGAACAAATTCTAGTTTGCTCAAATAGATGCTGCTGATAATTGGAATGTTTTTGATTTAACTGAAATGGAAAAGGGTAAGTTCCGAGTTAGAGGACAGTTTCACATTTTCAATCTTATATAAAAAATATATTAACAAATAAAACTTTAACTGATGATTTTAATCTTTATATGACTTTTTTAAAACTTACCCTCTAATTGCGCTGAAATTTATAGATATGAGTGGCAAATTAGTAATTATAAAGAACAGACATTATTTCCTGAAATATGGTCAAAGTGACTATCTAAGCAGGTCAATATGAATTAAAAAATGGTCAATATGTCCAGAGTTCAATTGACATGAACAGCAAAATATCGATCAAACATGTTTGGTCAGACAGTTGCATCTACTCATACATTCCACCACTCTGAACATCATGCGATATGACTATCAACTAGTTACTAGTGTGTGTAGGAGTGGTATTGATGTAAGACAAGTCATGTCGTGGTAACAATACATTGTAAGACATGTCATGTCGGGGTAACAATACATTGTAAGACATGTCATGTCAGAATATTATGCATATATTTAGATTACAGAATGTAATAGAGTCAAAGGAATTACTAAATGAAAATAAAATCTATGTAACCAGCAACACGATTGACTATTTCCGTGTTCCCGAACACTGACCACTACTCTCGCTCAACATCCAAAATTAACTGATTAGCGAGTCGTATTCTCCTTCGATGTCTGCGATCTCGGACCCGCACCAGGAGGACAGACAAAACACTACTCTAGAGAGGCGAGTTTTACATAAAAATGTTCGGTTGGTGTACCACACAATAAAAAAGAATTAATTATTAATCAATTAAAACAATGGGAGTACAAACTACTTCATGTGCGTTCAAAGATCGACCGCTATAAGGGATTTACCTATAGTTATTCCAAATCTCAAAAAACTCCATGGAGTTTACTCCCAATATTTGATTAACATTCGAGTGAACTATTACTTTTTTCAATAGCCTATCATCATGTATAAAGTACTACTTCATCTATTTACTGGTATATATTAGCACATAACAACTGAAAGCATGAATTTAGAGCACATGATAAATCACTCGCAAATCATTGATATTCACAACGACAGTTTTCGCTGCTGTCGACCATAACTCAAATTTATGATCAATTTGAATGTTTGTGTCACTTGTTCTTTGCGTCTGATTGATGACAAAACTCTTTCAGATTTATTGATAAATAAAATTAAATTAAACTATAAATAATATTTTAAAAGTACTTTTTTAATGTATTTGTAGATATTCATGGAATATTAAATTGATGATTAAATATATTAATAATATTTCTGAAATAAATATATTTCAATTTTTAACTAAAACAGATTATATCGAAATAAATATTTATCGTATAAACTAATATTCTTATTTGGTAATAAATCTATTTGTGCAATTACTTGGAAACGGAAAGCTTAAATGTTAATGAATACATCTCCTGGGATATTAGGGGAATTTTTCAAAAAATAAATAATTCCTTATTGACATCAGGTAAAGGACCTATCTACCTTTTAAACAATTTACTCACATTTACTCCAATAGTAAATTATCTAAGGGAAAAAAGACCATTTATTCAAATGTGTTGGATAGATCCGTTACCATATTTTCTCTCTAGTTACCCCTATTTTTAGAGAAGTAACTGTACTAGTAATGACTATAGTTATTAGCCTAACGTATTGCTAGTTATTGGCCTAATCTATTGCTAGTTATTAGCTTAATCTGTTGCTAGTTATTGGCCTAATCTATTGCTAGTTATTAGCTTAATCTATTGCTAGTTATTAGCTTACTCTATTGCTAGTTATTGGCTTAATCTATTGCTAGTTATTAGCTTACTTTGTTGCTAGTTATTAGCTTAATCTATTGCTAGTTATTGGCTTAATCTATTGCTAGTTATTAGCTTAATCTATTGCTAGTTATTGGCTTAATCTATTGCTAGTTATTAGCTTAATCTATTGCTAGTTATTAGCTTACTCTATTGCTAGTTATTGGCTTAATCTATTGCTAGTTATTAGCTTAATCTATTGCTAGTTATTAGCTTACTCTATTGCTAGTTATTGGCTTAATCTATTGTTAATTATTAGCTTACTTTGTTGCTAGTTATTGGCTTAATCTATTGCTAGTTATTAGCTTAATATATTGCTAATTATTAGCTTAATCTGTTGCTAATTATTAGATTAATCTGTTGCTAATTATTAGATTAATCTATTGCTAGTTATTAGCTTAATCTATTGTTAATTATTAGCTTACTTTGTTGCTAGTTATTGGCTTAATCTATTGCTAGTTATTAGCTTAATATATTGCTAATTATTAGCTTAATCTGTTGCTAATTATTAGATTAATCTGTTGCTAATTATTAGATTAATCTATTGCTAGTTATTAGCTTAATCTATTGCTAGTTATTGGCTTAATCTATTGCTAGTTATTGGCTTAATCTATTGCTAGTTATTAGCTTAATATATTGCTAATTATTAGCTTAATCTGTTGCTAATTATTAGATTAATCTGTTGCTAATTATTAGATTAATCTATTGCTAGTTATTGGCTTAATCTATTGTTAATTATTAGCTTACTTTGTTGCTAGTTATTGGCTTAATCTATTGCTAGTTATTAGCTTAATATATTGCTAATTATTAGCTTAATCTGTTGCTAATTATTAGATTAATCTGTTGCTAATTATTAGATTAATCTATTGCTAGTTATTAGCTTAATCTGTTGCTAGTTATTAGCCTAATCTGTTGCTAGTTATTAGATTAATCTGTTGCTAGTTATTGGCTTAATCTATTGTTAATTATTAGCTTACTTTGTTGCTAGTTATTGGCTTAATCTATTGCTAGTTATTAGCTTAATATATTGCTAATTATTAGCTTAATCTGTTGCTAATTATTAGATTAATCTGTTGCTAATTATTAGATTAATCTATTGCTAGTTATTAGCTTAATCTGTTGCTAGTTATTAGCCTAATCTGTTGCTAGTTATTAGATTAATCTGTTGCTAGTTATTGGCTTAATCTATTGTTAATTATTAGCTTACTTTGTTGCTAGTTATTGGCTTAATCTATTGCTAGTTATTGGCTTAATCTATTGCTAGTTATTAGCTTAATATATTGCTAATTATTAGCTTATTTTGTTGCTAATTATTGGCTTAATCTATTGTTAGTCATTAGCTTAACGTATTGCTAGTTATTAGCTTAATCTGTTGCTAATTATTAGATTAATCTGTTGCTAATTATTAGATTAATCTGTTGCTAATTATTATATTAATCTATTGCTAGTTATTAGCTTAATCTGCTGCTAGTTATAAAACTTTTCTACTTCTACAACTGTTCAAGTTTTTATCTCGTGAGATTTGACTCTATTTTAGGTACAGAAGAAACACGAGACTTTGCTACTTATAACTTCATTCAAACTATTTCTTGAGTTCATTTCTACGGTATAATGTGCAGTACTTACTGAGTCATAACTCTACGGAGAACTCACTGCAAAGTTTTACTTCTCAGCGCAGGATAATTGCTTGGCATTTATGTCTTGGGACGTGATGTGTTTATTTGAAGCTCTGCGATACACCATCTTCTTCCTTCCGATTAACTTCGTATGAACAGGATGTGGTTTAGAGTGGAAAACTTATTAATTTATAGAGTGATTCTTTTACAGTACAGGCAGGCCTCACTTCAATCACACCCCGCTTTAATAAAAGTGGTACTAATTTCAAAACATGTCTCGAAATAAGTACCGTTCATAGACCTAGAAAACGGAGACAATTTTTTGTGATTATTTCACGGTAACTAAAAAGAACATCAAAATTATAATCCAGTTGAGATTATTGAAAGCAATTGGTTCAGAAATTCAACATGTTCCATATTTTTGAACACGTAAAAATCTCTATATAATTATCATTATTTAACTCTAATTTTATTTGGTATTCATGATACCAATTGGAATAGAAGTTATATAATAATGATAATAATTTCTTTTCTGACGTGTCAGAAAATGTAGAACAAACCAAAAACTTTGAATTTTGAACCCTACTATCAAAAAAATTTCATAGAGCATAAAATTGCTGTTTTTTAAATTAACAAAACAATCATAGAAATGTAACTATCTACTAATTACTCACCTATACTGAATGAAAGTTGAGCTATGGTTGGATATTTAAACCTTTAATAAATTCTCTACTTTAAACTTTCATCACAGTCACAAACATAGAAACACTGCTTATTAATAGGCTTATTAATATAGTACTCAAACTCTAATACTAATTTTCTTTATTCATAATTCATAGAAAAGGAGATATAAATTTGTAAAATCAAGGAGTGACAATTATGAATCTCATGTTACTTTTACTTGCTTTGATTACCGCTTGGTAATTATACCGAGTCGTGATTTGGTATTTAAAGTGGGGCCTGTACATATAATATATATTTAATTTGAGTAATTAAAGATGATATAAAATTTTTTAACAATAGGGTTGAATTATAATTTCTCTTTACGTAATTGCGCAATCTCGAGAGTGAGTGTTTATAACCCTTCATGAAAATTATAGTTTCGATTATAATTATATATTTTATCATTCTATTATATAATATAATATTATTTTTTCCTTGATCAGTGAAGAATATAGTCTTATCATAAGTTAAAATAAATTAGGTATGACAACAATAGTGTTTACCATCAACTTATTTAGAAAATACAAAAGAGCCATTCAAGCCAAGTTTTAATGACACAAAAATTTCCTATAATGATATGATCGTCTTAAGTATTTTCCCATTAATAATCCACTTGACAAAATCTCATAAATAAGCTGGCAAATCCTTATGCTATAAACTAGTAATATTTACTACTTATCACTGTATCCATGATAACAGTAATGAGATTACTGAACCTATTGTTAAGTACTAAGCACCTGATTTGACTCGCTGTGTATTTCATACATCAATTGTGTTGTGTATTGTCAATTACACAATACAATTTATACAATTGTCAATAACATTGTATATTGTCAATAGTATTGTGTATTAGTTATTTCCACTGGGAAAATTAACTTAGAACCCTTGACACACGAACAGAACAAAAGAATATTACCTGCAGGTATCATCGGTGCCATTGTTTGTTGGATAATTATTTTGTATATTTGTTTACTAAATATATGATCGAAGATGTGGAACTGCCCAATAACTCAGCACTCACCCCATCTACCACATCCATATTCTTTCATGTATTCTCTTTGTAGTTCTGCCATGTCTAATTTATTGCCTCTTCAAAAAACATTTCTTCATCCCCTGAGATTGATGGTAGAATTTATCAACATGTGCATAGTTGTTATAACATGTGGTACTTCGTAAATAAAACGGATACAGTCTCTTTACATTATGAAGCAATAAATGCAACTTTTAATGCAGATGACTTTGTGATTAATTTCTTGTAGTGTGTTTCCGTAATTATAGTAAATACTTTATAAATGAACCTTGATAAATTTTAGTTTCAGTTTAATGCAAGATGATATATAAAGTTTGAAGATGCAATAGTGGTTCTGTAAAAAGTATATGATGAAATACAGAAAATATATTTAAAAATCACAATTAAAATGAGAAAATGAATGCATAGATTCGATTTTTTGTTGTCCACAAAAAAGAAAATGATTTGGAAGGATATGTAAATGACTTATAAACTGTAATCACAAGTCCGTCTATCCAAAGTCTTTGATAATTATATGGGTAAATAAATCATGTACATTGCTACGGGTCTCACTGATAGTAATATTTAAAAAAAAATCAAACTATACTTTTGAGAGTGAAACATAATTCGGTAAATTAGCACATACATATTGATAATACATACATACATTCAAGTATAATCCTAAACACATTATAATAATTGAATTCTCAATATATGAAGAACAGGTACTGCAGCAGCGTCTGCATAATAATCAAGAGAGCACACTATACACTCAAAGTGTCTCGGAATTAACATATTGGCTTTTCTATCTCCGCCTCTCAATGAAAATTGTCGGCTGACATCTCGTCTCTCGCTGCGTCTCGATGTACAATTTGCGCCAATGGATTCAGGTCACGTGTGTGCATTCTTTACTGCGCCATTCGAAGTACTTGTCGAAAGTAATTGCTTTGCAGAACATTGGACTAAAGCGGCGACTGGGAATACGCAGCTACAATTCACGATTAGAATTTACTTATTAGGTTTTATTAAAGAAAGATAATACCGAGCAGTTATTGTATATTGAATCAAGTAATCAATAATACTTTAATTATGCATATGATACAAACGTTCATTGTTTTATTCAATTTTGAACTAACTAAATAACTGATTTAAAATGCTCTACTATTTTAACTAATAATATTATTTATGCACTTTTCCATAACCGAATGATTTCAAATAGATGCTATTTGTTAATCCAATTTAATCCAAAAGTGTAAAAATCTGATTCTCAAATTTCATGAATAAATTCCACAATAAAGATAAAGGAAAATGGAAGGAAACTTTACAATCTTCAATCCCAGACGCCTCTATTCAAACATCACTATACATCGACACTCTCTCTACAACCAAATATATTCGGTATGTCTTATGATTCCGATCATACGTTTCTCAATGGCACTTCATAATGCGATAAGAGTGCGATTGCAGTTGTTAATCTGCTTCTCTGAGCCTCTTCAAACTGAATGGTTAGCAGTGAAATGGCTTAAGAGTAAGTTATCGTCAGGGAGAACACTTAGAAATGCAGAGCCACTCAGATAATCTCGTTTGCATCACATTTGTGGCAAATATGAATTTTTCAGCAGTCAAACAGAGGGATTGAAGAATGGAGATAATTTCCAAAGTCGGTTTAGAACATCAGAAATTGGAGGAAAGTTGTAATATGAATAAAATTTGTGTTTATATCTATCACTAGATTGTCTTTATATTTTTATAATTAGTTGAATCATCGGGTGACTTATATGAGGTTAGAAATTATGAGGTTAATACCACTAAGAATATACTTTTAAAATATTATTCCTCGCGAACATGGTTTTTAACAATATTTGTGCTAAGGTTGCTAGCTCACTGATTGGCTATGGAGGCTAACCTATAAGAGTATCAGGAGCGTCCTGCCCCCTGCAAAATCATTAAATAATCATAAAGTGTGCAGTACAAATAACTATATTAGAGCCATCTATGTTGAGAGTTTGAAAGTTTTATTATTGAAAAGCAATTTAATTCAACCAAAATTATACTCAAGGAGAAGGAACCAAGTAGTAACGCTTCACTGCTCCGCCCCCTCCTCCCTGCAACAAATCAGAAAAGTTTATTAAAACATTATTCTGGAACACAATATCGATAGAAACGTATACGGTTGAGACAGTATATCGACAACTTTATGTGCTGTTAATTATATATTTTTTCAGAAAAATAACCTTATTGGCCACCCAAGAATCACCGTAATGTATCTCGTTTAGTTTTAATCGAATAATATATTTTAACTTTATAAAGGATGAAATCCCGCGAAATACAATTATGGTTATTATGTATACAGTTTATTGATAAGCATGGAAACGTGATATTGTAATTTTAACGATAAAATCTTACGTTTAACAAGGCTACTTTACTTTCTGAAAATTCCAGAAGTTAAATAGCCACCACGAACTGTTAAACATTAATGCATTCTTTTGATGGTCGATGACATGACTCTCTGTAGCGCTGCATAATCAATTCTGTTGATTTATTTCATGTTGTTTGCTTTGAAGTCAGCAGTTGTGGTGGAGTTTTTCCTGTATACTTTGCTTTTCAAATAACCAAACGAACAAAAAATAGAACTGTTAGGTTGGTAGACCTGTACGCTCATTCAATATCACCAAAATTCTAAATTAACTTATGAAATTTATTTCTCACAACAGCTATTGAAACTCGTGTTGTGTGGCACGTGACATTGTCTGGTTGAAAATAATAACAACTAACCTTTTTTTCTGATACAATAAGGACGAATATTCTTTGACCATTTTAAATAACGTTCTGTATCAACAGTGACTGCAATTCAATTCATGTCTACTTCATAAAATATGGTCCAATAACTTCTAGTGCCGTTGAGATGAAGAACTCTCTTTTTTTCGCAGAACCGTAACTAACCCACATTTGTGGAAATCGTCTAGCTGATAAATTCTGAGTCATTTCAACAATACTTCTGATAGCTTCAAGGCTTCTTACTCTTCCAGTTGGCTTTCATTCTCAAAATTTGAAAACAAATATATTTTTGAATATTACAGAATAGAGCTGATAATAACAGACGTTTGTAAATATCTTAGTGAGTTATTTTTGATACACAGCTTAATAATCTGTACAGAAAGAGCAATATGTGTTTTGGGGCCTGATATTGAATGCTCCTTTAGCAGTAGATACACTTTCGAAGAGAAGAAACTGCTGTACTGCAATGATAATTTATAGAGTCAAATATCCAGTGATGATGATATACGGTTTGAATTAACAGTTCTCATCGTGCATTCAATAAATGTTGTAGCATGGGTGCAATTGTATTTCATCAAGCCTATTACCTTCCTCCTCTTTTCATTGGTGCATTAGAGAAATGTCACACGATCATTTTTTTACTACGTTTTCGTACCGTTTTTGATTCAAAGGAAATAATTGTTAAACCCTTCTGAATTGTTTTGGACAGTTGAAAACGCTCCAAAACACCCTATATATATAGTAACATTGCCCTAAAATATTAAGATTTGTAGGTAAAATAATATTTTTTCTTACTAATGAAAATAAAGAGCCATCACATTACTTGGAACTAACTCTACTTAAATTAACCACTGAATTAATCTCGTTCATTTTCGTATATTTTTCTTATAAAAAATAGAAGACAATCTTTATTTTACCAGAAAATTTTGCAAATCATTTTTTGAGAAATATTTTATTTTTAAGGTTGACTCATACTTTTTCTTATTCTATTAATTAATTAATTAATTAGGCTTGAACTAATAAGAACTTAGAGACAACTTCTTTGATGTCTTTGTTTTTAATTACTAAATTCTCTAAAGAATTTTTTTGAATTAGTTATGTAAACATATATTCAAAGATATGTTCAATGATTATATGACAACGAATTTCAATCGTTATTTTCAATATTTTCATTAGTAAGAAACTTTGGGTTACGTACAAAAATTGGTTCAGAATTTATGAATGTATACCAATTTAATATTATTCATTAACATTTTTCATACCAATTATTGTTGCATCAATGCCAATGTTGTCACTATATTGGCAATGTTGTTAAAATATTGACAATGTTTTTCCAATATTGACAATGATGTCACAATATTGACAATGTTGTTAAAATATTGACAATGTTGTTAAAATATTGACAATGTTTTTCCAATATTGACAATGATGTCATAATATTGACAATGTTGTCACAACATTAACAATGTGAACACAATATTAGCAATGTTGTAATACTGTGGACAATGCTCTGTCCATATTAGCAATGTTTCCCTGAGAAGTATTGCTACCAGCTTTTATGTTCGTTAGTTTTTCTTTCAAAGATGGTATTTTCCCATTAGGAACAACAATAATAAAATAACAAATTATACATTATATTGTTTTCCTGAATATAGAAAATACTAATTATCATTCTAAAAGTTTGTTTTGTTAACTAACTTTTAATTTTCTATGATGATTTCACTGTCGATTTCTAGCGAAAATTCCAGGGTAGGAATGATCGAAGGTGGAATCGCTTCCCCAGATTGTTAAAAAAAGCAATCTAGTCACCAGATTTACAGGATCAAATAAATATCGGGAAAAAAGTGATATTTGAACGATGTTTGTGGTGAAGATTTGCAAATATTTGGCCAAACAATTTCATAACACGAAGATTGATTGCGTCTCTTCGTCAGTTTTTCTTCGAGTTGTCGTACATATATTTAGAAGTATATTGGATATCTAGAATCTAATGGCTGGTCTATTATAATATTTTAGTTGTCAGTGACAGAAATAATTTTGATATTTTATATAAATATCTAAATTTTTAAAAATAACAAAATAGACTATATTGCAAATTGTACATTGAACGCTTCGTATTATTTCAATGCAAATCATCATCAAGAATTTCAACACAAGTTTTAGAAAACGTATATTTGATAATTCACAAATTCGTATAACCTTATATGAGGAATAAAGAAAGTAATTTTCAAGCAATCCGTTTCTATCAATAACCTGGTAATTTGGTTTTAACTTTATATTTCAATTTTAATTAATATTTTTCTTAGTATCAATCTGAAGGAAGCGAATTAAGAATAGACTTAGCGTCAGAACATTAGAGTTGTTTCTTCATTTCTATGCAAATGAGAGTTTCTGACCAAAGTTTCAGTTCCATTTCAGATATCAGAGAAAGAAATATCAATAACAACTCGGGACTTCTTTGAAACTTACCTCAAGTTTGGGGTAAAGCTAATTTTTAAATAAACTTTCCTATATTAGAGTCATTAGGATATCATTCGAACTGAGCAGTACCCAAGTAACGTACTGGACAGTTAATGGAGTAGAGAAAATAAATGATTCTACATTTACATTGTAGATATGTGTAAGGCCAAATTAATAGATGGAGCATAAAATATCAGAATTATCATACCAGGTGTAATATTTTCTTCTATTGATTTGGAAACCTATTTATATACCTTGTATCTATGTCACTTACAATATCTTTGTTATTTCTGCCTTTACTTTAATAAATTACTTATACATATGCTCGAATCTGATTATGATAATTGTTATGAACTATAATTCAAATATGTATATATGTAACTACGTATTTATTTCTACACAAAGCTCTAAAATAACATTTCTTCTAAGGGTTTTGAATTTCTATAATTGCTTACTTCCCGTCGGTAACCAACGCTCTCAGAAAATCATTTATACCATCTAACCAAATTGTTTTTTTCTATATCCCTATGTATTTTTATCTAAAGTAGGCCTATTTATTTCATTTGCTGATTGTACCCTCATAGGCCTAAGTTTAAGTTTCTTCTGCCTAAACTCTTGTTCTGATAGGCAGAATTGGCACGACACTAGCTGGGATAGGACATAAATATATACTGTTCTACCCTCTATTCCGATCATTCTCATAACTAATTTGCCAAACTGTGTATTTTTATATTTGTGCCTATAATAAAATTGTACCGGTCATTACCCGCTTTCATTTCCTGTGTAATTGATAGACATTAATTAGATCAGTTACTGAATTATGGAAATAAAGAATAAATAATTGGTTCTGAAGGGATTAATTCACATATAATCCCATTAAAATTTGAAAGTCTAGTGTCAATTCTCAAACCCAAAAAGTGAGCATAACATAATAACCTACAAATCTTGAAATCATAATCATTATTATCAGATTATCTTCATTTTTAGTAACTAAAATCAGTACTATCTGTTGAAAAAGATCATACAGTGGCAATTTGCATGAACAGATCAGGCTACTAAACTGTCACTTATTGATTTAAAAACAATACTGCGACACCTTTTTATACCTATGTTGGATCAGAATTCAAACTATCATGATAATTTTCATAATTGCAATTATTTTATAGAATCTCCTAATTTAAAGTTCACTGATTTTAATAAACGAATACAGTGTTAGATTTTACCTTCGAAAAATTGTGGAAGATTATGTTTTGATCTGCAATATTTTTTATATATTTATTTGTAATCTTATTACATAATTTTGTTTACCGCACAACTAAAAAAGTATGGAACAGAATTGCTTGAAATTTGGTGTGACAATTGGTCAATATTCAGAGATCTCTTGACTTGATTTTTGGGAGCAAACAGGTCAAAGTTCAAGCTCAAGGTCTCAAAAAGGTCGAAATTAACAAAAAATGTATCGGCGTTGAAGATTTGCGCTCTATGAGTTCTCGTTCTAGTATATATATTTAACTATTATACATTACAGCTGAATATCTTTTAACTTGTATTAATGTTTGCAACTCTCTTGCAAGAAACCTTTTCTCGAACGACAAGCTATTGTTATCCGACATTTGTTGTTACGGTTTACGGCAAAGAGAAAAAATATTTGACACCACGAAAACTAATTAAAGTAGATACTGGAAACTGTCCGTAGGTTCTACATAGGATTTTATGAAAGTATATAGTTCTTTAACTAACTATATATAAGTGTATAGTTCTATAGATAATTCTTTATGCATAAATAGTTATGAAATAATAATATTCCATGTAACTCAATATGTTCCATATAATTATAAAAAAACAATAGCTTTGATTACGCCATGTGCTCATGATCTGAATTTCAATTGAAGACTATGGAATAATAATAACTGATTATTAATTTTAATTTTAAGATATACAACTTGAAAAATCATTAATAACTCTTTGAAAACTAATAAATACTAATAATTAAAAAGGAAACTTTTAAACGAAATTTATCAGAAGTCTAAACAATTTGTTATAGATTTTCATGATGTCAATATTTCTATTCCTGTCATATTAAATAATCCAAAAATACAAATAAACAAAATAAAAATTAGTAAGAGCTAAAACTTTATTTCCATTTGATTGCATTAACTTTTTTAAGCATCTAAAACATTCAGTTGAATATCTAGAAAAGGCTTACGAATTTATAATCGGATCAGAAAAATTTCCCAAGCAATCATTTATGGTTAATTTCCAACTGTTATGCTACAGGAAAATGATAATAAATTCGATCGTAGGTGAGGGTTAATTGTCTTGGTTCATAGAAAGAAAATAGAACAACCACTATTATCGCCAGTAAATTTAATTTCTATTAATAAAGATTTAAACTATCGCCTATTGGTGGAAAGTAATATGGAGGTATTTGTTATTTTGCTACTATAAAAAAATAATTAGAAAGAAACTGATCTTAGTTTTCTGTTATCACAACTTATCTTTTCCCTTGGTTGAAAATATAAATATATACAGACCATTCATATTTATATATAGATTTATGATAGACAGAAAATCAGCTAATATATTTTTATCAAAAATCTCGAAATATTCATTTGATCATTGATCTTACAGCAATAAGATCATAATTAATCTAGTAATTATTTAATTTTCTTTTACATGGTTTAACCCCTACGCATATAGTGGGGCAGATAGCTGCCCACTTTAAATTCCTATGATATAACTCTTTTCAAGAGCGTTCGATTATTTTTCATTGATATGAATTTTGACTTGAAAGTCTCTTCTCTCTAATGAATATAGAATCATTTCTCTGTGAAATTCCAATCATGAATAATAACACAAAACGTAAAATAAAATTTCAAATTCACACCGTTTTTCTGGCGTTTCAAAGTCAGCCATTCAGCCCACCGTGTAGGTTTTACAGCGTTTTGCATCTCTGCACCGCCGTAGCTATCGAGTCTTCGTGCCGTGTGGTTGTATGCATTATGTCTCGGCCACGCAGGCTGACTGAGTCTCAGATTGATCGGCTACTGTTTGCTCGATGATTACCGTAATGCGAGTTTGACCAATCAAGAGAGGATATAACCCTTCTATTTTTTCACATTCAATTGTCAATATTTATTTCCTGTAGATCACTGTTAGTTAAATAATCTAATTCAACTTATACATCAATAGAACAATTACCGATAATATGTTCCAGTGAATAATAACAATTTCATCACGATACAGCATCTTATCGTTTCCAAACTCTGTATCAGAACACAACACTACTCAGTGCACATGCATGCCTTGAATACAGTAGTAATACGTTCACATTAGTACATATTTCTGCAGAATGCCTGTGTGTAGCTTAGCACGCTAACTGAAGAAGGGGGAAGATGGGGTCAGCCAACTGGTTGAGTGTACGTGGATGGCTTATTTGAATGTAATAACAATACTCTATACATAATTGTCTATTATAAAAATTGACTTGATGTATCTGCTAGAATTTTCTCACACATTGTCTTAATGTACTAGGCTATGCCTCTAGCGACTTTTAAACGAATTTATTGAACTTTTTTTTAAAATATAAGAGAATCAATGAAAGTGGGCATCCATCTGCCCAACCGTGATTCTGCCATATCTGTAAGTAGTGTGAAGGATAGGGTTGAAGTTAATCAACTTTAGCCGATGAAGTGGTCTGCTACCGATCCTGAAATTTGATTTCCGTGCGGGGACCCATCGCTCAAGATTTGAATTTCCATCATTTTCTATTTTCCTAAAATTGAATAATTGAAGGCCAGAGCTCAATATCCTGTGCTGAAATTTCTGATTTGTATGGAAATGTGCGTCTTGATTGAGTTATCCCTAACTAAATCCATAGGGAGCTACCATACTACAGCCATTCACAATCTTTTAATTATTCAAAATAACTAACATTTTCCTGTTTAGATCGACTTATTCGCGAGAAAATATTTTTGTTCTATTCTTAACCTTATGTACTTGTTATTATAGTTTTATATAAAGTATCATATTGTAAAGATAAATATGATTTTCGTTTTATTCTTTCTCACTTATAATTCTACTTGTACTGTAATTATCATACATATTCGATCATAAATATATCATTTCTTGATGTATTCTTTCTAAGATAAATATTCATATGATTTATAATAAATACTGATATACATTATAGTACTGATGCTTATACTTTGATTGCTTATTTGATAATGTTCAGCATTGTATTAACACATTAAACAATGACAGGAGTGGTAATAGTCTTACTGATTATAAATAAATATTCAATGTTCTTGTCATTTATTCTCCTAATCAGTTTACAGCTCAAGAAAGTATATAATCATAGAAAAGAATAAACTCTCACAATTGCATTAACTGCAGGAAAATCAAGTTAGAGTGTGACACTGTGAATACGTGTGTGTACCTATACACTTATAGTGACCGGCTTATTCCACCCTAGTATATTCTACCCCAGATATATTCCACCAGAGTATGTTGTACTCCGGTATGTTCCACCCCAGTTTATTCCAACCTTGTATATTTTACCACGGTATATTCCACACCGGTGTATCTTAACTGGTTAATACTAAACACTCGTTCTACTGTATTTATTGAGGTATATAATAAAGACACCAATCACCCAAGGTTAGGATGGCTGTCCGGTTTGGGGTGCTGAGGTTCCTTATAACCTGGTGGTTTTGATGGAGACAAAATGTATACTTCACTGAATTCCAAATATATAATATCCTTATAGACACAAAATGTTTATGATTAATGAACTACTGGAAACTAAATATCAAATCATTTAATTGAATATACGCAATCGTCTAAGGTTGACTCTCAGCTCAGTCATTCAAAATAATTGTTAACTTTTTTATATATATGTATTTTATTGTGCTCTTGAATATATTGCTCCATTGTAGTTTTTTTGTCTTTTTACAGTCTGTTTATTTTAAAAATCTAGATTTTTGTTATTAAAATGAAATGGTGCACATGGAAATCAATATAATTTGACCTATTTTTCGTAATTTCATACTGGTAACATTTGGTATGAGATATAATTTAAATTAAGGATTACATAAATCAAACTCAAGGATACGCTACCGAAGTTGAAGCAATATGCTATTCCATATTATAGCGATATCCTATCGAATATCAAATGATTTCAATCTATATGCTTAATTAAATCCGATGTAAGTGAAGGCTGCAACACTAGTAATGACAAACAAACATTTGGTTAGTGTTGACTTAAATTACTGCTACTGAAATAAATATAGATTTCATGTATAACATATATGATTGTTCTCAACCCTAATCGTACTGGTTAAATATTTTATACTGGGAATAGGTAAGCAGTATTTTTTTTAAATTATGCTAATGAAACGTTTATAAATTAATTGCAAAGACAATAAAGAAATTGATTAGAATTCAATTGATTAGATAATAATTAAAAAAAAAACATTTTGAAATTGTTTAGATATGCATTATGAAGTGCATATATTTATATTTTCATTTGAAAATTATATTCTAAATAGTTTTATTCTTAATAATAATTCAGACTGTTTTTCAAAACTAATATTTTAAATCTCTATTTAAAAATAATTCTTCGGAATAATTATTTCAAATAAACATGAAATAATTATAAGAATATGCATTATATATAATTAGTAAAGTAATTAGTAAAACAATCAACTTTTACTGATGGACCATTTCTTACTGAATATCACCCCTAACAATAACCATATTAACTCTACTGTGATTGAATGGGACATTTTGTCCACATACCCATTTTATTTCATTTTATTATTACAAATGGAATACAGAGATATTATATTTTTATTTTTATTTTTAGAAAACTTAAAAGCATTAATAAGTTGAATAATTTTATGAATATGATTCAAGTGGAGGATTTCAACAGCATGAACGACAATGATCCTACTATTTTAACTGGGAATTTTATCAATAAATTTACCATATATGTATATAATTCAACATTTCCATTGCTAAAAAACCAAGCAATAAATGCTTTTAAGAAGATTTAATAATTGTAATTAAAAAAACGTGCACTTCTTGTAATTTTAAACAGAGGAAAAATAGGTTAACTTCCGTCATGAGAAAATCTAAAAACTTATATTGCAAATTGAAAATAACTCAAGTTAAGGAAAACTCAAGAAGGACTTGGTCTGCAAATAATGAAGTGCTTGGAACTTAATGTAGACAATAATAATATATTAACCCTGATGAATTTGACTATCAGAACTAACGGGAAGGTTTGAGTATGTGTTAAAAACACATGTCTTATTTATTAACCTACGGTACTGTAATTTTTACAAGCTGTTAGTGTATATGTCACGCACGTTTGAGTGATCTGCAATGTCCACCGATTTCGCTGCGTAATCTGTTGATCAATAGTTCGATAGCGCAATCATCGATCAATTCCTGCACGTTCGAATAATATGATTTTTTTTAGTTCGTACATCAAATTGGAACATTCCATCGCGTATATCAAACGATAACGCAACCACCAATCGATTCCTGCACGTTCAAATGATACGGATTTTCTTAGTTTATGCATTTTATTAGATGCTTTGTTTTTATTGGAAAAATACTTTTGAATACTTTTTTTATATTTAATAAGGCAACCATCAGTCGATTGTTGCGCGTTTGAATGATATGAATATTGTTAGTTGATGCATCTAATTGTTACATTTAATAGAGAAACCATCAAGCGATGGTTGCGCGTTTACCCCTATTTAAATATCAGTAGACAAATTATATTGAAATAACTACAGACCAATAACTACTCCGCCTATTTTCAATAAAGTCTTACATTTTTTATATATTTCATTTTTTAAGCATTTCTAATCTTGGAAGGAGACAATCTCCATCAAGCTGCTCTGCTTACGCAACATTTTTCTTATTTTTGGTCATCAGTTACTCGACTAATTTGCCTAATCAAGAAGGGTCTAATTTAGGTTTAATTGCCAGAAAGGCTGACGCCGTCTCTTTTTTAAAGAGAAAATCTTCAAAATAGAGTCAAGGTATTTCCACAATCTTTATCTGTTGAGATAAATTGAACTTCCGAATCTCTAAATAAGTGAATTATTGGTAATTGTTCTCAAATAGATTGCATTTCTCCTTGTATTTGAATTCAATCAGAAGATTTTAGTAACCCTGTTCAAATTAGTGAATTTATAAACTGTTAAATTTTTTTTGCTATCTGTCCAATCAATATTTTAAACATCCAAAATGTATTTGAAATTGTGTTTAGTTTTCAATGCACATTTCGATTCAGAATAGCAGTAATGTATGTCAAATGTGCTAAGTTTCAGATATCTTTTCCTTTATTGTGTAATAAAACTATCAGAATACTTTTTTTTTTTCAACCCTCTATATCTGAATTAATTTGAGGGTGTAAAAACTATAATTTCATGATGTTATTGTAATAGAAAGGTAGAGAAAGCATATCAAACAATTTATATTGCTCCTAACTAATGTAAGCGTACACAATGCACATGTGCTCTAATATACCAAAGAATTTATTTGATTCGTTAAGGAAAATCATTTGAAATGGGAGATTGTTAAATGGTTGACTTCATTCATTGATTTGTTATTAATAACATTTTATGATCATGAAGGCTGGGAATATTCAATGCCATGTTTTATATTGGTCTTAATTATATGTGTTGTTTATTTAATATCCCACTTAATGGTATGGTTGCTATGGATGCGTATTCAAGCGATTTTTAACACTGACGACTTCTTACCAAATCGGATGAAAATCAAATTCATACTTTCAAATGGGATTTGTCACAGTGGCAGCGATTTGATCTTCAGAATACCAACGAAGTCGTCAGAACAACTTCAATGTTCAAATGAGTTTGATTTTTTCATGCGAATAGCGACAGATTCGGTCATTTTTGTGATTAATTCTCTTACTTTCGATTGCTGTTACTGTTTACTCATGTGTTTTGGAAATATATTATTAGAAAACTATCAGGAATAGTACAGTTACTATTCAAATATATATTATATATTTCTTTATATAAAGGCTTGAATTGGTTGTTATTCTGTACAACATTTTCTTTTAAGATTGAATATCCTTATAGTTTTATAAAAATATATTCTCTTAATTTTTCTACTTAGGTATTTCAAAAAAATTGTGCAGTGAAAATAATGATCAAATTTTCGTCGCGTTTATTATTAATTTTTAATTCCTCCCGAACATTATATCAAATAAACATAGTTTAGACCAGAATATTAATTAGGCAGAAACATACTGACGATCAGAAATCACGTACAGTGTAACCACATCGCACTGACGACTAGTTCTGACGATATCGACAGTTTGAAAAATCGCTCGAATACGCGTCCATAGTAACCGTACAATAAGATGATATATTCTGGTGATATTCCCTTAATATCCCAGGAATAGAACTTTCTTGTCTAGGTATAACATACATATTTCAAATTTATGGTAGTCTATGAAGCAGAGTTTGATTCATCATCATTGACATCTTTAAACTTAAAGAAACAAAAAAAATGATATTAATGTACACTATTTGTAGATATATAAATATACTTGTTTATATGAATAATTTCAATTAGAAAATGTTGTTGAAATTTGTATACCTGTTTCCTTTAAAAACTGGCCAGTTTAAATACTCACCGTGTGGTGTAATATTATTATATAGTTTTTCTTATATCCTCGTAAATATGAAACCGTTCGATAACTCGGCACTTACCATAGTTACTTTTTCATTATACAGTGTACCCGAAAAAAATGTATCCACTAAAATCGAATATATCTTATAAGTACTATTTATAATTCATTAAAAATATTCTAGATATGTATGGTACCAACATATGCGTATTATCGTGAAATGTTGAATAATGTAGATTCAAGGCTGTGGATACATTTTTTATAGACACACTGTAGATTGAAACTCCACCACAATATTAGTCAATTTACATTGCTCAATGCTCATGTTAATAATCTGAAGATTTTTTGGATTTAAGTTTCAAATTGAGAAATTAATTGGTGATGCAAATGATATAAAGGAAATTTCGGATACAAATAATCAGTAGTTGATATTACAGAAACAGCTCTGATTCATTAAGTGGTATTTTTTGTACAATTTCAATATGGGCTTATTTATGAAGTTTAAAAACCCAAAATTTATACCAGGTTACATTTATCAAAAGCCAAAATTTACATCAGCTCGCATACATCATTTGTAGTTTAACTAAATCATAAATAAATTAACTATATTAATTAATAGTTTATTACTATATCATAAATAGTTTAACTATATCATTTAACAGTTATAGGGGCAGTGAAAAGTTGACCAAACTTTTTACATATAATAAATATTAATATTTATTTATTACAGTTACAGTTTGGTTTAATAACCAAAAGTCAAAAGATATATCATCATCTGTTGAGAACCCTTAATCCCATTTAAGTTAAAAGTTGGAACCCTACAGTTACCCAAAGTTTCACTTTAGCGGCTCTCAGAGGACCAGTAAAGCTATTGCAAGAACAAACATGAAATCTTTCTATTAAATATTTCCGTAATAGTTTTGCGTTCGAAAGATTTTGAATAGAAAGTGAAATGATGGGAATGGTTTTCTGATGAATGCATTTTCCACATCTGAGAATTAAAATTTTTGACAATTATTCTTACATCAATTTAGAAACCTTTATCTTAATTGGATCGTTTTGAAAAGAAGCATTTTATCATCACAAGGAGAAAAATAAAACAGTTTTGAATATTACAGATATATCAGAATATAATGTTATCAAATATTTTTGTGAAATATTACCGATAAAGATGGTACACTTCCCAATGGCTATACAAGTATACATACTCCTATTCCATATAAATCAGTTGCAAAATCTTCTGCTAGAATTCTCGACTCTCTCGTTCCCAATCCTCACTCGATCAAACATTTACTGAAGCATCAATAACTGCTCAGTTGGCACAAAACTGCAGAAATTCTTGCAGGTGAAAAATACAAAGACGAAGAATTGACTCTTGCTAAATAGCATGGATTTCTCTCCTGAAAATGGTGTTTATATAAGAATGTTTGTTTTCAGTCTATGAAATTCAGATTAAAATGGCTTAATATATTATATGTGATTTCTTATTCAATGAATATGAAAATTATGATCTGCCACCTCAATTTTTTGTTTTGTTCCATACTTGTTAGAAAATTTCAGGAATATTCTCACTTTTTATACATTTGGTCATATAGCTTAGATGAGCAGATTTACATTAAAATATATAATTTCATAAAAAAAGAATCTGATACATAAAATACATGAAAAATTAAATCGACTTCTCGAGAAAACTAAAAAATTAATGATATGATATCTTTATGTAGGTTGATGCCATTACTCTCACTACTTTCAATCTCTAAACTAATTACTGTGGTTCCAATTCTTTAACTCAACTGTTCATCACTCAGTGATTCTTAACCTTAGTACAGAGAAAAGTTAGATGGAGTTAAAATTGGTTTGGTTGTAGCACCGCTAGTATTGCTAAAACTTCCTCCTTTTTGCTGTCACCTCCCAACTTATTAGCCCCACAATATATTGCTTCCTTATTTGCACAGAAAATTAATAGAGTAACTTATTGTGCCCTGACTGATAGAGGATTTATTTCTTGCAAACTCATTCTACTTTGTGTTGAATTGGAGATTTTCTCGACACTGAATTGAACCAGAAGAAAAATATATAATTGGCTCATTGTCTGTTATAGTCCATTACGGTAAATTTTTATGAGGTTTTAACGTAAAATATCAAATGTCAGACATTTGGTCGGAATTAAAGTGTTTTTAACTCAGTATAAATCAATTTATGGTACTAGATAGATTAACTAATAATATTATCATCAAAATCAAGCCAACTTTAAGCAGACTGTCAGCCATAATATATTCACACAATGGTATTATTTGTGCTTTAAATTTAATGTAATAATAAATTATTAAGGTTAGTCATAGTAATAACTCTATGAATTAGTCACTGTAGGTATTTTTCCTTTTCATTCATACTTTTCAATAATCCGAAAAGGTCCACTCAAGTAGTGTATTTTATATAACGGCTTGTTTTTAGGATTTATGTACCCGTTCTTTTGTACATCATCTTTTATTCAATAAAATTGTATTAATGTATTATTATCCTTCAATGTTCAAATTAATTCTCTCCCTAGCCTTATTTCTCTCTTCCATTACAAATTATTATCGCAAATTCTCAAGAAGCGTAGTCGACGAAAGCATTATGAACTGCCAGTCACGTGCCAATATACAATATATTTATAAATATATTCCTTCATTGTATCAAATACGTGCATCAATGGAAGATAGTAATTCATTTCCAAACAAATACAAGAAATGTATTTTCACAATTGTTACTTTAAAACTTGACGAACGTGTAAACTTATGAATTAAATAATTTGTATTCTGTTATTCAGCAATATAATACATTAATAAAGTTACATGCCATTGAGTAAAGAATTACAGATTCATAAATTACGTGCGATCCTCAATTCTCTTCAATAATTTGCAAATTAGCGGAACTGTTCAACAGATCTTAGTTCTGGCTTTGGTACTTTACATGGGTGTAAATATTAAGAAAATCCAAAAGAAATAATGTTTACATTTATAGGTTGGACTTCATATTACGTTATTGACATTACAGTTGGACTTAATTGGAGTTCACATCAAAGGTACAGGATAGACAAAGCAAATCCCGAGCTGTCTTCACTACAGTACGTCATACAATGGCGAATAGATACCTAACTAATTGGAAATTATTATTTGAGTTGTAGAAATGTACAATACGTCTGCATTTCATTAATAGGGTATATTCGTTACAGCATATGAAAAAGTGAAATATAGAATAATTGACTAATGGGTGTATGGATTTTGTCAGATATATTATATATTAATGAGTGATATTACGTATTTTTCGGTTGTAAAAACCTCTTATCATTCAGTTAAACCTAGTTTACGTTACTGAATATGAGGCATTTGATTTAAAAATTTATATATATTGAACAGTTATATAGTTAAATAAGTAGTTATAGTGCCTACTGTGTACACTGAATTCCCTGTACCATCCAATGATATGAGTGAAGTAATAAAATATTTATAGAAGCAGGCAATAACCGATTATAGCACTACAATAAATCAGGTGACCATAATAATAGATAGCCTCTCTTTCATGACCTTCCATACGTGATTAGCTACAGTAAATCGTCCATTGCAAAGCTCCTAAAATACATTGGCCCCGTACTCTCATATCTGAATAAGATATTGCCTCTGGTCATCGTACGGTACACAGGTTAATATAGGCCATAGGGGAAGATTGTTGTAGATGAAGTACCTATGGTTGTAGATAGTGAAGTACCTACTTATGGTTGTAGATGTTGAAGTACCTAGGATTGTAGATGAAGTACTTATTGTTGTAGATGGAGAAGTATCTAGAGTTGTAGATGGACTACCAAGGGTTGTAGATGAAGTACTTATGGTTGTAGAGGGTGAAGTACCTAGAGTTGTAGATGGAGTATCTAGAGTTGTAGATGGAGTACCTAGGGTTGTAGATGAAGTTCTTATGATTGTAGATGGTGAAGTACCTAGAGTTGTAGATGAAGTATCTAGAGTTGTAGATGAAGTACCTAGGGTTGTAGATGAAGTACTTATGGTTGTAGATGGTTAAGTACCTAGAGTTGTAGATGGAATACATAGAGTTGTAGATGGAGTACCTAGAGTTGTAGATGGAGTACCTAGGGTTGTAGATGAAGTACATATGGTGGTAGATGATGAAGTACTTAGAGTTGTAGATGGAGTACCTAGAGTTGTAGATGGAGTACCAAGGGTTGTAGATGAAGTACCTAGGGTTGTAGATGTATTACTTATGGTTGTAGATGATGAAGTACCTAGAGTTGTAGATGGAGAATCTAGGGTTGCAGATGGTGGATGTACACGTTCTCATGAGAGTGGAGTAGCAACCCTGATGTATATAAATATATTAATTGTATTGTTTCCTTACCGTCGACGTAAATTTACTTGAAATCTTCCTGATTACATATTATACTTTTTCTTTTAGTTTATTTGAATGTTTTAATTCAAAATTATTTAATGTGCTCATGAATAGAAAACGGACTAATGCAAATTACTTCGTACATATGCTCAGATAATACTATTTAATGCACTACATAACGACTTTATCCTTATTATCTTTAAAACTAATTATTATGACTTGGAGATATGAAATCTTATTTACGATAGATGTAAGATGCAATAGAAACTGGATTTTTATTCATTATTCAAAGATAAAATGAAATCTTATTAATTTTACTGGTGGAAGAGAATTTCATGTAGCTCTTTGGTGTAATTAAGGATTAATGTCAAAATTGATATATATATAATAATTTAACTATGATTCATTAATAAACAATTACATGCATGTTTTAACAAAAAATACAACTGTTTTTTTTATTAAATCATGAAATCGAATTATATTCATTTCAAGATGAAAATTCAAACAGATTGTGTAAAAAAATTATTATTTGAAATAAACTTAAAAATAGATAATAATATAATATCACAAATAAATGAAACCATGAGAAAACATTACACAGTTGATATTCCTCAGTTTCTACAAATAAGATTTCTCTCTGGATAACAATACAAACCATCAGAAAATATTATTACTCTTCTATTCCTCAGTTTTTTACGAATAAGATTTCTCTTTGGATAATGCTAATTATTTTGCCACCTAAAGAACTAAGAATGCAGAGAAGCAAGTAACATTTTTCTGATAATGTTGGCCAAGTTCCAAGCCAGTCTACTAAGATATTATTCCTATTTTTTTTTGAGGAATTGGTCTGGATTTGAGTTGGTGGAAAGTATTATTCCTACAATTATTCAAGAGGATTTCATCTCATTTTTTACTTAATGACAATTTTCAAAGACTGTTTATATGTTTATTTGTTAAGAATAGTTGGTGTTCGTTTATAACCAAGAATTTTATTTTGGTAAACACAATGTAAAATTTAAATATTTTGACTTATTCTTTTATCAGAAAAAGAGATAGAGATAGAAATTAAATCCATGGGACAAGTAAAATATGTATATCATATAATAAAGAATATTTCGAAAGCTCTAAATCTAATGAAAAAACTTTAATTAATATCTTGATGATAAAAAAATATCAATATACCATATTTAATATTACCCTATATATATTCTCTAATTAGATTTCATTATAATATTTACTGAATAGTTTTTAGTAAATTTGTAGTTATAAGGTTATTCATTTACTTACATTAAAAGGTTCCTTTAGATTATCGAGAAGTCTTCTACTTCCAGGCATTAAGTACTAACATTTTCGTAGCTGCCATTTTGCAAACTGACATCGGTAGCTCACGTAACACTCGCTAATTATGAATGACTGCGCCGTTATTCTGTCGGCAGTATTTCTGATTTCTTTCAAAAGAGATAGTCAGTGTGAAGAATATTTAAACTAGTGTTATTCCGTGTCCGTAGTTTAACTAATTCATTGCTACTTTAATTATTGTAGTTTTGTTAATAAATTATACATCATTAAAATAGTACAATATTCTTGAGTAGCTACTATATGATTCTTAAAAGGTCTATCGGTGACTTATAGAATCTAAAAATATAAAGCATACCAAAAAGGTAAAAACCCACATAAAATGTAAAACCGACCTTAAAATTTAAAACTTATATAAAAATATAAAACTCATATAAAAATATAAAACTTACATAAAAAATTAAAACCTACCTAGAAATGATGAGCCAACCTTTGAATTGTGAAACTGTTTTTGAGTAAAAATCATGTAGGGAAAGTTATATTCGATCATATAAGCAAAGCTATATAATTGTATTGAGCAGTTATATAGTTTTCTGTGGAACTGTCTGGTATTTCGTAATTCACACTACTGTAGTGGTTTTATAATATCATCAGTTCTTATAAAATATTGATATTAGTGAACTATATACATATATTTCTATATGCGATTCAATTAGGTCGCATACTTGACACTCGTATTTAATCAATTTAATAAAAATAATATGGTTTTTGAGATATAATAATAAATCACAAAAAAATTGTGAAATGATAAATGTTAAAATCTTTCCCACTTTCCAAAGATGGAGTTCTAATTTATGGTTATTTCCTCAAGTGATGTTATATGACGTCGATTTTTGGTTCTAGGCTACTAGGGCGTTAAATAACAACAAAGTAACAACTTCTTAATCTGATTCACTTTCAAACATCAGTTTAGGTACAGAGTTGAAGCCTATGCAGAAGAAACTTTAAAAAAAAGTGATACTGATACACAAATGAAGTCTGAAGCTACTGCCAGATAACACTAGTGTAGCGTGGATCACCTGATTGAAGACTGAACCAAGATTTGCCAGCGACCATACTTTTTATAGAATAGATTGAAGGGAATCCTAGAAGTTGAAGGTTGACATGTTAAAAAGCTATTTAAGAAATTAACCAAATTAGCTACGCCTTAAATTAAAGATGTTATTTTCTTTGACGGAAGTAAAGCTAAAATCATTGAAGGCCATTCAATATGCAAAGGCATTTACTGGTCTCACCTAAGCGGGAATTCCAGAATAAGTAATAAAAAGGCGACTTCCAATCGCTTTGTATCTAATAGCTATTCCTAATCATGAACTGTCAATCAATGCATGTTTTTTCTAAGAGTTACATCCTTACAAGAGTTAACAACAATCTTAAAAAGTAATAATACTATTATTTAATTAAAAATTAAATTGAAATAATTAATTTTCAATTATATGTTTTTACTATGTTAGAAGGTATTAGAATACCTTCCACAAAAATGATTTCAGAATATTGAAAAATGCCAGAAAAAACACCAATACTTACCACCATGTAATTTATTTCCTTTTAGTTAAAATGAAAGGAATTTTCCTAGGACATATCATCTTAAATTATCTTCAGGTTGAATATATCCATCGCTACGTTGTTTTCTTAGGTCAAGGAACTATCCATGATGTCATAATATATTATATAAATTGGCCATTTGTCTATGGATTCTCCTAGTCAGAGTCTCTATTTCTCTCTCCTAATATACGGACACAATCCATCAGTGGATTTATCGCCCTCTGGTGATAGAGTCTATTAGTAAGAATTGATGTGATGACTTATGTAAAAATATTACAAATAGGCTTGAAGTATTGGAAAACTCGCAGAGTAATTACAAGTGATTTACGAAAATGAATGGCACTATTTTGGGAAATGTGTTTTTGGGTGGAACTAATCTTGAAGTAATAAGATTATTGAGAAGATAAAATATCCCAATACAATTTATAGAAAGTATAATTTCCTGCTTCATCTCCTCCCCTTCCAATTCTTCTCCTTCACTCGCAATTCCTCTCGTCCTCATCCAATGTATCTCCTCCTCCACCAATTCATCTCCTGAACTTCCAATTCTTCTCCTTCACTCCCTATTCCTCTCCTCCACTCCCAATTCCTCTCCTCGAATCCTAATTTATCTCCTCGAACCTTAATTCATCTCCACTCCTCCAACGTCCTGACCGACTGTTGTCTGTTCTGAGTGTCTGAGCTCTAATGAGCGACAGCAGAAGGACTGAAGAATCTCTCAGGCCTCTCTATAGGTGTCAAATGCTGCTGAAGAAGAGGCTCTGTACTTCGTGACTGGAATAAACAGCAACACTTACTCTGATGATAATTCGTTCAATGAATTAATTACAAGCTATGGTGGGAACATAGAAGATTGAACTGGGGTTGTCCTTAGTTAGTGTAGTTAGCAAGAAATAACAATGTAACTCTGACATTACAATGCTACTTCAACATTATAATGTTACTCATACATTACAATGCTACTCCTACATTACCATTCTACTCCGACATTGTGCCAATCAATTGCCATTGGGATGATGGCAATCCAATACCAGGGATGTTATTAATGAAATCTCTGAGTTAATAAGCGCCTCCAATTGCATTCAGTCTATCAAATTCAATGAGAGAATTGTTTTGTAATGAAGCTACTAATACATTACAAAGCAACACAGTGTTATTAGCTCTCATATAGATTTAGTGAGTGGGAGTATAGGAAGTAATGTTACGAGTTATTGGGCAGTTCCACAATAACGACCATGTGATAAAACTATTCAATAGTTATTTCCATATAACAAATTATTTTGATTTATTTGTGATGGATGCCATCATAGATGCCAATTAAATAAACAAGTTAATTATAAGTAATGAATACTTTTCTCTTGTATGATCGAAAAAGTGGAACTCAGAACTTACCCTAGTATGGCATAAAAAATCAACCTATGAGGATAATATATTTTTATAGAAGTTAGTTAAATATTATAATATATTTAATATTGTTGTGCACTACCTCAAAGTTATTGATATTTATAGTCCACAAAGTAGCTATTGATGTATTATCAAAGTATTTATTATAAAAAATTAAAAGGTATTGAAAGACTTTAATATTTATAAACTGTAAATTGCAAAATTCAACAAGTCACAGATTCACATCTCTATAATTTAACTTATTGCATAATTAATTAAGATGTGAGTTGTGTGATGAGAAGGAGATATTGAACTGCTTTTAAATTGTACCGTGAAAAGATCACCTATTTTAGAGTATAGAATGTTTTCAATGTTTGAAACATAATCAAAGAGTATAATAAATAAAATATTTATCATCAAAGATCAATGTAGATCGAATATAGATATTACAATCAAAAATGATTTACTATCAATGAAAAATCATTGGATGCGGAAAATATTTCAAAATAAAGTTACTTTAATTTCAAATTTCATACTCTGGAATTAAAAATATAAAAACCAAAAAACTCCTTTTGCTATTTAGGCTGAAAAGTACTACATTTTGAGAGTCAAACTGTATCTCCTCACTCAATTTTTGACGTACAGTAATGAATCAATGATATTGATATCGGTCGATGTGGAAAGACTTGGGCACATAATATTTCCGATGTTTTTTATGCACATACGGTTAAAAATAGTATTAAGAATTTTATTTTTAATTAAATAATAAGTTCCCAATAAATCGTTGTGTTTCTTTACTATGCCATACATTAGACATCTGACTACCATATAGGTTTATGTGGCCTAATAATATTAAATTTCTACATAGTTACTACTAATAATGTACATATAGTAGAATATTCTTCGTAAAGATCAAACAAATCGTATAGTGCCTGATTTTTAAGGATTGTAAAGTGATTAATTCTGAGAGTTAGTTTGACTACGACAAACTGCAGTAAAACTTTATGAGGAAGATATGCCTGATAAAAAGCATAAGCATATCGTGGAGTATAATTCAGTTGCTAGCTAACGATGTCTCCTCCTATGAATACAAAGACTTTTATCTTATCATCAGAAAAGCATGTTCAAACTATGAACAGAATTGCCATCTGGAACTTGTACTTAGAGTTCATTAATATAGAAAATTGTTATAGTTTTGTGTTAGCGTTTTCATATGTTTTACTGACAATTTAGAGCAGTCATTTTCTTGATCCAAAAAACCTCAATAATTCTGATGGTTCACAACTTACTGAATGTCTAATATTTTTTCATCTGTGAGCACCAAGTTAGGGAGCGTTCTTTCAGCCATCTCATTCAGGATGTTATGACTTCTCTCAGCTTCTCTCATGCGAATCAATAAGCTCATGACGATTGAATATTTTATTTAGTTTTGTTCAAATATATTTTCCAATGGTTTGTTTACGGCCTTGTTCTAGTTTATAAGAGGATGAACTAGTCTCTTTGTGCACTTTTTAAAACAAAATTTCAAACAGTTAAAACAATTCATCATCAACTTTGCAATTGATGAATTAGTCTAACCTAGGTTGTGTAACTTGATTACTATATAGTACGTATTTCTTTCTACAGTCATGATACTAAATATGAATTTGAAATAAGGCATGATATAAGAAAATTACGAGACTAGTTTCAAGATGATTTACTATTTATTGAATCGAACATCGATTTCGAATGATTTATTTGATACACAAAACTGGTTGTTTTTATTACTACCTGTATTAATAAATCATATATCATTTCTCTAATTTGAAATAACGACACTTTGAATTATTGGTATTCATGCACATTGCACAAGGGAGAACTAGACTAATAATTTAGTTTTAGTGTAAGTGAATTTCTTGATATTCATTTATTAAACTAATTATTTTCTCTTTATAGGATTAATATAAGGTGAATATTCAAGCATATGCAGATGATATAGTGTCACTCTGTCCAACTTCCAGTGGTCTCCAATTACTTTTAAATTCCATATAAACTTTAATAAATGAACATGAACTACTAATTAACGAAAACCAAAACTTCAGTAAAGATTTTTAGTAAAAATAATGTAACCCAAAATAATAACATAGGATTTTATCTACAAAACTCATCTTTTGAGATAGTTCAGCAATATGGTGTACGGACAACTGCCATGCGGACAACTGCCATGCGGATAACTGGCATGCGGACAACTGCCATAGTGGACAACTGCCATGCAACAAATTGCCATGCGGACAACTGCCATGCAATATATTATAATTTTATATTGGGTGTATTGTAACACTTGTAAACTTAACCTTTCAAGCAATTAATTTGATGTGAAGAATATTATTATCTTAACGGCTTAACCTAACAATTATTTAAAATATTAATCCTATAGACCAAAATTGTGCATAAAGAAGTATATAAATTAGTATTGACGGAAGAATCAGAATTTAAAGTTGAAGTATACTAAATTCTTTTCTTTTTAAAATCATATTTAACCCATTTAGCTCCTTAAACAATCAAATGGTTGACAAGAAGTGGCAAATCTATAGATGCAAACTTTTCTTTTCAAACATCTCAAAAATACGAAGAATAGTAAAAACACAAGCTTTACAGGTTAAAATTTCGGGAGGGGTCAATAACGGGTAAAAAAATTAAGTGTAAACTAAAATGGCAACGATTAATTAGTAATAATATAAATAGAAAATAGTATAAAATGTAATGATATAATTAAAAAAGCGCCCAATTACGGGAAATATAATTAAGAAACACATAATTAAGAATCTCATAAAATGTGAAAAAATAATTACTTGCAAATTAATTTGAGATAAAATAATAGTCAACCAAATAATTAGGACAACTATAATTTCAAAACTTATAATTTTTAGTAAAATATTTGTAAAACTATCAAAATACAATAATATAATTAACGGTAAAATAAATAAAAACATTCAAAATGAGGACAAATATGATAAAACCTATAATTACCAATGATTTAATTACGAAACAACTAATTTGAAAACCCATAATTATCGATAAAATAGTTAGCACAAGTTTAATTACGCAAGTTTAATTAGCGCAAGTGTAATTAGTGCAAGTGTAACTAGCGCAAGTGTAATTAGCGCAAAAATGATCTGAGAAGCTCCACCCATTTCTTTTAGATCCAATGGCAACGCTGGATACCTTCGATGTCATGAATCTTTTTTACTTAACGACATCAATGAATTGAACCAATCACGGAATAAGACATTCAAACGTAATGTTTAGTGTGTAATTAGCACAAATTTAGTTAGAGCAAAATAATTAGCGCAAATATAATTAGAGCAAAATAATTAGCGCAATATAATTAACGCAAATATAGTTTGAGCAGAATAATTAGAGCAAAATATAATTAAAGCAAAATAAATAGCGCAAATATAATTAGAGCAAAACAATTAGCGCAATATAAGTAACGCAAATTTAATTAGAGCAAAATAATTAGCGCAAAAATACTCTGTTTACTGCCAAAGTACTCTCTACATATATACACTTTAAATGTCATATTTTTGTGTCAGTATTATTTAAGAATTCTCATTATATATTTAAACAAATTCAATTAATTCAAACTAACCTTTTGTTAACCGAGCTGCCTACTGCTGACGTCATTACTTCATGTTCAACTTATGATTATTTTAGCATACTGCTAATATACATTCTTACATTTGTATCTGATTTAAATTTCTATAATAACACACTGAGAAAAATCGTAATTTGAGCATGAAGTAATGACGTCAGTAGTATGAGGCTCGGTTAAGAAAAATTAGTTCATATTAACTGAATTTGTTAAGTTATATAATGAATAATGAAAATTCTCAAATAATACTAACACAAAATAAGACATTTAAAGTGTATATATTATGTAAAAAAAGTACACATGCAGTTAAAAGAATATTTTTTGCGCTAATTATATTGCTCTAATTATTTTGCTCCAATTATTTTGCTCTAATTATATTTGCGCTAATTATATTGTGCTAATTTTTTTGCTCTAATTATATTTGCGCTAATTATTTTGCTCTAATTAAATTTGCGTTAATTGTATTTGCGCTAATTATTTTGCTCTAATTAAGTTTTGCGCTAATTATTTAAAGTGTCTACATGCAAACATTTACCCTATATTTCTCACAATGGCAGAGTAATGACGACACTGTGGGTGGTCGCTGTCGAGACAGGTGGGCGGAGCGTATTTTTGGTGCTAATTATTTTTCTCTAATTATGCTTGCGCTAATTATTTTGCTCTAATTATACTTGCGCTAATTATATTGCTCTAATTATACTTGCGCTAATTTTTTTGCGCTAATTAATTTATTAGAAATTGAGAGTTTTCTAATTAATTTATTCTTAGATATCTTATGACAAATTGTGCGTTTTCTTCTTATATTACTGAATTTAACTGTTTTCGTATTAAATTGTTGCAAAATATTTTTTCCTAATAAACTTTTTTGAAATTATATTACTTCATTTTATGTGTTCTATAAATATTTTACGGCATTTGATTTTTATCTAATTAATGTGTTTTCTAGTTTTTTTATTGCATACTATTTGTTTCTAATTATTTTACTAAATTTTAGAATGTTTTGAATTATTAGTTTTGTAATTATTTTATCAGAATTTATTATATTGCATTTTATTTTTTTCTATTTAATGAGTTTCTAAATTTAAGGTTTTCATATTGGTTTACCTGATTTTATTTGATCACAAATTGATGTCACCCAAAATTTCCAGTGAGTGTGATTTTGCATTTTGCTATTTAAGAATTTTTATTGGGTTAATTAATATTTTGATATGTAAAAACAAACGCTTCTGCTAGATTCAGGATTAGAAACTGAAGTAGTATTTATCTTATTTATATGTTTAAAAAAATTCTTACAAAGAACACTTTACTCAGTAACTTTGAAATTTCAATTTGTTTTTCTATAGTTTCTTTGTTTCTAGCTCCCACCGATCAGAAACATGTCTTATAAATATTTGAAAGGGTCAAAATAGGAGAATAATTATTACTGAACTATGTTTCATTTAATTTGTTAGTATACTAATAACAAATCAACATTTAAGTTAACTCACATATGCCCAGTGTTGTGTGAAAGCAACTCTAAAATAGTAAGATGCAAAACCACTCTCATTGAAAATTTTAACCTGTAAAGCTTATGTTTTTGTAATATCTTTGTATTCTGAAATGTTTGAAAAAAAGTTTTGTATCTATAGATTTCAATCTTTTTGTCAACCATTTGATTTTTTAAGGCGTAAAATGTGAAAGAAAATGATTGTAACAAAGAAAGAAATCAAGTATTAAGTCAGTATTAATTTCAATGCTTCTTCATTTACAACTTCTCACTATACAATTAACATTTTTATACTAAAATTTTAGGTTAAAATAATAATATATTTCACGTCAAATTAAATCCAAGAAATGTTAGGTTTACAAGTACATTACAATTCACCCAAAATAAAATTATATTAAATTGCATGGCAGTTGTCCACATGGCAGTTTGTCGCATGGCAGTTGTCCGCATGGCAGTTATCCGCATGGCAGTTGTCCTAGAGCCCAGCAATATAAATACTTTGGTATCATTCTAACTCCCTCATTAACAGAGTCACTGGACATGGAGAGATGCATCACTGGTTTTAATCGAAGTTTCGGCTTTTTATTTAGGAAATGTTACAAGAAAGTAAAATACAAATGAAATATCAAACTTTTCGTTTTTCTAGACCAATATACCGTTAACAGATGTGTTTTATTCTCTTTCTAAGTCTTACTGTACTACTTTTTATGGAGCAGAATTATGGACAAATAAAAAAAATATAATTCAATTTTTAACAAGATGTCCATCACGTACCATTGTGCTTTTAAAAAGATTTTAGCTTTTTCTAGATATATTAGTAATAACTTTGTTTGTAATATTTTAGTGCTTTCACTTTTCAACTTTTTATAAATTATAGAGAATTAAATTTTTTATTTTGGATGAAGAATTGTAATAGTGAAGTTTTTATCAGGCATAAGTTCTACTTTTTAAATAAATCCAATCTTAAAAAGAGTGTAAATAAGGTTTGGAATGATGAATATAATAGAGATAAAACTTTAGATATTGATATTAATGTATTGGTATCCAGAATTGGTTTTATTCAACAAAGATAGTCGTTAAGTATGTTTTTTAAGATTTTAACTTTGTTGTGAATAATGTAATATATATTTCGTAATAAACGATTTTATTATTATTTTATAAACCACTACCATTAATCTCTTTGCAATTCCCATTGAATATATTTCAAGTGAAAGATGTTTGAAAAGTCAAACTCTTTTCTATTCTTATAATTCCTTGCTCGAACTATCAATCTATTAGCCGTAATGAATAAACATGTCTTCTCTCTTTCTTATAATCCATCTTCACTGTACCACCGCCCAAAGAGAATAGTTAGATTCTTAGTAGCAGCTATAATTGACATAAGGACAGACTGTAATGCTGGTGATGGTACTACCGTAATTAGGTATCGAATTGCAGTTTGTCTCAGTCGATTGGCAATGTCAATGTAAGGTGCTTTTCTTACTGTCCATTTCCTAATGACTTAGGCCTGGTAGTCAATTACTATCTTTGGACCAGGTAGTCAATTATAATCTTTGGGCCAGGTAGTCAATTATTATCTTTAGGCCAGGTAGTCAATTATAATCTTTGGGCCATGTAGTCAATTATTATCTTTAGGCCAGGTAGTCAATTATAATCTTTAGGCCAGCTAGTCAATTATAATGTTTGGGCCAGGTAGTCAATTATAATCTTTAGACCAGGTAGTCAATTATTATCTTTAGACCAGGTAGTCAATTACTATCTTTAGACCAGGTAGTCAATTATAATATTTGGGCCAGGTAGTCAATTATTATCTTTAGGCCAGGAAGTCAAATATTATCTTTAGGCCAGGTAATCAATTATAATATTATAATCTTTGGGCCAGGTAGTCAATTACTATCTTTAGACCAGGTAGTCAATTACTATCTTATGACCAGGTAGTCAATTATTATCTTTGGGCCAGGTAGTCAATTATAATCTTTGGGCCAAGTAGTCAAATATTATCTTTAGGTCAGCTAGTCAATTTATTATCTTTTTATCTTTTTACTCAATAGTAGTTATACAGGATTTCCAAGTTATATTGCCAAGAAATTTCCAAGTTTTTGGAGCTGTTCTACAAATTCAATCGAAAAAAATAATAATGAATTGAAATGATAAATTATATATAAAATATCTCTTATTTGATCGAAAATGTGGAACTGTCCTACAATGTGGAACTTACCCTACTTACATTAACAATTGTCATAAGTTAAATATTTTTTTTAAGCCACCAATCATCTATTGTAAAAATATTCAAAAATTTCTTTTAATACTCAATTACAACTTTTCACCATTTCCTTTTTCCTTAAAAAGGCAAGAAAGATAAGAAATATCACTGATAAAACAAGAGAGGTAGCAATCGCAGTTTTTGATATCTCTGTCTCTCATAGAATCACGTTAGAATCACATTTGTGCGAGATATGAATGTTTCATCAGCCAAAAGTAAACCTAAGGAAGAGTGTGGAAATTGATATTCATGTTGGTGTGATTTGGACTCAAAATGAATTATCTTCTTGAAACGATGAAGAGTTTCCTGAATACTAAATCTCCAGAGTAAAATTTCGTATTAAGTATATAGAACATTTGTAGTTTTACAATGGTAGAAAAAGGAATTGAGAACAATATTGGTTTGCGAGCAGCAAAACAAAAAAATAAATTCTGTGAAATAAATTTTTGTGACATATCGTCTTTTCTAAATCTGTTCAATTATCAAAAAGATTTGAATAAAATTCTTAAGATATTTGATCCAAAATTTAATTATCGAATTTCACTACTTTATCCATATTATTTAAGAATTAAAATTTTAATGAAATACGATGCTTAAAATCTAATTAAATTAGATAAGAAAATCGTTTGAAAAATTCGAAATAAATTTGTAGAAGCCATCCAATTCTATGGAAAAAAAAAACATTATTTACAATTTTCTCATTCTTTTCAAATGCAATGCTAATTATAAATACAATGCTAATTATATTACAATGCTAATTATTATATAAGAATCTAAATAAAACCCCACCAGGCAATCAATATATTCTCTCCATCCATTTCATATCTGTCATCTTTGTCAAACATTCACAGTACTATAAAGTACCTTTCACACTTTGAATTAAATATTCCATCAGAAACGGAGCAACTTCAGTAAAAAGATAATTAACTAATTTGCTTCATGAAGAGAGTTACAGTGACTGTAGAATACTTCAATCACTGTCATATGCTTAAAACAACATTGTATAATTTTTACACGCTAGTAAGAATACAATTTACTTAGTAGAAAGAAATTTTTGTGTACTAAAATTCAATTCTTATTCATTGAAACTACATTTTATTTTTTAAATTCAATTTGAAAATGAGTTTCTATTATTTTCTTCAGTGCAGTTGGCCTCATTTTTATCCTATTAATAGGTACATTAAAATGAATTTAATTTGTCACTACATTAAACAATATTTTCCTCCCTATTAAAGATCACACTCAAATAAATCGGTTATTTTACCGATTTACCAAACTATAAAATATTATCATTCAATTTACTGGAAATCGTATTTAAAAAACTATAAAAATTATGGTTCAGTAATTCCACCATCAGATAAATTACGATATTTTTAAATATACAATAACAATAAAAAGAAATTGTCCCTAATTATTGAAATTTCATTCAAATATATTCATGGTTTAACAACAGTAGAAAGATAAATAAATGAAATAGTTTACTATAGAAAAAGATTCAAGGCTTCATTTGTACATAAATATAAGAACCCAAATTACTTGAAGAGAACAAACATTATTATTACACATTTTATTCATAGAGAGATATTGATGTTTTTTAGAGCATAACATATTCATTTAAAGTACTACTTATGCTTTTTCACAATTCTACATCGATTCTCAATATCGTACCATTACGGTTCTAACTAATGAGATGTCAGTTCTCTATTTTTATGTCCTCGGTTCCAATTGGTCTCACATGCAACCAATTCCATGATTTGCAGTTTTCTGTATTGAAAAGTGTCTATTCCATGCGTTATGGTGGGCCATAGAAAATTTAATTGGTCCCACCATAATCTTCCATGTTCCCACGAGACACTTCTCTAATTTTGTTTATATTAGTGAGTTTCAATGAAATTGAGATGGAAATAGGTTTGACAATTACTTCAAATTTTCAATGAAAGAAATTTATCATAGTAGGGAAGTACATTTTCAACATTTTCGATCCTATTAGAGTAAATATAAAACTTATATTATTTAATTTTTATTATATAATTTTTTCTAATACGACCGTCTGATTATTCAATATTTAGCTAATAATGTGATATTTTTATTTTATATTTATGTGGTATTTCATTTAATTACATGTATTAACATAGTATATATTTATTTTTGATTTATACTTGAGAGTTCCATATGAGATATTATTATATAAATAAGCATGCCAGGAGAAAAAGTTATGGTGGGGGCATAGAAGATCAAGAGTGATCTCCTCTTAATCTTCTATGGCGCACCATAACTCTACCCTCATAACCTTATGAGACCCCATCATACCTATATTCTCTCAATCTTTTATGACCCCACCATACCATTCTACTTTAAATCTTATATGGCCCCACTATAACTCTCTACTCTTAATCTTCTATGGCCCCACCATAACTCTCCGTTCTTATTATTTTTTGGCATTACCATTACTTTCTCATTCAAACTTCTATGGTCCCATCGTAACTTACCTCTCTTAATCTTCTATATACCCATCATAACCTTTCTCTCAATCTTCTATGGTCACACCATAACTTTCTCTCTCAATCTTTTATTACCCCACCATAACTCTCAATCTTGTATGGCCCACCATAATTTTCCCTGGCATAAGACAGTGAAAATCGTTTCAATAAGAAATATTTCGACAGATCTCAAGTAAGGGAATCTTCGAGACAATTCCAGTCACGTCTTGAAGCACTTTGCAACATTTTTTCTGAAGCTGCAACCAGTGACAGTCAGACGAACTTTTTTGCTTTAACTCACACACAAAAAATATGTAAAGTGAGTCTCGCAGAGAGATTTTGGGTGACTCTTCTGGTAAAAGTACTCGTTTTAGCTTGTTGATGAAATAGGGGCATAAAAAGCCGTGTCCGGAAAATTCATCGCGGGCAATTCGTAATGGACAATTCGTCGTGAACAATTCGTCGCAGACAATTCGTTGCGGACAATTCGCGTGGACAATTCGTCGCAAACAATTCGTTTCACTCAATTTTATAAATGTTTACTATAATATTATATTAATTGAACACATTTTTTAAATTCTTCAAATTACATCCAGGGATTTTGAGTTGATTTGATCTGAGGTTTTTAGGTTAGTACAAATTACTCGTATTGTTGATACCATATTATATATATCATATTATACCATATTATATATATATATTATATATATCTTGATATTAATAAATAAATTAATTGGTTTTATTTATTTTAAATGTATAATAATTTATTTCATATGTTCATTAATTTATTTCAAAATGTGGAATAATTTATTTAAAATAATGGAAGATTAGAAATTCATCAGAAAATTCGTTTGTATCGTAGATACCAAGTTTTGTACATATTTGATCATCTATTATTTTGATGATTTAGAAGAAATGGAAAATTTGACGAATTTCTTTGTGAAATGAAATAGGAGATTATTTAATAATTTAAAATTGTGTGAAATGGAAAATATTGCGACGAGTTGTCCACGACAATTATCCATGCAACGAATTGTCCTAGCATAATAAAGAGCATCTCATTAAAGATTTACATTATTTATTATGTCATTTTGAAGGGTATTTTGTTATCATTATGAATTGGCTTTCAAGTTTTCTAAATTTATGATCATATCTTTAAATAAATGATCTATAAAATACCAAAAGACTTAATTATTCTATCCATAACTTCAACTTCTAACTACACCAAATTAATCTAATATAATTAATAATGGTTTTATTAAATAAATGAATTTCTCATCTTGCAAAAAATAATTGGCTGAAAAATCTCCCAAAGTATATTTTTTTGCCTCTACTGTTTTACGAGTAAGATTTTTCTTCCTGTAGGAAAGACCTTTGCTTATACTTTTTTGATTTTCCAATGACTAAATGCGTTAATAGTTTACTTTGGGAATAGATTGAATGAGTTATTCCCTCACAGAATTCTCCAAAGTAATTTCCAAGTTGCAGACGTTTCTGACTGAACCAATTTTGAGATACTAAGAAGTCAAATTGCAACGTTCAATTTACTTCAAATATTAGACTCAATATCACACAAAGACTCTTTTCAAGTCTTCATAACACTCTAAAGTCTTTACTAGAATAGCAATGTAGTACTCTGAATGGTGAAGTTTTCTGTACGGGAAGTAGCGGATGATTTCTTGCTCTGAAACGTGACGTGCTTTCGACATGTCTGTGGTGTTGTATCTCTTACACTTTCAAAACTAATGGAGACCGAAACAGTGTGAAGTTTGTGCGATATGTTCATTGTCATCAAGATAGTTTGATATTTTATCGGGTGAGTTCGTACAGCGGGTGAATCCGTACAGGGCCATAACTCAACACCTGTTATGTTCTAACCCGTTGAAACGTGAGTGATCCTCTATATTATAATAGCAATTAGTTTGAAACAAGTTGCAGCCGTGTGAGTTTGTGGTATGTTCCTTCGGTGAGAGGTCATATATTTTTAGAACTAAAAAGTAATTTTCTCACTACCCGAGCTAAGCCGCAGTAATTACAATTTACTATCTAGAAACTTTATACCGAATTCTAGTATTCACTAGGATATTCTCTACTTATGTAAACGTTAACATTTAGTTAAAACTCATTAATATCTGATGATTCCATTTTGAAAATAAAGTAGTGGTGTGGGGTGTCATCGAACAAATATGTACGGGCACATCCTCCTCTGTACGGTTTCACCCCATTATGTATGAATTCACCTCTATATTTATTTTCAATATATGCCTCGAGTATATACACGTAAAAGAATGAAACAGTATACTTCCTGTGATGTGGAACAGCAAGTAAGAGCCTGCTCTTACTTCACCATCTACCGAGCCTGCTCCTGCTTCATCATCCACCGAGATTGCTCCTACTTCACCATCTACTAAGCCTGCTCCTGCTTCACCATCTACCTAGCCTGCTCTTACTTCACCATCCACCGAGCTTGATCCTGTTTCACCATCTACCGAGCCTGCTCCTGTTTCACCATCCACCGAACCTGCTCCTGCTTCACCATCCACCGAGCTTTCTCCTGATTCACCATCGACCGATCCTTCTCCTACTTCATCATCAATCGAGTGTCATCTTATTTCACCAACCACCGAGCCTGCTTTTACTTCTATATCTTCCAAGTCCGCTTCTACTTCACCCGCCACCAAGCCTGCTCCTACTCTACCATCCATCGAGCCTTCTCTTACTTCTACCGGGACCAAGGCTTCTCCTTTTTCACCATCCACCGAGCCACAACCAGGCCCCTCTAGATCAATGTTTCATTTTTAGGAACATCTTTTGAAATCAATCGGCTATTCGCAAAGGCTTTTCCTAGAGAGAGCAACAACAGAGGCAGATAACCAAGAAGGTCAATGATAATAACTGATACCCTAGAAAAAGAGTTACTGAAAAAGAAACAAATTTCAACAAAAAAATATACAAATTCACCAGTGACAAAGCGTAGGCTTACGATGGAAATTGAAGCTCTACAATCTAGTTCGGAAGACATCGGTGATGAAGCATTTTGTGATTTTTTTTGTTATCTCAAAAGGGTGTTAGTCAATTGTAAAGATACAGAATTCAAAGCTTCCGTTATATTTTCCATACAATATACGAAATTCTTACTGAATTTTCTTTTTCCCTCATTTTTAGTACTGTACGGAGTGATACTCTGCTTGTACGAACTATCCCGCACTTCCGGGTGAATTCGTTTACACGATTATATCCCATTAAAATCGGTATTAAGAGAGAACAAAAAGGTTTTAACTAATTTACTTTAAAGTTATAAGAAGTTGAATACCTATAGATTAGGTTGTGAGTTAGAACGAACTTGTTTCCCGAATAGTTAAGATTCTATAAGCCTTGAAAGGAAAAATGTATGAACTCACAAGGTTCTCCCCTACCATTTGAACAAAAATATCAAACAATATTTAATTTGCAATAGTAAATATTGTTGAATATTCTAGTAAATCTTCAGATATTCACTACATGATATTTTATATAATATTATATCTTTGCATATGTTGAATAGTCAAATACACCTCTCTAGTATTTCATATTAGATTTCGGACGGTTTCTCTCATCCCTTAGAAGCCGTAGTTTGAATTATTCAAAAGCTGATAGAGCTGATACAGTATGCACTAGTCGTTCTATTTCACAACCTAAATTGTTCAAGCCTTTTAATTAAGTGTCTGTACCATTTCACTTAATTACCTAACAGCAATACCAGACTACTCTTACGGCACATCTTTCCTCTACTTCTTCCAATAGTTTCTTTCACATAAATTAATGACAATCACTGAGCTAGATATATGGTGTCACATTTGCAATATAATTTCCTAGCGAAGTATATTCTATCGTACGTATCTTTGTTTATATGCAATACTCACAGAATAATTTGTTACTGTCACGCACAATTGATGGCCCGTAAGAGAATTCGACAGAAAGAATGAATTCATTGAATAGCTTATCAATAATTTAAAAATATATGCCATTCCCTTTATTAGCCAATATATAAAGTTAGGTACAGTATATTGGATTCTAGGTATATCCCCTCCCCGTCGATCAATTACCCTTGGATGATAACCCATCTCGATAAGTTCCACCGCAGTACACTTTCCCCTGTAAGTTCCACCCCAGGTCTATTTCGTCCCGGTACAATTCACTCCAGTTAAATTCACCCCGGTAAATTTCACCCCATAAAATTCCACCCAACACTGAGAAAATAATTGCAAGCCATTCTGAATCATCGCTTCAGTCAAATCTGACAAAACACTTTTATTGGAGTCCTTTTTCTTGACTGAATCTACCTGAGTCAATCTGACTATGAATTAGGAGTCAATATGACTCTTGTATTTGAAATTTTAGAATGAGTCAAATTGATTCACATTTTGAGCCAATTTTTGGACAAACAGAAAACTCAAACTTTGTTCTCCCCAGGAAAAGTCACCCGGTAAATTTTAACCTTGTAAATTCCACCCGAGGTATAATTTAGCCTATAGTAAAATTCACCCCACTAAATTTCACACCAGTAAGTTCCACCCCGGTAAATTCCCTCCCCCACCCACCCGTAAGTTCCACCCCTGTATATTCCACCCCACTAAGTTTCAGCCCAGTGAACAATTATTAACAGATATTTGCATAGTAGGATATTACATCAAAAAAAAATGTTTATATTATTCAGTAAAGTAAACATTTGGTCACTATCAAATCTGGCTGGAGGAATTCACGTCATTTCTCATTTAGATTAGACTCATTGCAATTAACTTAATACAAAGACCTCAGGAATATATGTAATTATGTATTATCACATACCTGAAAAATAAAACATGTTCTCAACATGTATAATCTATTACATGACTCAATCAATAATTCATTGTTTTCTACAATAAATATTTGATGTGTAAATTAATGTTAATCATTCAAATTAATTATCATTAAATTTCATTAAAACTTTTTATATGCATTTTTTTGCATTCATACTAATTTGTGGATAAAACTTTTTGTGAAAAGTTCTAAATTTAACTTATTTATGTTATTGTTCTTTAATTTTGATTTATATGCTAATAATTTCATTTCCAGCAACATCGTCAGAGGAACAAATATCAAAATTTTCATTCCGTTATGATATTCCTGGAACATTCCCTGGGGATATTACTGGAAAATGTGCAAATTTTTTTGTGATATCTCCTAAGGACATATCTGGGACGCTGGATGGGAACATCGAGAGGATATCGCGGGAGGGTAAGTTTGTTGCCTTGTTTATCATCTTTCCTCGTACATATTCTGATAAAAAAAAGGGAACGATATTGTCTGGAATTATTATATTTTATAATAAAATTAAATTACTCGAGAATAACTGATGATCTGCAGACTATCATTTTTACGTCTGGAAACATCTTTTCTAATATTCATTTCTTTTACTTTTGACTGTAGTAAATGTGGTGGCATTTGCCTGAAAACAAAATTCATTTCTGTGAGAGGAAAAGTTCCTACAACGACTTTAGTATTGACTAAAAATCTACTCTCATTGCATTTATTATTCAATGAAAATGCAAAATTTTTATTTGACCACAATAATAATTATGGTATTAAATATTGAAATAAATATATACACATAAACTTAACTCTTCTGTGATTTTCCATGAGATTTTATGGATGAAACTGAAAATATTATTCTGAACCATTGTCTATTCTAATAACCAATTTGATATGCAGATTCACTGCTCGAATATATTATCTATAGAAAATAACCATCACAGTTGATTTTGATAGCGCTCTGAGAGGTAATTTAGCTGTCGGCTTGTATCGAAAGCCAATAATTTCTGTCGACTGATTTTCGTCAATTTGAAGGTAGTGGCCGATAAGGAGGAACATGGATTCGGATCTGAAATTTGAAGAGCGGCTCAATCCGATAAATTTGCATATATTGAAACTTGAGAAACCATACAAAGTGCAGTGTGGAAATGTGAGACAGAGACTTTAAATGAATCACTATTCATTATTGGGGATTTAAGAGAAATCGTTCAAAAGGGATAAGATTATTTTTGTGTTCATTATGTTGAAAAAATGTAATTGATGATATTCACGGTTGTACTTTATTAAATGTACTGCATATAAATTTAAAAGCTTTTCTTCTCGTGAGTTATTCAATCGAGAGCCGTTTTTATTGTAAATGAACTTGTTGTTCAAAATTTAAGATTTTCTTTCTGTATGCCAAATCCTCTAACTTATAATTTCTTATTTTTCTCAATTATATTTTCAATATCACATGACTAATCAAGTTAGTGTCTATAAAGTGATAATTTAGTTCATTTAAAAGTGGGTGACTAAACAAATTCATGGTATAGTTTTTAAATAAATTTATAATGAAAATAATCTGAAAAACATGAATCTAGGACATCGGGTTAAAGGTCAAGGTCAAAGTAATTTATTACTCAAAAAGTATTCAAACAAATTGCCAGAAATTTGGTGGGACGATTGTTCATTAACCTGGAACCGATAGATTCGATTTTAGGAGTGAATTGGGTCAAAGGTCAAGGTCACGAAAAAGTCAAAATCTATTGAAGTGGCGGGAGGGTATGCGCTCGACGAGTGCCAGTTCTAGTTATATATTTTCCTTCATATTGTTGAAAATGTGAGGCCGTCCGATAACTCAGTACTTACCCTATGAAACAGAATTACCAATTATTGATTCAGTGACAGAGTTTTCCAAGCGAATATTGCTATAATTTTCGTACGAGAGAAATCTCATCATACATCAACACTCTGACAAACATTTTCACAAATTAGTGGGGAATAAATTGTAGCAGTGAAAGAAAATCGAATTCATAACTAAAATGACTCGTAAATTCAACACAATATTCACGGAAATATTTTTCAGTTGAAGTTATCAATAACATTCGATTGAATTGAACTAAAGTACACAGCAGCGAGAGATGCAAATGTGATATCGTGAATAAATGTTCGATAGGAGTGATGGATGTCAATGTAAATGTATTGCGTGTTACTTTCACTGAACAGACGAAACTATATTTTGCTATGTTCATTGTTCACCTTACCTATAACCCTAGTAACCTAGCCTTTAAAAGTTTGCTCAGTAACCTAGTGACTGGTGTGTGCGCGCTAGTCCTCACTAAAACTGTTATAAAATCTTAACAAATTGACTTTTCGATATTTTCTCTTCAAAAAAACATTCACTTGATATTTACACATCCATTGGTAAATGCTAAAGAATAATTATCAATTTAAAATAAAATTAACAAGAGAATAATCACTACTCTCTACTCTCAGAGTAATAATCACTACTCTCTACTCTCAGAGTAATAATCACTACTCTCTACTCTCAGAGTAATAATCACTACTCTCTACTCTTAGAGTAAAAAACATTTAAATAGGAAAATAGTAAAAATTATAAGAAGTACTTTGATAATTTAATATTTATTGTGAAAATGATTTGCTGGAAGATTAAATCATCATTTAAGGAATGATTTTATAGATGGTTGAAAAATTCCCAAAAATTTTATTAGTTGAATGATTAATAAATCATTATACAAATAATTATTTAGAAAATTCAATTACAATTTGATAATTTTTTATTAGATGTTTAACTCTTTCAAGTGTGGTCGAACATATTTTATACCACACTGAAAATTATGTTTATTGCATGGTGGTACAGAAAATGGGAGCAAGTAAAGATAACGGACCAAAAACGGACCAAGTAAAGTTGATTGACCGGAAATGAAGCTGGTAAAGATAACGGACCGGAAATGAAGCTGGTAAAGATAACGGACTGGAAATGAATCTGGTAAAGATAAAGGACCGGAAATGAAGCTGGTAAAGATAACGGACCGGAAATGAAGCTGGTAAAGATAACGGACCGGAAATGAAGCTGGTAAAGATAACGGACTGGAAATGAATCTGGTAAAGATAACGGACCGGAAATGAAGCTGGTAAAGATAACGGACCGGAAATGAAGCTGGTAAAGATAACGGACTGGAAATGAATCTGGTAAAGATAAAGGACCGGAAATGAAGCTGGTAAAGATAACGGACCGGAAATGAAGCTGGTAAAGATAACGGACCGGAAATGAAGCTGGTAAAGATAACGGACTGGAAATGAATCTGGTAAAGATAACGGACCGGAAATGAAGCTGGTAAAGATAACGGACCGGAAATGAAGCTGGTAAAGATAACGGATTGGAAATGAATCTGGTAAAGATAACGGACCGGAAATGAAGCTGGTAAAGATAACGGACTGGAAATGAATCTGGTAAAGATAATGGACCGGAAATGAAGCTGGTAAAGATAACGAACCGGAAATGAAGCTGGTAAAGATAACGGACTGGAAATGAATCTGGTAAAGATAACGGACCGGAAATGAAGCTGGTAAAGATAACGGACTGGAAATGAAGCTGGTAAAGATAACGGACCGGAAATGAAGCTGGCAAAGATAACGGACCGGAAATGAAGCTGGTAAAGATAACGGACTGGAAATGAAGCTGGTAAAAATTTCGGACTAGAAATTAAGGGTACCGTAATTGGGAAAATCACATAATTTTATCTTTTTTTTATTTCGTAAATAGCTACCTAGTGCCATTTCAGATATTTGAGTGAAATATCAGAGCTCTAGTGTGACTAAAACCATGGCTTACTTAATATACTATTAAGTAAGCCATGTATATTAAGAAAGCCATGCTATAACCCACTGGGGGAGAGAAAAAGGGAGGGGGGGGGGTGCAGCGAGAATTTGGACGGCGCTAGATGGTTTATGCATACCCTATCAACCACTAATAATTCGTAATAATCAATTATCTAGCCACATCTGGTAAAGTATCTCCTACTCAAATCAAAAAGCACATGTATTGGCACTCGATATCTTTGGGTGCCAGACCGGCGCTAGGTGGGAGGCAACTTTGAATGCGTTTTTCTACCACTTCTCCATATTCAGAAGCGTACTTCTGAATGTTGGTTTGTTTCATTCGATTTTCCAGGGAATTCTCTAAAAAAAATTTCTCTGAATTTTGATTTACGAATTTGTTGTCAAAATTTTGAATTTAAAAAAAATCCATTTATTTATGTTTTCCCATTTTTTTCGAAAACCAATTCTAAACTCAAAGAAAATCAACTGGTAGATAATCTTTTGGAAAATCGAATGCGAGAAACCCCAATGCCGTAGCTTCAAAATTGAAAGAGAAGTATTTTTTGAAAAAAAAAATCGAAATAAGTTCGAAATTCGAATAACTCGTTTTCTATGGGTCTAATCGAAAAAATGCCACCGAAAAAACGATAGAGAATTCAATTTTATATTATGATAGTAAGTTTCAGAACCATAGCTTCATCAATTATTTTTTTCCAAAATCCATGTAGAGTTGTAGACCCTTAAGCTAGTAAAGATAACGGACCAGAAATAAAGCTAGTAAAGTTAACGGATCAGAAAATATATTTTGGTTCTAATAAATATTTGTTTTAGTATTTTATAAATATACAACACTATATATGATATTATTTACGATTATACATTATTTCGCATATTTTATTAATTGAAAGAATTAATGAAAAAACGTGATCCATTTTGGAGTTGTGAAGCACGAGTGATATAAAAAGGGATAAATTTATCCTTTAATCCTTTAACTGTGGTATCTATGATTCTAAAATTATATTCTTATTCCAGTTATTCGTCAAATAATAATAAATTAACCAAGTAAAGTTAACTGACCAGAAATGAGGCTAGTAAGTATAACGGACCAGATTTTAACCTAGTGAAAATAACGGAGCCTGATCAGTTATCTTTACTTGTTCGAAGAAATGTACCACCTCAAAAAACGCATTCAAGTAAGGTATACGCATACCACCATAAGTGTTATGTTTAATGTTCAGTGGTACAGAAAGTACATAAACTATCTTCGAGTAATCAAATCTGTTTGCTGCTCGGCAGCTCAAATTTTGCACCACCTACATAAATGATTAGGTATAGTCATAAATCTTTGAGAACACAGGGCATTTATTTCCCTTAAAAGTCTGGGCCTGAAAGAGTTGAATAATCATTCAAAATTTGCTTCTTAGGATAATTAAATGATTAAACTATCATTCAAAATGTTAATATTAGAGCAATAAATTCGTATTCGTTAAATTTAGGAGTTTCCTCAAAAGACTAATATTACAATCTCACAAAATGCACCAGATTTAATTTATTCGTTACACATTCTCTCCAAGTTTCACAGAAACCATAAAGAAAATAAGATTATCCTAATGCACAACCATTTGTATTTACAAGCGAGGGATAATTCTGAGAACAATAATATTATGTAGTGCAGTGGCCATAGATTCTCTTGCTTGTTTAAGCCTAATGTTATTAAAATATATTCCTAATGCTTCTAAAATATAAGCCTAATGCTTCTAAAATACAAGCCTAATGCTTCTAAAATATATGCACAAACGCACCGCTTCTCTTCAGATAAAACTACAATGTCATATTGTCTAAATTCTATCTGAAACTTGTCTGTAACCTTAATATAACATGGTAGGTAGGAAGGTAGGAGTTTAAATATAAGTATCAAGTTATACATATTATTTGGACTTACAATAATAATTCCATATAATTTAAGTATTCAAATTTAGTCTTATTGGGGAACGGTAAAAACTTTTGGAATGTGAAATGAACCTTATCTTGAGATAGGAAGTTTTTTTAACTTCGTTATTTAAGTGCATGTTGTGAATATGATATTTTACTATCTTCAATGAGAGTTGAGCGGTGTTATTTTTTCAACATTACATTAATTAAAATATTCTTATGATAATTTGATTTGTTGATTTCGTCTATTTAACATTCACTTTCAAATTACAATTTATTATATTGTATTTATTTGTTAACAATTTATTTTATTTTATTTATTTGTTAAAAAATAATAAAAAATATTTGGATGAAATTAGTTATTTGAATTATGAACAGTGGAGTTATACTCACTGTTTGGAGTAACTTAAATATTCGGAGTATTTACCTTTGAGTAATACTCACTGTTTGGAGTAACTTAATTTTTAATCATATAATGAAATGAAATATATAATTCTATTATTCAATTTTTGTTTCAATTGTAATCCATGATCAATCCATCATTTTCATTTACTTTTTCGTATAATGGCCAAAATAACTCGAAGCTATCCCTATGTACATTCAGTTAATTGATTTCAATTATTAATTTGTGTTTAACTATCAACAATGATTCATTTCGATACTTGATACAGTTATTCAGTTTTGTAAATATATTTCTGTAGAGGATATAACAAAATATGAGACATTTTAAAACTTGTCTTCTCTCTGATCTTAGAAGTGTGAATATGATTGTCAAACTTTCATGTTTCTTTACATTGACAAATTGTGAAATAACCTTTTGTATTTCATTGCTACATTCAAGATCTTCTTATTGCTATATGTACATTCATTCTACAATTCATTCAATTTACCTTGTTAGTATAATTCCTAATAGATGTATGACTATAGTGAATAATAACTTGGTTTAAAAATATTCAATAATAAACCAGTCTATAGTTTTCTCGAGTCAAGTGTTTCAGAATAATTTTCCTAACATTTAAGGTAATATTACACGAAACACTTCTTTAAATCCCGAATACAGGATAGCGGCTATCCGAGTGGAGTCAAATCTCAAAGTCCTTCGATTTTAGTTGCCGCTGCAAACGCGATAAAGCGCTGAGGGGCACTTAAGTTGACGTCATTTTCCTGTAGACTTACCTGAGAACTGTGAAGGAAAATATCAGAGCAGTGGATAATAACTGCTATGCATAATCATTTAGAAGTACTTACAAAGAGTTCCGAGATATCAGACAGTTTCACATTTTCTATCAAATAAAAAAGAAATATATAATATTTGTGAGTTAGCCATCAAAATTGAAGGACTATAAATTTTAGGTTCTTTAAAAATTATCCGGATTTTTAAAAAAAAATATTCGAAATTTTTTGCCATTCGAATTTCCAAAATAATTATTCGTATTTTATCTAGTTTTCTAGATATTTTATTCTAGTTTCTTTGCTATCCAGATTATCATTTTTTTGTTATTTGGATTTCAATTGGATTTCCGGAATGGTATTTACAGGGTAAGAATATATCGGATTGACACTTACCGGGGTGGAATATACCATGGTTGAATATACCCGGGGTGGAATATGCCGGGAGTGGAATATACCAGAGTTGAATATACCGAGGTAGAATATACCGGGGTTCAAATTACCGGGGTTGAATATATCGGGGTAGAATATACCAGGGTAGAATCTACTGGGGTAGACAGCTTTATCAACAGTATGAGGTGTTACCACTTTTCTAGTTCTGTATTTTTCTCCTACATACGTGAGGCCAAGTCCAAGAGGTATGAATTGCATTAACTCACCATTCTTCATTCCAGTTCTCCACGGACACCAATGAAACATTGAAACATCTTTATTGATAAAATATTGTCCTTTTACGACATAGCTCACAGTCGGACAGGCTGTGAGCTATTCAAAAAAAAAGTAAATAATACAACACAATATTGGAAATCAAGCCCATATATAAGTATCTAGAGAATACTTTTCGGGCATGTATATACTCACCATAATTTAATGGAGGTGATCTAATAACAAGGTGATGATCAGAGGCTAAGTATAGTCAATCTACCATTGATGTTATACCCGAGAGGAAATGGTATGGTGCACTCAGAAAATTCTGAAGCACCCATGTGTTTCGAGGCTATGTGCACTTTGGTGTTTCAATAGCTTGAAAGTGTATCAGTTCTATACACTTAAGTCTGTTAAAATGATGATGAAATTACTCTCATCACTTTAGCAAAGGGTAATTTGAATCACCAAAGTGTATCGAGCTGATGCACTTTCGAAATCTTGAAAACTTAAGTGCATCAAAACTAAAGTTTGATGCACTTAAATGTCTCTCTTTGGAGACAAACTTATAGAGTAAACTCGAAACACTTGGGTGCATCAGAAATTTTTTGTGAGTGCTGTACCAAAACAGTCAAATGAGTGATATGCCATGACAATCATGTGGAATTTCAACAAACTCACGTTTGTAACAAACTCACGTCTGAATAAACAATAGAAACAAATTAAATTGTCACATGGGAAATTTAGTTGAGTCTTCCCTTGTGGAAATTAAGTGCCATTTTGAAATTATATTTTGAGGTCGAATGTACATTACCTAAAATAAAAACGAGAAAATTATTATTCGAGTAGAAGGAATTCATTATTGATTTCAAATTAATATATACCTATGTTATCTATCTAATTGAACTGATCTTATCTATTTTATTTATCTAATTGTACTGATCTTATCTATTTTATTAATTTAATTGTACTTATCTTATCATTTCTTATGAAATTTAATATCTCTATTATTTTTCTACATAATTGTTAATATTTAATATATAAATTTCTAGTAAATGTTCAGTGCATTATAGATAGGGTAAGTTACGAATTATCGAACGGTTCCACATCTTCGAACATATCAGACAAAATAAATATTAATTATTATATTAAAGTATATTATATGTTCGAAAATTTAGAGACGTCCAAATTTGGAAACTTACCCTTAAATATATAATTTCTAGATTTAATTTTAAAATATTTATTTGAGATACAATAGGAATTACAAAACTCGTTTAAAATTTTCATTTAGTTTATTAGAAAAGCTACAATTGTCCAGTACGTTGAACTGCCTGCAGAATATCCAAACCACGTATGATAATATATAAAAAGTTATCACCAAATAATAAATATAACTAAAAGAGCATTCAATGTTCCACTAATACATTATGGATCGAGTCTGAGACCTTTGAAATGTCTAACTTTATCGAAGTAAAGCTCAAACTTCAGAAAATAGGACAGATTTGATAGAAGAGTTACCTGTGATTCAAACAACTTCTTATTTTGCACAAGTTAATAACTTATGATAAATAACTAACTTATATTTTCAATCAATGAACTAAATTATTCATTGGTGTGTAGTTTTTTTATTATTTCCATACGATTATTCTATAGTAATTATAGTTAAGTAGAACCTATGCTTCTTTCACTCAATAGAGTTTCTAAAAATATTTTAGTTGGCATCATAATAAGCTCAAGTAACAAAAATATATAATTGATATATTGCTAAGGAATGGTATTTTCAGTTTAAATGATTCCACATTAATATAGTAGTATTAACAAAAATATATATTTAGGAGGTCCAGACAGGAAACCATTTTATGTATTTATTTAATTATCACAGTAAATACTCATCAAAATATGAGCTTTAAAATATTTTCACTGTAGAGAGAACAGTTTTATCTCTACAATGAATACACTTCAATGAAGTTTTTAATTAATAACCTATAATAATTTTCCTGTGGTATTGTACTCACATATATATCTTTACCCTAACTAAGTAGTAATTCAGGATGTTTAGACAATGCCTCAAAGAAGAAATCCATCACATTTTTCCTCCAAGTAATTCCACCTTCCCAATGCATAGGCAAAACATTGTATTTCTTCTCAAATTGATGGTGGAATTTATCGACATGTGCATAATATATATTCTTTATGTGTTGGTAGCAGCAGTATTAGCTTTGTTAGGTAGGTTGTTATTCGTAGATTGCAGGGTACGCTTTATTTGCAATGTTTGTAAAAAGAGAGCAATGTACCTATTAACTTACAATATTAACAAACAAAGCAGTTATTGTGATGTTGATTTATGCGTCACTTTACTAACAACAACATGTTATTAATAATTTAGTGATACTTGAAGTAAAACTGATGCAATGCACGAATATTGATTGGTTGAAAAATTAATTGTGATAGAAAATTAACTGAAAAATTCAGTATTTCATTTCAAAATATTTCAGACTTGAACACATATGATGTATAGAGAGTATTAAAACAAATTATTGTAATAAAAGGTTATAAATTAATGGTTATGTGGGATATAGGTTATGTGGGAGAGATATTATGTGGGATATTGGTTATGGGCTACATATAAAATGGGTTGCAGAGAAAATAGGATACTTGGGTAATTGGTTATGAAGGAAAACATCTTGACTTTGAAAATAATGTGATGTGTGAAGTTTATAACTGATTGTATGCACAAAAATCTCACTTTTGCTCAATATTGTCTCTTTTCTATTTGTAATGAGATTTCTGTTAATAGTCAATGAAACCCCCTATAATCAAACATAACAATATTTTAAATCTTCTGGCATAATTAATAGTATAATAAGAGAAGCTTCTGTCTGTCCGCATCACTAACCTCTTAATACGCTTGGCAAACAGCTGGTAGCATCGATATGAAGTTATTCCGATACCAGCTCAAATAATTGTTTGTGTCTGAATGGCTGTCACTCCAACTCAACCCTAATTAGTTTGACGGGTGTTTTCTAAGCACATCTTTTCTAAATTACTTGATATCTTTCATGTCATTCCTTTCATATGTCGGCCGGTCTTGGCTTTGTTCTTACATAAATACCAAATATATTTTAGCATTTAAAAGTTAAAAAATATTTACGTATCGGGCAAATCAGCGTAAATCACGTAAATTGGGAAGTTAATTGTAATGTGGTGACGTGTGACAACGTAGGAATGCAGTTTGGTAGCCTATAAACACACCACAGACCATGTTTTCATGGAAAATAAACGCATGCGTGAGCTGTGATTTGGTCACATTCCACCAAATCACAGCTCAGCTCTCTGTGTTACTAATGTCTTATAAATCCTATGCATTTATTTCTTCTTATAGGTTCACTAATTTTACTTGAAATTTATTAAACATCAGCTTAGTACATATACCAACAAATTGTAATAAATACAATACCGTATGTTATTAATAAGACTGTTTTTAAACATATAGTCAAACCTTCCGATACATTCTGATAGTCAAACTCATTAGGGCAAACAGCTGATAGCATGGATATGATATTATTCTGATATCAGTTCAATAAATTATTTGTGTATGTCTGTCTGTCACACTTATCTAATAATATGCTTTGCAAGCAGCTGATAGATTGGATGTAAATTATTTTAATTTTCACAAGTGTCTATATAATTTTCAAATTATTGATACCTTGCTTTTTTACGAAAGGCGTAAGCTAGTGGATTACAATGAAATTGATATTATTAAACTGATTATTCTAAATACATTTTACATTTTATTTATTTAGCATCGAGAATTACCAAAAATTCTCCACCCCTCGAATCAGAGAGAAAATTTCATTAATCCCTGTCTGTAGTTACAATGGTTCAACACTTACCTACACAATATTGAACTGATATGAATAAATGTGTACTACCAGAGAGAAGAGTCACTGTGATAATGTACTACCAGAGAAAAGAGTTTCTGTTATGATGTACTAACAGAGAAAAGAGTCACTGTACTGATGTACTATCAGAGAAAAGAGTCACTGTGATGATGTACTATCAGAGAAAAGAGTTACTGTTATGATGTACTAACAGAGAAAAGAGTCACTGTGATGATGTACTATCAGAGAAAAGAAACACTGTGATGATGTACTATCAGACAAAAAGTCACTGTGATGATGTACTATCAGAGAGAAGAGTCACTGTGATGATGTACTATCAGAGAAAAGAGTCTCTGTGATGATGTACTATCAGAGAAAAGGGTCTCTGTGATGATGTACTGTCAGAGAAAAGAGTCACTGTGATGATGTACTATCAGAGGAAAGAGTCAATGTGATGATGTACTATCAGAGAAAAGAGTCACTGTGATGATGTACTACCAGAAAAAAGAGACACTGTGACGATGTACTATCAAAAAAAAAAATTGAATTATTATAATTTTGTCAATACCACGTTGTAGTTCGTTCAAAATTCTTGATAACATAAAACCCATGAAGACAACTTTCATATCTTACTTTTTCATCTAGGTCTCTTGCAGTTATTTTTCTTTTTAGCGTAATAAATATTACTTTTCATTCTAAAGCTCACGTTTGATGACCAACTAATTCAACTATTTTCAATAATAATTTTATTTACTACTAATGTAATTTCAATATTCCTATCATAATCGATTGTTCAATGTTTTTGCAATAAGATTTCATTCAAATTAATGAGTAAACAAATAAATGTTAACTATGAAAATGTTTCTTTATAATTCATTTTTGTATCTATTTCAAAATGGTGTTCCAGATGAGTGCAACAGGAGTTGAGAAGCCGGGGGATAAATCCTGTTTCGTCAGCTCTTTTGGTAATTATACCTTTATTAAATCCTCCTTGATGAGGAAAATTGAGTGATGAGGAAAATTGAGTGATGAGGCAAATTGAGTGATGAGGCAAATTGAGTGATGAGGCAAATTGAGTGATGAGGCAAATTGAGTGATGAGGAAAATTGAGTGATGAGGCAAATTGAGTGCTGGGGAAAATTGAGTGATGAGGCAAATAATGAAGCAAAGATCAGAGATGAGATAAAAAAATATTGATCTTTATCTAATGTGGAATGAAACTATTCCTTATCTTTTGATGAAATTGAAAGATAAGTACTCACCTGTATATATTACTAAATCATAAATTGATCGAAAGTATATAAAGTATATTCATCTAATATTCTTATAAAATTCACCAAATATTCATAAAATATTCATCTAATATTCTTCTAATATTCACCCAATATTCTTTTAACATTCATGTAATATTCTGTTAACTTTCATGTAATATTCTTTCAACATTCACCTAATAAGCATCAAATATCCACCTAATATTCATCCAATATCCACCTAGTATTAATCCAATATTAATATAATATTCTTCTGTTAACGAATGTACGTTCACTCATTATATTCTCTCGGAATTTCAAAGATTCATTCAAAACTACTCCCATACATCTGATATAATATGTAATGGGAGAGGCACATATGTCATAATAAGATGCAAAATAAATATACAGTACAAAGAGATGAGTAGTAAGGCCCATTAAGCCTGATTGCTTCTAGGGAATTATTATATCTATTCGTTTAAAGTCTTTCATTACACATATATTATACATTGAAATTTATTAGTAACACCAGAAACATATTTTAACCAATAAATTTCAAATTTTGTTAGAAATAATAATTCTTATGATGGGGTCTTGATACCGATACGTCTTGATAACGATAAGTGATATATCTTAGCAACGTCTTGATAACGATATGTGATATATCTTAGTAACGTCTTGATAACGATATGTGATATATCTTAGTAACGCCTAGATAACGATATGTGATATATCTTAGCAAGGTCTTGTTAACGATATGTGATATATCTTAGCAACGCCTAGATAACGATATGTGATATATCTTAGCAACGCCTAGATAACGATATGTGATATATCTTAGCAACGTCTTGTTAACGATATGTGATATATCTTAGCAACGCCTAGATAACGATATGTGATATATCTTAGCAACGTCTTGTTAACGATATGTGATATATCTTAGCAACGCCTAGATAACGATATGTGATATATCTTAGTAACGCCTAGATAACGATATGTGATATATCTTAGCAACGTCTTGTTAACGATATTTGATATATCTTAGCAACGTCTTGATAACGATATTTGATATATCCTAGTAACATCTTGATACCGATATGTGATACATCTTAGCAACGTCTTGATAACGATATGTGATATATCTTAGTAACGTCTTGACAACGATATGTGATATATCTTAGCAACGTCTTGATAACGATATGTGATATATCTCATCAACGCCTAGATAACGATAAGTGATATATCTCAGCAACGCCTAGATAATGATAAGTGATATATCTTAGCAACACCTAGATAACGATAAGTGATATATCTTAGCAACACCTAGATAACGATAAGTGATATATCTTAGCAACGCCTAGATAACGATAAGTGATATATCAATGAAGTTCAAGTAATTCCTGTAGTCTGCATCTAAGCACACTACACATCCTATCAACATGTCTCTGATATTGTAACAGTGTAATTGCCTCAGGGATTAGAGACCTTGAATGGAGTCTTAGAGGATATAAAGAGAAGATCAGTTATTGATTGGATCAGAGAGAGGGAATAATCAGACACTTTAATGAATTATCACAAAGAAAGCATCATAACACACTTTAAAATAGGTTTTGCATTGTAAAGATTAAAATTGGAATAGCGACGAGGAGTACTCAGACACTCGCAGTATTTGAAAAGTGTAGGTTAACACACGTGGACCAACAATTGAGCCCTAGACAACTGTGTCCCGGCAATTTATCCCAAGACAATTAGACCCAGGATAATTTTCGTGGTCCAATCTGATCTTTAGAAATTTTAATTTTAATAATATTAACACCCATTTTCCAAAGTGTGAGTGCCTGAGTTATAAAAAGTCCCCTCTTTATGAGAAAACTAATATATTATAATGAAAAAAGATGAACGAGCTCTTTCAAATTGTGTTCCATATGCATCAAATTGATTAATTTTTCCCTTGATTTCTTTTGTAAAGTATATAAATGTGATTTATAGTTATTTCCATTCATGTTTAGAGGATATAATTAGATAACTTGTCTGGTGCTAGGACAATTCGTCGCCATATTTTCCATTTCGTAATATTTCATATTTTATTATTATTTCACCAAGTCATTTTCAATTTTTTTAATTTCTTCTAAATCTTCCAAATAATAAATAATTCAATGTGTTCAAAATTTGGTATCTACAATACAAAAATAATTTCTGATGAATTTCCAATTTTCCATTATTGTGAAATAAATTATTCCATATTTTGAATTAAATTATTGAACATTTGAAATAAATTAAAACAATTAATCAATAAATTGATATCAAGACTTGGCATCAACAATACGAGTAATTTATATTAATCTAAAAACTTCAAATCAAACCGACTCAAAATATCTGGATGTAATTTATAGAATATAAAATATTGCTAAGAAATTATGTTGAATTAATTTAATATTATAATAAACATATGTAAAATTGACCACGATGAATTGTTCGCTACGAATTATCTGCGAAGTATTATCCCCGCGACAAATTGTCCGGACACAAACTTGTATGTGTTATATTTAAAAAATTATTGCGGCTATACAGAGAGTTTTCATATTATACTAGATACAGCGATCTGTTCATTGATACCAGTACGGTCTTAAAATGGATATTGCAACCAATTTTTCTTCAGCAAGTGGTGAGTCAGTGGCCAAAAGAATATCGCATCTTGCGGGACGCTAAAATCCTTATTTTTGGGTCACGTCAGTTTAATGGAGAAATGATATAACTGAAACAAACTTTAATGGAGAAATGATACAACTGAATCAAAATAAGGTTTTAAAGAGTCTTCCTTAGCGTCCTGCAATCGCTGCAACACTTCCTCTCTCTAGATTAGTTTATCGTAACTCTATGTTCTTCATTGCCCTGAGTGACGCAATAGGAGAGGTGTGTTGCTCGCTCCATCAGGTGTATATGATTTGCGATGATGATTAATTATATTAATAGTGTATTAAATTTATTGAAGACAATTCTAAAGGTTTTCAAACACATTTACTTTTTATTTCTATGTGGTATCATGATTACAAAAAAAGAACGATAAAAATCATTCAAATTGAACATTTTATGATAAAATAAATGATCTTCAAAATGCAGTTGAATAAATTTCAAGAATATTTTTTGTAACAATATTACTTCATGTTGAAAGGAAATACGTCCTCGCAAGTTAATATTAAAGACGTAACATTATACACAGCCGTCATGTGACCTTAATATTGGTTGCACCCAAAGCGTCCTCCAAAGATGAGTTAAAATCTTAGCCACTGGCTCACCACTCGGCCTGTAATTACAAATGTATTATGTTTATTGACGGTGAATTAACTGTCACGTCCACAATAACTCGGTAGACTCAATATAACAGAAACTTCTCATTTCAACAAGTAAACACTTGCAAACTTTATAATATTGAAGACAAACTGTAGTGTAAGATTCTTAATGAAGAGCTGTAAACTTGAGTAACTCTTCAACTTCATAACTGTTACAATTAAATTAAATTACTTTTTTTTTAATGGAAATGTTAATATGGCGTCAGACACGTCGTTGTGATTTCAGAGATTCGACCAAAATATTATGGACTGTTAAGTCAGAAAACGAATGGAATATTTTATTTTAAATAATACAATTTACAAGATATGAAACTAAAGCTTCAAGTTTCGTTCGGTTAAAATTTCCTTAATGTTATAAATAGCTTACAGTTTTGCATTAGCATTTATTATATGCAATCATTCTCCAAAATATTTCTGGTGTGTCTCTCAAGACTCAAAAACATTTCAATTCATTGTTCCTTTAAATTTCCGAGTGAGAGGTCAAGATACAACATTAACTGTTCTATCCTAATAACTTTAATATGCGAAGTTTATTTAAAAATTAGCTTTACCCCAAACTTGTGGTAAGTTTTAGTCCCGAGTTGTTATTGATATTTCTTTCTCTGATATCTGAAATGGAACTGAAACTTTGGTCAGAAACTCTCATTTGCATGGAAATGAAGAAACAACTCTAGTGTTCTGACGCTAAGTCCATGCTTAATTCGCTTGTTTCAGTTCAATACTATTAGGATAAATATTAATTACAATGGAGGTAAAGTGGTAAACAACACTAAAGTTCTGACGCTAAGTCCATGCTTGATTCGCTTGTTTCACTTCAATACTATTAGGATAAATATTAAATACAATGAAGGTAAAATGGTAAACAACTCTAATGTTCTGACGCTAAGTCCATGCTTGATTTGCTTCTTTCAATGCTATTAGGATAAATATTAATTACAATGGAGGTAAAATGGTACTCTAATTATCAGTTCATTACTGTACTTATGGAAATGAAGAACAACTCCCTTCGCTTCTCAGTGATTGCTAATGTTTATATTCTTTTACATCTTCATTTGATAATATTGAGAAATGTAAAATGAAATTCCTCTCGATTTCAAATGAAACCATAATAAAAGTTATGATAATTTAAAATAATAAATTTTATTTTCATAAGCTAATTGGAAAAGTTGATGTTTTCAAAATGTTAATCTCTCAATGCTTTATGTTTATGATCTTGATAAAAATAATTACCAATTTAAACTGAATTGTTTTAATCCATATATTAGGATGATAAAAATAAATTAGGTGTATCTTGTATACCGTATTACGATATTTAATTGTTTATATATGGCTATTGAAAAATATCAATGATGTTGAAACCCACTTCTTGATCGTTTTCGTTGTTTGTCTTCACAGATTAAAGCCCTTTGATTCAAATAAGTAGGTTCACTTCTACTTATTTTACCACCACATTTTCTTAGGAGTTTTCTTTTTTCTCGGGTTTTTCATATTTTTGAAGCTTTTCCAATATTTTCCATAAATAGAGGCACCTCGAAAATTAAATCTAATAATCTTGATTAAAGGAAGATATCTTTCAGACGGATAGATATATTATTGAAAGCAAATACTTTAAAAAGAGCATAATGTATCAGTAAAATTGTAAAATAGTGAATAGTTCAAATCATTATCAGCGCAACCAAGTATAAAATGCGCCATCCACCGATCCTGCTCCTATACTTACCATCCACCGAGCCTGCTCGTGCTTCATCATCTACCGAGCCTGCTCATACTTCACCATCCACCAAGCCTGCTCCTACTTCACCCGCCACCAAGCCTGCTCTTACTTTACCATCCACCGAGCCTTCTCTTTCTTCTACCGGGACCGAAGCTTCTCCTATTTCACCATCCACCCAGCCTCTAGATCAAATGTTTCATGTTTAGGAACATCTTTTGAAAACAATCTGCCATTCGAAAAGGCTCCTCCCAGAAAGTGCAACAACAGATACAGATAACTAATAAGGGCAATGATAACAATTGATACCTCAGGAAAAGAGTTACTGAAAGAAAAACAAATTTCAACAAAGAAATTCTCAAATTCATGAGTGACAAAGCGTAGGCTTACGAAGGAAATTAACGCTCTATAATCTAGTTCGGAAGACATCGGTGATGAAGCCTTTTGTGATTTTTTGTTATCTCAAAAGGGTTCACTCAATTATAAGGATACAGCATTCAAAGCTTCCATAATAATTTCCATACAAATTACGAAATTCTTACTGAATTTTCCTTTTTCCCCCTTTTTTAGTACTGTACGGAGTGATTCTCTGCTCGTACGAACTCGCCCGCACTTCTGGATGAGTTCGTACACACGAATATATGTCATTAAAATGGATATTAAGAGGGAACCATAAAGTTTTAACCAATTTAGTTTGTAGTTATACGTACTTGAATACCTATATATTCGATTGTGAGTTAGAACGAACTTGTATCTCGAATTGTTAGAATTCTATAAGCCTTGAAAGGAAAAATGTACGAACTCACCCGGTTCTCCCCTATTATATTTTCTTGTTGAAAGTATACAAATAAATACCAAAATGTGTGATGTATAATAGAGTTGCTAAGAATTTAGAGTATATGTTTAATATCATTTTGAAAAATGTCTTTTCTTTGCTTCTGAAGAGAAAAAGTACAATATGATTATGCATATATGTAGTTCCGGTGGTGCGAAAACGAACTATCAAGAAATTATCCAAATACATGTAAAAGTAATTTTAATGCACCAAATTCAACATACACGTTGTGAAAACCTTATTAAAACAAAAATAAGAAGATATAATGATCTAACTCAATCATTTACCCATTTATATGAAAATTGTGAAAATTAAATCAGCCATTGCGATGGTGTCATATTACGTATAAGAAAGATACACATGAAAACAGATTCTCCCTATTTCCTGTTTTCAAAGGAATAAGGTGATTGGTGATTCTGTAGTAGGTCTAACTTACAGTGGCACAGGTAGCAAAATGTAAACACATATTTTGTGGTGCGAAAGTGCAGCGAGCGTCGTAAAGGGGTAAGAACTTTCCTTCAGATTGTCAATATTTCATAAAAGGAATAGTTATATGAATATTCTTAAAACCTAGAAATTAAACTATGTATACTAATTGGGATTTTGTCTAATAAAGATATTTTTAAAGTTTGAACTTACTTCATTTTCTGTTTTCTGACCATTTGTACCATCCATCAATTAGGTCGTTGTAAGATTCTCAAAAATGTATAAATTTTTATGAAAATTTACCTGTAGATGGAGAGGGATTCAAAAAACTAAATAATACATGAAAGAGAGTTTTACCTTCAACAGTAATTGAAATATGCGAATGATTAAATAAATATATTTCATCCTCAATAATTTACCTATATTTTGCTTATTTTAATTGGTATACTGTATTGCTAAATTTTATGATTATTATTTCTTTCATAAATCTTGTCATATATTCCTTACCTAATTTATTTAATATTTTACAACTATAATAATTGTACTCATTCAATGATATATTCAAAATACACAATAAACATTAAAATCGCATTTCAGTAAACAATATAATTTTTGTTCTCACTAAAAGTCGTCCCTTACATTCCAAATCTAGCAGCCAAACACATCTGTTACTAAATTACGCCATAAAGTGAATCTGAAACTCGTAGAGAAAAATACTATATTGAATTTAACTTTTACACAGTCAGTGGAGTATTATTTCATCAGGACTGCGAAAACATTTAAATTGAGGTGTATTGCACAGCAGAGTGGCACACCGATCTTTTTTATCTCGATGACTATTTAGATCATGTTACCCGTAATGGTTCAATATTGAGACTGAGATGGAGGTCCATGGATCCATTTGTTTCAATTGTATTCTATGGTTATATTATTTTGTCATTGTCGGAGTGATTTTTTATTCCTAAGTTAAGAACATAATTATATAAAATATTCAAGATTGTAGTGTACATAATCATCGGTATAAGCTGAGTTTGATATAACATACATAAATTAATATATATAAACATGTAAATGATAAACAAATTGATCAAGAATTAGATGCTTAGTTCCTTCTGTGTGTCACCCATTCTTATATTTTAACGCAATATTCAAATAACTGTCATAATATTTGCACTGAACAATATAATCTCCTAATTATTGTACCGATATTTTATATCTGTATTCACAGATGCCTACATAAATAGCTGTAAATAAAATATGTATAACTGTAAATAATAAAACTCCATGATAATGCAGCTAGGATTGATTTTTATATATTCACGTATATTTATAGAGAAACTAATAATGGGTTCATCAAAGATTAAGACGGGTTGAATCGTCTCTATTCCCACCATAGCCTAAGTATTCTCGATTTCTTTTTCTGTTTCCTTTTCTATCAAAGAAATATCAAACGGATACCAAATACCGGTTAGGAAATCATATTTATCTCAGCACAAATCTCCTTGAATATTGAATTCAGCTTTGATGATTTAATGCAATTTCACAATATTGACGGAAATAATCGAGATGTTTGTTCGTGACTTTGCAGATGCACTCGATTGATTCTACTTCTTTATGGCATTGATCCTTTAAATCATAGTCTTTGAATTCACAATAAAGGACATTATTGTTTAGTTTCTTGGCAATTCATAATTTGTTTGCTAATCATACAAGAGAGCACAACACATTCTTTTCCCCTATTACACGTTGCATAATGTTATTAAACTGCTCTCTGATTTCAAAACTGACTGAATTTGACTTGACATATTTGTGGTGGTGAGCTGAACCAAGAAAAAAAGTATGGTGTTGCCATAGAAGAGCCTCTAAATCTTCCAACTTATCTTTCTTCCTGGGTGCCCAACCTCTGTCTCAGCACTCTAGGCTTCCACTCACATCCAGATCGTAAACAAAACTCCTTTGTAACTTCCTAGTCATCTTTTTCAGCTAAGCTGCAATTGTGAAGAACTTTTAAGTTCATAGATTGTAATTCATTTGATTATAAGTTCTGCTATGAATTCTCTCGTATTTTCTAGTAAGCCCTAATTACAAAAAATGTGAATGGAAGAACATAGTACAATAAGGATAACATTTTATCGCATTCATAATTGCTCCATTCTGACTTTATAGTTCTATGTATTTATATATAAGCGTTCCATCTGTTCATAATAAATTACGATTGGCTTTTTCTTCCAAACAATTTCAATCGTAGAGTGATGATCTTTTTATCATTGTCGGTAGGTAATCCTTTCATCGACACTGGGAGATGATCTTTTATCAATGTTGATACTTAATTATTTATCATTAATTAATTGTCAATCAAGTTCAAAAATCGGTAATTATAACTGTTCAACTAGTTATTTTTATGTTATGCTTTTGAAATAAAATACATATATTAATTTATATTTTAAATCAGTGGAAATATTATAAATTGATCATAAAATTGTAAAAGTAAATTCAAGTGTAACCTTTTATATATTTTTTTCATCATCAAAAAACCCATCAGTACTTACTTTACATTCCATGCATTCATACAGTTGTTCGTTTGTATCTTTTCGATTTCTTATGAATGAAACTCTCCCTTGACTGAAGGGAGTGAAAAAGTTTTCATATGAACCTTTTTATTCTTCAAAGAGAATCCAGAAAGAAATGACGAACCAGATGAGGTAAAAAAAAAACGAACTGATGTATTGGAAAAAGGTTGACCTTTGGTCTAAAGATATGATATACATTATTTATCTATTATATATCCATATAATAAACTTTGATGTATATGTAATACATTGAAATACTGAATTGCATTAGATATTGTTATATTATGTGTAATAAAAATACTTTCATTTCATCTTATACAGTTCCCAAACATAATTTATTTCAATTCAGGCAATATATTTAAGTTTTATTACACTGAACAGGATGATCAATCTGAAATGTATAAAATTTATTCCCATCTAGATGACATTTATCTTTGCATACACATTCATGAGTCATTAATTTCCTTTAATGGTTAGTTGGTAAATAATTAGCTGAGTCATCAGAAAATAGAACTCTTGGTTATGGTTAAAAATTTGAATACTTTGGAACATTTTGGAGAAGGAATTGCCATGTGATTCGCTAGAAGAATTTGCATTTTAGCCATTAATTTACATGTATTAATGGCCAATTTTATACACCGATGAATCTTTAGATATTTTGTGATTATCAATAGGAAAAGTGATGAAATAATTATATTGATTCTTATGGAATTAATTGTGTGTTTTTTCACTCTCTATTTATTTATAAGAAAGAATATGATATACAATATGAATTCCCCGAATCCATAATTATTTTGGGATCAGTGTAAATTCATCGCAGGTAAATTCATTGCGGTAAATTCATCGCGGTAAACTCATCGCGGTAAATTCATTGCACGCAGGGTAAATTCATCCCGTGGTAAATTCATCGCATGGCAAATTCATCGCATGGCAAATTCATCGCAAGGTAAATTCATCGCATGGTAATTTCATCGCAGGTAAATTCATCGCAAAGTAAATCATCTGTGACATATAACAGGAAGGTAGATAACACAAATAATCGAGAGGTAAATAATAGATGATTTTTTTAAAAAGACACTGTAACGTTACAAATAATATGGTGCACCAACAAGTGGACCCAGGACAAATGGGCCCCACGACAGGTGGGCCCAAGAAAATTGGCCCCAAAACAATTGAGCACAGAAAAAATAGGACAGAAGACACAATAAAGAAGTGTTACTTTGTTATTACTAGGGTAGTGACAATATTATCTTTGTATTATGTTTTATATTCTCTAAAATTATGTTTATAATTTTTTAATTCGATTGATATACTTTATAAGATATACATCATCAAGCGTGTAATGAAAATCTTTGAAGTATTTAAATAAGTCGTATTAACTTGAATCGTGTCATGTGGATCCAATGTGTAGTGTACATCGTCTGACAAAGTTGTCACAGTATTATTTAGTTATAAAAATGGGACAATTTTAAAGATTTTCGTTACATTGAACTAAGAAATATTGAACAGTTGTTGGGATAAAATGAGATTATGAGAATACATTTTGTAATAATAATTTATGAAACTTTTCTATATTGAACACAGAACAGTGAACAGGTTTCAACAATTTCACATTAACTTTAATTCAATTTAATTGTATGTTCCAATAGTTTCAACATGTCTTGGTGAGCCACATTCTCATACCACCCACATTCTTATTTTCTATTGTTTCTTCATCTAAAATAGCTACATTCTTATTTTCTACTGACTGCATCCTAACTCATTTACTATGCATGAGTTCACTATAGAGGTACTGTAACTAGAAAATTTGTTGCTTACATGACCTATCTCAGAACAGAAAATTATAGTAGTTTAATACAATAATAGTATTTATTCAAGAAATGAATATGTATATATTTTTCGTAACAAAAATATTTTTTTTTCATACAAGGAATATTCTTTATTTCAATAATGCTCAAGACTTTATTTTTCATGAAAAAACGCATAATGTTACATCCCTAGGTACATCCCTAGTTATGGGCCCGATTGTCCGGTGCTGCCCAATAATCCTGCGCCCAATTGTCTTGGGCCCAATTATCGGGTCCCAATATTGTAGGTCAACGTACTAATAAATGGATATGTCCCTAAAGCAAACCGTTAAAATTTAAAATTAAATTCTATCGTTGCAACTGCACAAAAACTATATCTAAATTACTTTCAAAAAGATAAATTGTTAGCAATACCTCTTAAATAATTAGAAAACCCGGTTCAAATTTACTGAGGCAATGAGGTAATTATGCTTAGCTGATCATATTTTCAAAGAGGTTCAGCATTTACAGTTATGTTGTTGTTCAAACTATGAGTAGCTACCCAAATATGTAATTTGAGAAATGATAGAAATTTGAATTAAAGATAAATATACATAACTTTAAAATAATAAATTAATGCAATTACTCACATATTATATATTCTATAGTAATTGTATGATATTCATGCGAAATTTATATGACATTCTATTACTAAAAATCCAATCATTTATTTAAACTAATAACACTGATTTGCACAAACAAGTTACCCTAATCCATCGAAAAATAAAGTAAGGTCAGCGAAATTATTTGCAAAGAGCTTATTTAAGTTTATCAATTTAATTTTCAGTAATTGGCTTCCTTTTTGGAAATCTTAGTAAATTTATGAAATGAAGAGCGAGTGAGACGACAAAAAAAGTTTCCATCCTTTTATTTTTCTAGAGCTTTCGAATAATTCAATATTCATTATCAATATCCTAATTTTGACTAATTTTAAACAAATTAAGTAGAAATAAGAAGTATTATGGATACCTAAATTAATAAAGTCACCTAACTAATTCACAAATACTAAAGCAAAAGGAAAAATCATAGAAAATAATAAGTTATTAACCCAAAATAGCTAAGTTAAATGAACTTGCTTGTTTATTGAGCGATGGAGACTGTTTATGAATGTATATAGATTCCAATAAACGAATATCACACTGGTTTGAAGTTTGCAAAATTTTGAAATTTTCTTCCTTAATTGGGTGATTATTATCTAAAGAATGGTTACGAATTGAACTGAAAGGTGGGGAGCAATAGGGATTATTTGTTCTAAAGGATATTCCCTTATGCTGAGAAATTCTCACCTTTAACTGCAACTTATTTAATTTTATGATGTTTCATACGATGAATTTACCATGCGTTGAATTTACCATGCCATGAATTTACCATGAGATGAATTTACCATGCGATGAATTTACCATGCGATGAATTTACCATGCGATTAATTTACCATGCGATGAATTCACCATGCGATGAATTTACTGCGATGAATTTACTGCGATGAATTTATTGCGATGAATTTACCGAATACCATTATTTTGGTACTCACTTTGAGTTTATTATGAATCAATCTCCTTGCCTAGTCTGACATATTCCCCGTGAATAATGATGCTAGAGTTATAATAAATAGAGGCCTGGGTCGTAGTTTGTTTACGTTAAGGCGTATCAACGGCGTGTCTTTAGCAACAGAATTACGAAGCCATGAGAATTACGGGACAAGAATTGACTTTTTTTCTACCCTATAATTGACATTATGATCTACATAGAAAACTTAGGTGGCAGTTCTTAATAAATCTTTCGTATTTGCAGAAAATATAAATCATGTAAAACGACATTAAATCTGTGTGCCCAAAAGGATTACATTACTTCCGAATAAAATTTGAAAAATGTAGTAAACAACGCATATTGATTAGTTTCTACAGATATTGTTCAGCAAGCATAATGTTCTTACGGATAATTTTTTTAGGGATAACCGATAGTGCTCCGCCCCCTGTTGGCTTTTCCTTCTTGCATATAGTTATAAGTCGAATTAAATTACATCTCAAATAATAAGAAGTTTGATGCTCAATATAGATGGATGTAATTTAGTTTATTGTATCTACTAGTTTTTTGGGCTACACACTTTTTGATTGTTTAAATGGCCTGCCTGGCAGGTTGGAGAGTGGTGTTGGCTGGCATGTCCCACTATACACTTATTGGTCAATCTCCATAGCCAATCAATGAGTTAGTAACCTTAAAAACATTATCCTAAGAAACTTATTCGCGAGAAACAATTTTTAAATCAATTTCCAAAGTAATAGTAAATTTTATATTTCAAATCATATAAATGCCACCCCATCGAATTCGATACACGATATACGTATACAAATATTCATTCATATTTTTTTTCTTTTATATTTGATCTATTCGTCCATATTGATACTTTTAAGAGACTGATTATTGAAGAAAATTCGATTTCACAAGGAATACTATTTTAATATTGCTTCCAAAGAACTTTGAAAAAGTGCAGTATATTATACAATGTAGTTGAAATATACAATAACATGGTGTTATTGTATATGTATTTTATACTGAAATATAAACTATGCTGAAAATACCTAATAGTAAACTGAACTAGGAATAATTTTTTCATAATATTATATTAAATCAACAATTATTTGTAATTACGTAACGGATTTAAATTTGAATTAAAAACTGTCTATTCTACATGATGTATTAACGTCAGTTGAACTTTTTGTTCAGTCAATTAGTTTCATTCATTCTTTTCTCAGTTAAGAGTTTCATTATTTTTATGTTCATTTCTCTCTGATCTTCCAGCTGAAGAGAATTACTTTGATTGCCAACCCTCAATATAGCGAGTAAGTCACACAAACTGTTACCACCTGTAAAGGAAGGTAGAGACTGTTACCACCTGTAAAGGAAGGTAAAGACTGTTACCACCTGTAAAGGAAGGAATGTTACCATCTGTAAAGAAAGGTAGAGACTGTTACCACCTGTAAAGGAAGGTAGAGATTGTTTCCACCTGTAAAGGAAGGTAGAGACTGTTACCACCTGTAAAAGAAGGTAGAGACTGTTACCAACTGTAAAGCAAGGTAGAGACTGTTACCACCTGTAAAGGAAGGTAGAGATTGTTTCCACCTGTAAAGGAAGGAATGTTACCATCTGTAAAGAAAGGTAGAGACTGTTACCACCTGTAAAGGAAGGTAGAGATTGTTTCCACCTGTAAAGGAAGGTAGAGACTGTTACCACCTGTAAAGGAAGGTAGAGACTGTTACCAACTGTAAAGAAAGGAATGTTACCATCTGTAAAGAAAGGTAGAGACTGTTACCACCTGTAAAGGAAGGCAGAGATTGTTTCCACCTGTAAAGGAAGGTAGAGACTGTTACCAACTGTAAAGCAAGGTAGAGACAGTTACCACATGTAAAGGAAGGTAGAGACTGTTACCACCTGTAAAGGAAGGTAGAGACTATTACCACTTGTAATGGAAGGTAGAGACTGTTACCACCTGTAAAGGAAGGTAGAGACTGCTACCACCTGTAATGGAAGGTAGAGACTGTTACCACCTGTAAAGGAAAGAAGAGACTGTTATCACCTGTAAAGGAAGGTAGAGATTGTTATTATATTCTATTTTTTACACATCTGATAGTGTGGAATCGTCCGATAAATCTGAACGTACACAGTGTATTAATAGATTTAGTATATATTACACGCGGTGACAGGAATTTTGTAAGGCCTAATTCTCCCCTTGGATTGTAAATTCAGACCGAAATTGGTTAAATGTAATTTAAAAGTTTAAAATGCAGCACATAATTTAAATAAATATTATTTTTTTAAATGTAACTTAAGCATATTGTGCTTTAACATTTTATTCTATTTTTTTTATCTATTTATCATTGGTTAAATACAACTTGTTAAAGTACAATTTGTCATTTTATATTAAAAAATATATATTTATGTAAATTCCATTTTGCAATTTAAATCATCATTCACAATTCATCAATTTGAGCCTAGAATTTAACGACCAATAGATAAAATTCCTCCAGGAAAGGAATAATCCGCCGGGCAAAATTTCTAGAACCATTTCACACAATGCAATTGCCTTTTATTATTCAAAATATGAATATGATTTATTCTATCCAAACAGATTATTCTAAGTACATTTAAGAATGATGATAAAAATACAGCAATTCCAAAGTATGGGTAATGTGAATAAATAACTAACATGTTCACGATGTCCGAATTACTTATTGATTCTAAATTAATGATAGAAAATGCATACCATCCTCTCCTAGCGATTTTCACTGAATTCATTCATACCAACTGACGGTTACTGATGTTCGTGATGTTATTTGAAGGAATTTTGCCCATTATCTGATATATTGGTGAATGCTGTCGTAATAATAGATTAGAATCGATGTGAAGTAAATGATTCTAATGTACATATTATATTTACTAGACAATAAAGACTGGTAGTTTGGTAAACAGATAGAGGGTATTATACCTACTAGACAAGAGTGAGTGGTAGTTTGGTAAATAGATAGAGGGTATCATATCTACTAGACAAGAGTGAGTGGTAGTTTGGTAAACGGACATAGGATATTATATCTAGTAGACAAGAATGACTATCTATAAGTCATCTACAAAATCGTGGCAGCGGAATTTTGATTTTCGAATTAACTATTTTTCAAAATTTTGGATAAAAAAAACAATCTCATTTTTTTCACGATTTTTTTTTGAAAAACAGATATCGAAATTCCGCTACCGCAATTTTGTAGAAAATTACGTGGAGAATCGAAAACAAAACAAACCAATGCCGTAGATTCTAAATTGTAAGAGCCTTAGGTTCGAAATTGTAAACTGTTCGAAATTTGTTCGAAATTAGAATAACTTGTTTTTTATGTGTCGAATCAAAAAAAGGTCTGCTACAAAAACTGTATAAAATTCTATTTTATTATTGGGTACTTAGTTTCAGATCCGTAGCTTCATTAATAAAAAAGTTTTCCAGAACCATGAACGGTCCCCTCAATTCAACTTTAAATTTAATCAGCAAAAGCCACGTAAAACATTATCGCTGAGTTTACTTAATTTACTACGTGTACTAAAATATACAATTTTAAATATAAAGTACCCTGCAGTGATAATTCCTTTCTGCAAATTTCCTGACGGCAGGCTCTCCTAAAACAGAATATTATACATAAGTACATTTATTGTAGGTAGCAATAATTCTAATATTTGCAAATCTTTAACTTTTCCGTTTTTTATAATTGATAAATATTTTAATTAAATTTCTCGTACACTAATAATAACACTATTTTTAAAATTAAAATCGCTGAATAAAAACAATGTTCGTGCGATTAAAAGTCCATATTAAATCGATTAATTATTTTGCCCTTTTTTTCAATTCTCGAAAATCATCTTGAATTATAATACTAACTCATAATAAGTCACGTGTAAGAACTATATACAGAATTAATGTGACTAAAATGCAATATTGGATTCCTGTTTTAATATTTTATTGAAGAGTATCTTTATTTCTCTTGGAAGCGTTATACAAGATTGTACTGACAAAGTTAATATATCTTATTGTTAATTGAACTAACTATTTTGAAAGTAAAACTATTTTAACAATTCATTTTCTTGTCTAATAGCAAATTTTTATTAGAAAAATATTGTTTTTTTATAGATCATTTTTCAATGAAATTTTTTGCACCAAAATGATAATCTAAATTTTAAAATGGAAATAACTGTTTTTTAAAACAAAAATAATTGTAAAGTAACACATTGAATCTGATAAATGATAGAATAATTAAATTCATAATTCACCATTAAAGTAGACTCTATCTTCTTTTTTCTCCCCCACTATTCGAATAATTGGCAGGTTAACCGAGTAAACTGTTTCTTCTAACTTCTCCCCCACAATTCGAATAATTGGCAGGTTAAATAAGTAGACTCTATCTTCTTTCTTCTCCCCCACAATTCGAATAATTGGCAGGTTAACCGAGTAAACTGTTTCTTCTAACTTCTCCCCCACAATTCGAATAATTGGCAGGTTAACTAAGTAGACTCCATCTAATCAAGAGAGACTGAAAGTTGATCGTGTGTTAAATAGTTTGTTCATTTTTCCGTATAATTATGCAGCTGAAAATAATTACTGAACTAATTAGCAGACGGGCCCAAAAGCACAAGCATTTCTATCCGATATTGAAACTAGAGCAGGAAACCAGGTGCAATGAGTCAGATGGAGAGATGATAATTAATAACTTGGGTAATAATTTCTTAATTCAAAGATGGGCACACTTTTTTGTTGGTCACTTCAACTCGTTATTATAATTGGTATCCACAATACCTGTAGGGATCATTGATGCGAATTGATATAATAGTGAAAAGATAATTATTGAATATTTTTTCCTTATACAAGGTGACCAATAAAAAACTGGTCGAAAGTAAATGCTTGTAACTTAAACAGTATTTGGTGTAGAAAGATAAAAAAAATCACATATGAGAGTATGTTCTCATGTTTTATTCAGTATATATAACATGTGGTTGAAATTGCCTCCGCTGTGCTTAATACAGAGATTAATCCTTCATTTCAAAATTAGCGATTACTTCAACAGTTATTTTTTGATTACTTCACATGTCACTTGCTTCAAGTCTTCAGTCTTGTTTGGTTTCAATTTAAATGCTTCCTCTTTAACTTACATCAGATATAAAATCCAATGGTGAAAGGTCAAGAGACCTATAATTGGCCAGAGAAAACGGTTCGGTGGGAAATAATCTTGTCCTCGAACAAATTTTTCAACCAGGTTAGTGCAGCTATGAAAGTGTAATGTATGCAGTTGCAGTGTCCTAATGTAACCAAATGCTTTTCGTCAGTCATTACAAAATTTAACATTTCAATTCATTCGTCGGTGTTTACAGAACAAACATCTTCAGTCTCTACTTCTTAAAAAAAATATGGATCATGCCCTATGCAAATTCAAACCGCACCTAACTGTCACTTTCTGATAGTGCAATGGTTTCTCAAACACTTCATTTCTTGTCCATTTGTTGAACAAATTCTTAACCATTTTAATGTTTATATCCTTGTTGTATTCAATGGTTTATTTTATCTTTTAATTTTACTTGGAGAACTACTTAAATGATAATGTTAAGAAATAAAAAGACGCTATTCAGTATTTAGTTGCATAATGATTCATGAATTTACTCAATATTATTCAAAATCTGTGATACTAATAAAACTTGGAAATTTACTCTTTTATGTGATTTATGTTTCATTTTTCTACACCAATTACTTTTTGAGTTATATGCATTTACTTTCGACTAATTTTTTATTGGTCACCCTGTATGATCGAAAACATGGAATTGTCATATAACTCGTAACTTACCCTAGCAATAATTGTTCCTACTCTTTGCTGAATATGGCAATAATCAGCATGATGCATATATATAATCATTAATCAAGGCTAGCAATAACTTCCCATTTGTTAGTAGAGTCTCTTTCTTGGTACAAAGGGTACTTCTTATTACTAATTTAGTGCCAATAATAAGCTGCGTGTGACTGTAATTACCAAATAAATAATATCTACATCATTACGTGTCTTTATTCACCTATTTCTTATTTTATTATTGGTAATATAGTGTTATAATTACCAAGAACATTATAAACTAATGCACAAAGAAACTTATTAAGCGAAACACTATGTATGTATATAACATTGCAATATTCTCACAGTAATAAAGAATATAAATATCATATTTACTAGAGAAAATATGTAGTATACAGGGTGTCACAGAAAAAAAAGTGTACCCACATTTATTTAGTATTTTTCAATAACTATATAAGTTACAGTTTTCTTCCATGAATAATTTTGTTTGTTAAATTCCTCTCCACCCAGGGATAAATTTTCATAAGGATTTATTCATCTTCGTGAATGTTATAACGATTTTTTGGTGTGTGGTGAAAATGGCCACCCATCAAAGTAATTTCATGTTACGTTTTGTTTGAAAAGTAATTTCGAATAAAACGAATATATTTATTAGACAACAAAACCCTTAATAAAATGTTTTATTCCCAGGTTTAAAAAAACTTTCAAATAACTATTCCTTTTACAAATTATTGACAACATGGATAATTGTGTTTAAGTACAAAAAAGAAGGCACAAGTTTAAATTTTAACAAGGGTCGTTCATGCCACCATTACAAAATGAAAGTCAGAGTGATGGTTTTAATTTCCATAGTGATAAAATCGTCACAGTTAAAATTAGGATGGATATTTTGCTGACCAATTTGCTGAATGCTCTCATTAATTACTTATTCAGTCATATATTATACAAATTCATCCGTCATGATAATAAATTACATATAACAAACATGTCTTTGCAAGTTACGGGTGGCGTAGCAAGTCATTTTTAATAATTCTATTGATTGAAGATTTTAACGAATTTAATCCATTTTTCCAAACAAAATTATTTTCATTTTCCAAAAAGGAATTGCTGAACAAAATTGGTTTTATTTTCATATCTTGTGACCTGATAGACGCTTGTTAAAATTAAAATTTGTGCCTTCTTTTTTGTAAGTAAACACATATCTTGGGATCGGCAATATTTTTTATACAAATAATAGTTTGCAAATGCTGTTAAAGCATGGAAATAAAATAGTTTTATTGTGGGGTTGTTAAGTATTTCATATTTTTATACTTGGACTTACCGCAATGTCCGTTTGCTGACATTTCGCGCAAAGCCATTTTCATCACCCATTAATAAAATCGATATAATATTCACAAATATGCATAGGATTTTATGATAATTTGACTAGAGATGGAGAAAAATTCAACAAAAGAAATGATACTTGAAAGAAATCTGTATATTTAATAGTTGTTGAAATATACCAATTTAAAAATGGGTACACTTTTTTCTGCGACCCCCTACATAGGTTTTTTCAATGATTATTAATTGTTTTCCTATTCCAATAATTATTTAATACTATGTTGCTTGCAATATGTATCCAAGAGTTTTTAGTTATAATAAACTAAAGTGTTTAGAAATTATTATATTTCGTCATTGTGATTATTGCAGAAAGATGGGAGTGATGCATTTATATTTATTCCTAAGCATCAACTATATATTTTAGATTCACTTGCAATTGAAAACTTTTTCTTTAATTTCAATCATTGAACATCTTCATAATTTTTCTCAACTCTGTGAATGGGGAAGAAATTCTTTACAGGTGATTCATTTACCTATTGTTTATAAATTAATTTTTCTCTATCTTTGATTTATTTGTATATTTATTTGTTTATTTACCTATTTGTTTATTTGCTTATACTATTTTTTTTTTTTTTTTTTATATCTTATCTTTTGATTTATTTATTCTCTAACTTTTGATTTATTTGTTTAAAGTTCACTTCCGGCAGCAATTCCACTTTCCAAAGTTTCTTATTTACTCCGACTGAGAAAATCGAAATATTTTTTCCTAACTTAGTTTGGTTCAAATGAGAAGTATCTACAGTCCAAGTGACGTGAATCTATACAAGAAATTACGAGTTCAGTCCAAGTAAAGTGAATTTATACAATAAATTACAAGTACAGTCCAAGTGACGTTAATATCCACTTTTTTATTAAATTCAGTTCAATATATATTGGACAAATAATCAAACTACATTTCATTCATACGAATTTTTCTGCCTGCTATCAATTACAAGTAACAATTGTCTTCGTTACTTGTGAATATAAACATCACATATTGCAAATAGAAGAAAAATCACTTGAAAAGCTGTGCATTGATGTTTTAATTGGAGAGACTCTTCAGTTTCAGTCGATAGATTATCAATATATCGACTCATAAACTATAAATAAACCTAAAATAAACATCTCACATTTTTTAAAGTATGAATTAAATCATGATGCAATGAACGTTAACAAATATGCAATCGAAAAAAATCCTTATTATCAGAGGTGATTTTTATGAAGTGATCGTAAATTAGATACGAGTTCTAAACTTTTATATAAAATAAAATAAAAATCATTAAGAAAAAGGAATTAAAAAATGTATCAATTGAAAAATCACACAAAATAGTCAACTACTTCGAGAAAAATACTTGCAGGGGCATATATATAAGATTGGGTAAGTTACCATTCACCGAATGGTACCATATTTTCGATCGCATATTGACCCATAGACTCGTGGGTCGATACATTCAAATAACTATTTCAATTTGTTTAAAGGTCCTCTCCAGGCTCCGGTAAAAAAATGAGTTTATCACATAATATTATAGAACTAAGGTCTACGATCATTATTCCGCAAACCGCATACAATTCGGTTCAGCATACATTTTATTATTTGCTTTTAAAGTTTTTTAATACTATGTGAGCAACAATCGAGTGAATCTCCAACCTGACGCTGAGAAAGAAGATTGTACACTCTTTGTTTTGATTTCAAATTTCGATTTTTATTTTTAAACAAACATTGCGTTTTTGGTCTTCTTTTAAGATATTAACTGTTTCTAAAAGTATATAAACGTTTCTATAATAAGTTTATCCAAATTTCAACCTTTAAACGAATAATAAATAGATTTATTAAACCAAATACCTAGTTGACAATCAAAACAAATGGTGTACATTCTTCTTCTTCACACTGAAAATTAGAAAGTCGGAAGTAAATAAGGTTTTGTAGAATTTGGATTATAAAAATCTTAAAAAGCATATAAAATTAAAAATATGCTATCAAATTTGATGCGGTTTGTAGTAAAATGATAAGAAACATTAGCCTCGTTGATTTAAGCAATAAAAAAATTTGCTTGGAGGGGACCTTTAATGATATCAAAATGGTGGTTGTCTTTATATGTATTTAACCCTTTATACCATAGAGCCTTTATAGTTTACTCAATATTTCGTTAGAATTTTGCTCTACTTAACATTTATATGATAAAGACATGCAAATGAAATACAGTGTACCGACTCAATCACCGACTGATTACAATTACAGGAAAGTTGGTGTTACGTCATGATAGATTAAGCAAAAATTTTAACATTCAGATTGGCTAATGACTAATGTTATCGCCCTTTGTACGCTAACTGTGAGCATACAGTAATTGAGCTGTTACCCATCATGAAACATTGGAAGGTCATAATATAGTGAGCAATATATGCGAAATCAGATCTTCGTTACATAAATCAGTGACTCTTTAATATATGCAAAAGTTAAGCTATATCGATCCTTAAGTTTGTCGGGAAAATGTTTTGCCATTAGTGTAAATAAAAACTAAAAAAATATATAGTAAAAAACAGGATGAATTGGTAGCGTAAATAAAAGCAAAACTGAACAAACGGATAACTTGTTTTCAAAATATGTTTTGACATTTAATATAAATATTTTTATTGAATTCAATTCAATATGTATTGGGCAAACAATCAAAGTTTCATTTCACTCATTCATATTTTTATGCCTGTTGGAGCAATCAATTACAAATAGCAAAGTCTTCGTTACTTCTGAATATTAACATTGTATATTTAAAATAAAATGGAATAAAAATCACTTGATAAACTGTGAATTGATGTTTTAATTGGAGTGACTAATACAAACGATAATAAACTTAAATTTTGAATTATGAGAACACATTAATGATCTTAATTTGAAGATAAACTTTACAAAGAGATGAATTTTAAACACATATAAACAATAAACTAAACATCATATAAATCGAAGTATATAAAAATATTATTTGAAAAATCACAAAAAGGCAAATTCATTCATTACAAAAATCGTCCGTTCTACCGGATTCATACAATGATCACTTTAAATTAAATGGTTTAACATAATTGTATACGTCCACCAAGTATCTAGGCAAACATTTATAAATTACTCCTTTGACATTAGTTTTCAATGAGATTTTTAGAGAAAATGTACGACTTCATATCTAAATCGTCCTCAAATCTGAATACTTGAAAAGTCTTGATTTAAGAATTTCCACATCATAACTAATGTATTTTAATAATAATGGTTAATCCATTGTGAGTTCTTTAAGGTTTAAATATTAAATATGCATAATAGAAATAAAAGACACTATAAAAAAGGCCAATATTAAGTGTAATATAAAAATATACAGTATAAGGGTTATTAATTGTGTAATAAAATAATTGTCAAATTAATAAACTGCAATTAAATTTATACTGTTCTGGAAAATTATATATTTGAACAAGAAGTAAATAGATCACCATTTTTTATAATAGCTGGCAAAGAAAATAATAAAATCGCGATATGTATATTGTATAACTTTAAATCTAGAATAAACTGAATTAATCGTAGCTTCTTAAACTAATTTGCGACATTTGGCAATTTCTTAGAATTGCCTTAATGTTTGAACTTTGTAGCATATCTTAAATATATGCATATAAACGAAGGTGGAGTCTTAAAATTAAAACGATCAATATGAACACATACGGAAATCAAGGATAAAATAATAGTGTATTTCTCTGTAAGTCTGTAAATAAAATGTGTCTTCCATTGATAAATGGTTTGTTATCAAAATTATAATTTAATAGACCATAATACTATTATTTTCTTCGGCGGGAAAAAGTCCAGCGGGAATAGTCCAAGTGAGGAAAAGTCCGGTGGGAATATAGTCCTGGTGGGGCCAATTCCCCACCGGAATAGTCTGATGTAAGTGATTCACCTGTATATAAGTTAGAGTAACTCTCCAGTTACTGAAGTGTTCCAATTTTTCTCTTTGTAAGTTACATATTGAAGCGAATTGTTCATCTGAGTGATGTCATTATTTTGACATGGAGTTATTAGTGGAAGTGGTGTACAAGGTAATTAGCACCAGCTGCAGTTACGAGTATAATTTGCTGCAATTGAACTCAATGCAAACGATATTCTGAATCAAAATGAACCAATCTATCTATGGTAGATAGATCCTTTAATGAAAATCTTCATACTAACAGATCCTCTATCTTATTTTCCCTCCAATTGATCTTTTTCCCCATTATTTTCTCCTTGGCGTATTTTTCGGCGCTTAATTCCATTAGCTTATGTGTGTAATTATTATCTCCTTATAAATTTCACGCCTAATCAAAGTTCACTTAAATTAAATATGTATATTGGGATGTTATGAAATCAGACGTGAATATTCTTTCACAACAAAACTTAATTTAGTTGGATGCTCTTGGGTTAAATGTGTGGGTAAATTAAAATACAATTATTTACACAAATATTAGTTTGAACTAATATTATGTGATCATATTTATGTAATTATAATTATAGCAAGACTTATTTTTGAACCCTTTGTTCAAATGGTCACTATACTGACCATTTAATATACGATGTTATAGAGTAACTACTCAATTACCGTTTACTCACAGCCAATCTGAATGCTGAAAATGTTGCATTACCTCTCATGACGTAACACTCACTTTACGGTAACCGTGAGCAGTCGTCAATTGAGTCTTTAACATATATATCATTTTCATTTATTTTTCAATTAAATTATATATATTTTATTCGTTAACTGTACACAATTGGACATTGAATAATGAATAAATATTATCTAATAATATCACACATAAAAAATAATAAGTAAACATATTAATAACTTAGGGATTTCAGGCAAGAAAGGGTTAATATTCTGTGTCCCGAATATGACTTTTATTCTGGGACTCATTATCAACATATATATGAACCCAGGTTAAGTAAATGCGGATTTTGAGCCACTTCGATTTTAGGTCTTACAGACTTTGTACAAAGTTAACATTTTAATATATTATTTAGATTGCATTATAAATGAGATATAATTATAAAAAAATAATAAAATGATGGTATTTCAGAAAATAAGGAAGTGGCTCAAAATTGAATATTTTGATTTTGAGCCACTTTTCAAAAATACCTACTAAATGACATTTTGTCAACAAGATATATATGTATTATGATTATAAATAAATAGAGCACAAAAAAAAAATTAAAAAATTTCAGTTTAATGGATATTAAAAAACAGTGGCTCGTATCGAACATAGACCTCCATTGAAATAGCAAATTGAGCCACTTCAACAAATATTCTAATCAAGCTAAATTTTATGTTTTCCTTGTGAAAACACGCGTATTCATTGTAATTCAAGATGTGCTAATGAGAAAGAATTAATAAACATTGTGTGATATCATTGATAACGAGAAAATAATCATTAGTGGCTCAGAATTCCTCTACTAGCGATATATTTCTATTCTGAGTCACTAGAATACAATGTTATATTTTCTTCCCTAAAAGTGCTAAACCATATCTTTAGATCCTTAAAGAGTATTATTTATGCGTGCAACTAGACCATATTAGCATATATTTATCCGTAATGAATCGGAAAACTTGAAAAATGTCTATCTATAAATAATTCACTACCTAGTAGCTCAAAATGCGTGGATAGGCACAACATTTCAATTCGGAGCCACTAGAATGATATCTTTTAATTTCTGCCCTAAAAGTGCTAAACCATATCTTTAGATCCTTAAAGATTATTATTTATGTGGCAAACTATACCTTATTAGTAAATATTTATCAGTAATGAATCGATCAACTATGTAACAGTCATTCTATAAACACTTCACTACCTTCTGGTTCAAAAATGCGTAGATAGGCACAACATTTCAATTCTGAGCCACTAGAATGATATCTTTTGATTTGTGTCCTGAAAATGCTAAACCATATCTTTAGATCCTTAAAGATTATTAATGTACCAAACTATACCTTATTAGTATATATTTATCAGTAATGAATCGATTAACTTTGTGACAGTCTTTCTATAAATACTTCACTACCTTCTGGTTCAAAATACGTGGATAGGCACAACATTTAAATTCTGAGCCACTAGAATGGTATCTTTTAATTTCTGCCCTAAAAGTGCTAAACCATATCTATAGTTCCTTAAAGATTATTATTAATGTGCCCAATTATACATTATTAGTAGATATTCATCAGTAATGAATCTATCAACTTTGTAACAGTCTTTCTATAAATACTTCACTACCTTCTGGTTCAAAATACGTGGATAGGCACAACATTTAAATTCTGAGCCACTAGAATGGTATCTTTTAATTTCTGCCTTAAAAGTGCTGAACCATATCTATAGTTCCTTAAAGATAATTATTAATGTGCCCAAGTATACATTATTAGTAGATATTTATCAGTAATGAATCTATCAACTTTGTAACAGTCTTTCTATAAATACTTCACTACCTTCTGGTTCAAAATACGTGGATAGGCACAACATTTAAATTCAGAGCCACTAGAATGGTATCTTTTAATTTCTGCCCTAAAAGTGCTAAACCATATCTATAGTTCCTTAAAGATTATTATTAATGTGCCCAATTATACATTATTAGTAGATATTCATCAGTAATGAATCTATCAACTTTGTAACAGTCTTTCTATAAATACTTCACTACCTTCTGGTTCAAAATACGTGGATAGGCACAACATTTAAATTCTGAGCCACTAGAATGGTATCTTTTAATTTCTGCCTTAAAAGTGCTGAACCATATCTATAGTTCCTTAAAGATAATTATTAATGTGCCCAAGTATACATTATTAGTAGATATTTATCAGTAATGAATCTATCAACTTTGTAACAGTCTTTCTATAAATACTTCACTACCTTCTGGTTCAAAATACGTGGATAGGCACAACATTTAAATTCAGAGCCACTAGAATGGTATCTTTTAATTTCTGCCCTAAAAGTGCTAAACAATATCTATAGTTCCTTAAAGATTATTATTAATGTGCCCAATTATACATTATTAGTAGATATTCATCAGTAATGAATCTATCAACTTTGTAACAGTCTTTCTATAAATACTTCACTACCTTCTGGTTCAAAATACGTGGATAGGCACAACATTTAAATTCTGAGCCACTAGAATGGTATCTTTTAATTTCTGCCCTAAAAGTGCTAAACCATATCTTTAGTTCATTAAAGATTATTATTAATGTACCAAACTATACCTTATTAGTAAATATTTATCAGTAATGAATCTATCAACTTTGTAACAGTCTTTCTATAAATACTTCACTACCTTCTGGTTCAAAATACGTGGATAGGCACAACATTTAAATTCTGAGCCACTAGAATGGTATCTTTTAATTTCTGCCCTAAAAGTGCTAAACCATATCTTTAGTTCATTAAAGATTATTATTAATGTACCAAACTATACCTTATTAGTAAATATTTATCAGTAATGAATCGATCAACTTTGTAACAGTCTTTCTATAAATACTTCACTACCTTCATGTTCAAAATACGTGGATAGGCACAACATTTAAATTCTGAGCCACTAGAATGGTATCTTTTAATTTCTGCCTTAAAAGTGCTGAACCATATCTATAGTTCCTTAAAGATAATTATTAATGTGCCCAAGTATACATTATTAGTAGATATTTATCAGTAATGAATCTATCAACTTTGTAACAGTCTTTCTATAAATACTTCACTACCTTCTGGTTCAAAATACGTGGATAGGCACAACATTTAAATTCAGAGCCACTAGAATGGTATCTTTTAATTTCTGCCCTAAAAGTGCTAAACCATATCTATAGTTCCTTAAAGATTATTATTAATGTGCCCAATTATACATTATTAGTAGATATTCATCAGTAATGAATCTATCAACTTTGTAACAGTCTTTCTATAAATACTTCACTACCTTCTGGTTCAAAATACGTGGATAGGCACAACATTTAAATTCTGAGCCACTAGAATGGTATCTTTTAATTTCTGCCTTAAAAGTGCTGAACCATATCTATAGTTCCTTAAAGATAATTATTAATGTGCCCAAGTATACATTATTAGTAGATATTTATCAGTAATGAATCTATCAACTTTGTAACAGTCTTTCTATAAATACTTCACTACCTTCTGGTTCAAAATACGTGGATAGGCACAACATTTAAATTCAGAGCCACTAGAATGGTATCTTTTAATTTCTGCCCTAAAAGTGCTAAACAATATCTATAGTTCCTTAAAGATTATTATTAATGTGCCCAATTATACATTATTAGTAGATATTCATCAGTAATGAATCTATCAACTTTGTAACAGTCTTTCTATAAATACTTCACTACCTTCTGGTTCAAAATACGTGGATAGGCACAACATTTAAATTCTGAGCCACTAGAATGGTATCTTTTAATTTCTGCCCTAAAAGTGCTAAACCATATCTTTAGTTCATTAAAGATTATTATTAATGTACCAAACTATACCTTATTAGTAAATATTTATCAGTAATGAATCTATCAACTTTGTAACAGTCTTTCTATAAATACTTCACTACCTTCTGGTTCAAAATACGTGGATAGGCACAACATTTAAATTCTGAGCCACTAGAATGGTATCTTTTAATTTCTGCCCTAAAAGTGCTAAACCATATCTTTAGTTCATTAAAGATTATTATTAATGTACCAAACTATACCTTATTAGTAAATATTTATCAGTAATGAATCGATCAACTTTGTAACAGTCTTTCTATAAATACTTCACTACCTTCATGTTCAAAATACGTGGATAGGCACAACATTTAAATTCTGAGCCACTAGAATGGTATCTTTTAATTTCTGCCTTAAAAGTGCTAAACCATATCTTTAGTTCCTTAAAGATTATTATTAATGTGACCAATTACGCATTATTAGTAGATATTTATCAGTAATGAATCGATAAATTTTGTAACAGTCTTTCTATAATAACTTCACTACCTTCTGGTTGAAAATACGTGAATAGGCACAACATTCAAGTTCTGAGCCACTAGAATGATATCTTTTCATTTCTGCCCTAAAAGTGTTAAACCATATATTTAGTTCTTTAAAGAATATTATTAATGTACCAAGCTATACCTTATTAGTAGATATGTATCAGTAATGAATCGATCAACTTTGTAACAGTCTTTCTATAAATACTTCACTACCTTCTGGTTCAAAATACGTGGATAGGCACAACATTTAAATTCTGAGCCACTAGAATGATATCTTTTAATTTCTGCTCTAAAAGTGCTAAACCATATCTTTAGTTCCTTAAAGATTATTATTAATGTAATAAACTATACCTTATTAGTAAATATTTATCAGTAATGAATCGATCAACTTTGTAACAGTCTTTCTATAAATACTTCACTACCTTCTTGTTCAAAATACGTGGATAGGCACAACATTTAAATTCTGAGCCATAAGAATGATATATTTTAATTTCTGCCCTAAAAGTGCTAAACCACATCTTTAGATCCTTAAAGATTATAATTAATGTGCCCAACTATACCATATTAGTATATATTTATCAGTAATGAATTGATTAACTTTGTAACAGTCTTTATATAAATACTTCACAACCTTCAAGTTCAAAATACGTGGATAGGCACAACATTTAAATTCTGAGCCACTAGAATGGTATCTTTTAATTTCAGCCCTAAAAGTGCTAAACCATATCTATAGTTCCTTAAAGATTATTATTAATGTGCCCAATTATACATTATTAGTAGATATTTATCAGTAATGAATCTATCATATTTGTAACAGTCTTTCTATAAATACTTCACTACCTTCTGGTTCAAAATACGTGGATAGGCACAACATTTAAATTCAGAGCCACTAGAATGATATCTTTTGATTTGTGTCCTGAAAATGCTAAACCATATCTTTAGATCCTTAAAGATTATTAATGTACCCAACTATACCTTATTAGTATATATTTATCAGTAATGAATCGATTAACTTTGTGACAGTCTTTCTATATATACTTCACTACCTTCTGGTTCAAAATACGTGGATAGGCACAACATTTCAATTCTGAGCCACTAGAATGATATCTTTTGATTTGTGTCCTGAAAATGCTAAACCATATCTTTAGATCCTTAAAGATTATTAATGTACCCAACTATACCTTATTAGTATATATTTATCAGTAATGAATCGATTAACTTTGTGACAGTCTTTCTATATATACTTCACTACCTTCTGGTTCAAAATACGTGGATAGGCACAACATTTAAATTCAGAGCCACTAGAATGGTATCTTTTAATTTCTACCCTAAAAGTGCTAAACCATATCTATAGTTCCTTAAAGATTATTATTAATGTGCCCAATTATACATTATTAGTAGATATTCATCAGTAATGAATCTATCAACTTTGTAACAGTCTTTCTATAAATACTTCACTACCTTCTGGTTCAAAATACGTGGATAGGCACAACATTTAAATTCTGAGCCACTAGAATGGTATCTTTTAATTTCTGCCTTAAAAGTGCTGAACCATATCTATAGTTCCTTAAAGATAATTATTAATGTGCCCAAGTATACATTATTAGTAGATATTTATCAGTAATGAATCTATCAACTTTGTAACAGTCTTTCTATAAATACTTCACTACCTTCTGGTTCAAAATACGTGGATAGGCACAACATTTAAATTCAGAGCCACTAGAATGGTATCTTTTAATTTCTGCCCTAAAAGTGCTAAACCATATCTATAGTTCCTTAAAGATTATTATTAATGTGCCCAATTATACATTATTAGTAGATATTCATCAGTAATGAATCTATCAACTTTGTAACAGTCTTTCTATAAATACTTCACTACCTTCTGGTTCAAAATACGTGGATAGGCACAACATTTAAATTCTGAGCCACTAGAATGGTATCTTTTAATTTCTGCCTTAAAAGTGCTGAACCATATCTATAGTTCCTTAAAGATAATTATTAATGTGCCCAAGTATACATTATTAGTAGATATTTATCAGTAATGAATCTATCAACTTTGTAACAGTCTTTCTATAAATACTTCACTACCTTCTGGTTCAAAATACGTGGATAGGCACAACATTTAAATTCAGAGCCATTAGAATGGTATCTTTTAATTTCTGCCCTAAAAGTGCTAAACCATATCTATAGTTCCTTAAAGATTATTATTAATGTGCCCAATTATACATTATTAGTAGATATTCATCAGTAATGAATCTATCAACTTTGTAACAGTCTTTCTATAAATACTTCACTACCTTCTGGTTCAAAATACGTGGATAGGCACAACATTTAAATTCTGAGCCACTAGAATGGTATCTTTTAATTTCTGCCCTAAAAGTGCTAAACCATATCTTTAGTTCATTAAAGATTATTATTAATGTACCAAACTATACCTTATTAGTAAATATTTATCAGTAATGAATCTATCAACTTTGTAACAGTCTTTCTATAAATACTTCACTACCTTCTGGTTCAAAATACGTGGATAGGCACAACATTTAAATTCTGAGCCACTAGAATGGTATCTTTTAATTTCTGCCCTAAAAGTGCTAAACCATATCTTTAGTTCATTAAAGATTATTATTAATGTACCAAACTATACCTTATTAGTAAATATTTATCAGTAATGAATCGATCAACTTTGTAACAGTCTTTCTATAAATACTTCACTACCTTCTTGTTCAAAATACGTGGATAGGCACAACATTTAAATTCTGAGCCACTAGAATGGTATCTTTTAATTTCTGCCTTAAAAGTGCTAAACCATATCTTTAGTTCCTTAAAGATTATTATTAATGTGACCAATTACGCATTATTAGTAGATATTTATCAGTAATGAATCGATAAATTTTGTAACAGTCTTTCTATAAAAACTTCACTACCTTCTGGTTGAAAATACGTGAATAGGCACAACATTCAAGTTCTGAGCCACTAGAATGATATCTTTTAATTTCTGCCCTAAAAGTGTTAAACCATATATTTAGTTCCTTAAAGAATATTATTAATGTACCAAACTATACCTTATTAGTAGATATGTATCAGTAATGAATCGATCAACTTTGTAACAGTCTTTCTATAAATACTTCACTACCTTCTGGTTCAAAATACGTGGATAGGCACAACAATTAAATTCTGAGTCACTAGAATGATATCTTTTAATTTCTGCCCTAAAAGTGCTAAACCATATATATAGTTCCTTAAAGATTATTATTAATGTACCAAACTATACCTTATTAGAAGATATGTATCAGTAATGAATCAATCAACTTTGTAACAGTCTTTCTATATATACTTCACTACCTTCTGGTTCAAAATACGTGGATAGGCACAACATTTAAATTCTGAGCCACTAGAATGATATCTTTTAATTTCTGCTCTAAAAGTGCTAAACCATATCTTTAGTTCCTTAAAGATTATTATTAATGTAATAAACTATACCTTATTAGTAAATATTTATCAGTAATGAATCGATCAACTTTGTAACAGTCTTTCTATAAATACTTCACTACCTTCTTGTTCAAAATACGTGGATAGGCACAACATTTAAATTCTGAGCCATAAGAATGATATATTTTAATTTCTGCCCTAAAAGTGCTAAACCACATCTTTAGATCCTTAAAGATTATAATTAATGTGCCCAACTATACCATATTAGTATATATTTATCAGTAATGAATCGATTAACTTTGTAACAGTCTTTATATAAATACTTCACAACCTTCAAGTTCAAAATACGTGGATAGGCACAACATTTAAATTCTGAGCCACTAGAATGGTATCTTTTAATTTCAGCCCTAAAAGTGCTAAACCATATCTATAGTTCCTTAAAGATTATTATTAATGTGCCCAATTATACATTATTAGTAGATATTTATCAGTAATGAATCTATCATATTTGTAACAGTCTTTCTATAAATACTTCACTACCTTCTGGTTCAAAATACGTGGATAGGCACAACATTTAAATTCAGAGCCACTAGAATGGTATCTTTTAATTTCTGCCCTAAAAGTGCTAAACCATATCTATAGTTCCTTAAAGATTATTATTAATGTGCCCAATTATACATTATTAGTAGATATTTATCAGTAATGAATCTATCAACTTTGTAACAGTCTTTCTATAAATACTTCACTACCTTCTGGTTCAAAATACGTGGATAGGCACAACATTTAAATTCTGAGCCACTAGAATGGTATCTTTTAATTTCTGCCCTAAAAGTGCTAAACCATATCTTTAGTTCCTTAAAGATTATTATTAATGTGACCAATTACGCATTATTAGTAGATATTTATCAGTAATGAATCGATAAACTTTGTAACAGTCTTTCTATAAAAACTTCACTACCTTCTGGTTCAAAATACGTGAATAGGCACAACATTCAAATTCAGAGCCACTAGAATGATATCTTTTAATTTCTGCCCTAAAAGTGTTAAACCATATATTTAGTTCCTTAAAGAATATTATTAATGTACCAAACTATACCTTATTAGTAGATATGTATCAGTAATGAATCGATCAACTTTGTAACAGTCTTTCTATAAATACTTCACTACCTTCTGGTTCAAAATACGTGGATAGGCACAACAATTAAATTCTGAGCCACTAGAATGATATCTTTTAATTTCTGCCCTAAAAGTGCTAAACCATATATATAGTTCCTTAAAGATTATTATTAATGTACCAAACTATACCTTATTAGAAGATATGTATCAGTAATGAATCAATCAACTTTGTAACAGTCTTTCTATATATACTTCACTACCTTCTGGTTCAAAATGCGTTGATAGGCACAACATTTAAATTCTGAGCCACTAGAATGATGTCTTTTAATTTCTGCTCTAAAAGTGCAAAACCATATCTTTAGTTCCTTAAAGATTATTATTAATGTACCAAACTATACCTTATTAGTAAATATTTATCAGTAATGAATCGATCAACTTTGTAACAGTCTTTCTATAAATACTTCACTACCTTCTTGTTCAAAATACGTGGATAGGCACAACATTTAAATTCTGAGCCATAAGAATGATATATTTTAATTTCTGCCCTAAAAGTGTTAAACCACATCTTTAGATCCTTAAAGATTATAATTAATGTGCCCAACTATACCATATTAGTATATATTTATCAGTAATGAATCGATTAACTTTGTAACAGTCTTTCTATAAATACTTCACAACCTTCAAGTTCAAAATACGTGGATAGGCACAACATTTAAATTCTGAGCCACTAGAATGGTATCTTTTAATTTCTGCCCTAAAAGTGCTAAACCATATCTATAGTTCCTTAAAGATTATTATTAATGTGCCCAATTATACATTATTAGTAGATATTTATCAGTAATGAATCTATCAACTTTGTAACAGTCTTTCTATAAATACTTCACTACCTTCTGGTTCAAAATACGTGGATAGGCACAACATTTAAATTCTGAGCCACTAGAATGGTATCTTTTAATTTCTGCCCTAAAAGTGCTAAACCATATCTATAGTTCCTTAACGATTATTATTAATGTAACCAATTATGCATTATTAGTAGATATTTATCAGTAATGAATCGATAAACTTTGTACGTATCTATCTATGAATAATTCACTACCTTGGGCTCAAAAAGCGTAGATAGGCACAATTTTGAAATTCTGGACCACTAGAATGATATCTTTTAATTTCTTTCTAAAGGATGCTAAACCATATCTTTAAACCTAAACCTTGATGCATGCAACTATACTATATTAGTAGATATTTATCAGTAATTAAATGAAACACCTTTCAAGTAAATATTTATAATTAATTCACTATCTTCAACTAAGTAAGAAATGATTTCATTGTACAATATTATTATTGATTTTATTTAAGTTATCTTATAAAAAACTAGAATGAATATCATTGATTTGATAACAAAAATTTTGTTTGGTAATTAAGTTTAGGAATTTTTGCTAGTTTCATTTTTGTTTACAGTTAATTACTTTAATCCAAAAATTAACAGTTTGACGGCCAGGATTCATATATAAATGGGAAATTGAGACTCCACTGGCGATTATATGGAGTCTCAATCATATAGAATCTATGTAATAGTAGCAACCATAGTTTGAATCTATTTTAATCAGTGTAGAGAAGGAAATAAGGTTGGAATATTTGGAACACAACCCTTTAATATCTGGATTGAGAATGGATATTTAAAGGATCTTGTAACTTTAAAGTCATTAGCGGGACTGATGAAAATTTTCAAGCAACAACTTGAAAACGAGCTAAGAAACCTGCTCGAAATATTTTTTAGTAAAATATAATCGCCAACTATACCTTATTAGTATATATTTATCAGTAATGAATCGATTAACTTTGTGACAGTCTTTCTATATATACTTCACTACCTTCTGGTTCAAAATACGTGGATAGGCACAACATTTAAATTCAGAGCCACTAGAATGGTATCTTTTAATTTCTGCCCTAAAAGTGCTAAACCATATCTATAGTTCCTTAAAGATTATTATTAATGTGCCCAATTATACATTATTAGTAGATATTCATCAGTAATGAATCTATCAACTTTGTAACAGTCTTTCTATAAATACTTCACTACCTTCTGGTTCAAAATACGTGGATAGGCACAACATTTAAATTCTGAGCCACTAGAATGGTATCTTTTAATTTCTGCCTTAAAAGTGCTGAACCATATCTATAGTTCCTTAAAGATAATTATTAATGTGCCCAAGTATACATTATTAGTAGATATTTATCAGTAATGAATCTATCAACTTTGTAACAGTCTTTCTATAAATACTTCACTACCTTCTGGTTCAAAATACGTGGATAGGCACAACATTTAAATTCAGAGCCACTAGAATGGTATCTTTTAATTTCTGCCCGAAAAGTGCTAAACCATATATATAGTTCCTTAAAGATTATTATTAATGTACCAAACTATACCTTATTAGAAGATATGTATCAGTAATGAATCAATCAACTTTGTAACAGTCTTTCTATATATACTTCACTACCTTCTGGTTCAAAATGCGTTGATAGGCACAACATTTAAATTCTGAGCCACTAGAATGATGTCTTTTAATTTCTGCTCTAAAAGTGCTAAACCATATCTTTAGTTCCTTAAAGATTATTATTAATGTACCAAACTATACCTTATTAGTAAATATTTATCAGTAATGAATCGATCAACTTTGTAACAGTCTTTCTATAAATACTTCACTACCTTCTTGTTCAAAATACGTGGATAGGCACAACATTTAAATTCTGAGCCATAAGAATGATATATTTTAATTTCTGCCCTAAAAGTGTTAAACCACATCTTTAGATCCTTAAAGATTATAATTAATGTGCCCAACTATACCATATTAGTATATATTTATCAGTAATGAATCGATTAACTTTGTAACAGTCTTTCTATAAATACTTCACAACCTTCAAGTTCAAAATACGTGGATAGGCACAACATTTAAATTCTGAGCCACTAGAATGGTATCTTTTAATTTCTGCCCTAAAAGTGCTAAACCATATCTATAGTTCCTTAAAGATTATTATTAATGTGCCCAATTATACATTATTAGTAGATATTTATCAGTAATGAATCTATCAACTTTGTAACAGTCTTTCTATAAATACTTCACTACCTTCTGGTTCAAAATACGTGGATAGGCACAACATTTAAATTCTGAGCCACTAGAATGGTATCTTTTAATTTCTGCCCTAAAAGTGCTAAACCATATCTATAGTTCCTTAACGATTATTATTAATGTAACCAATTATGCATTATTAGTAGATATTTATCAGTAATGAATCGATAAACTTTGTACGTATCTATCTATGAATAATTCACTACCTTGGGCTCAAAAAGCGTAGATAGGCACAATTTTGAAATTCTGGACCACTAGAATGATATCTTTTAATTTCTTTCTAAAGGATGCTAAACCATATCTTTAAACCTAAACCTTGATGCATGCAACTATACTATATTAGTAGATATTTATCAGTAATTAAATGAAACACCTTTCAAGTAAATATTTATAATTAATTCACTATCTTCAACTAAGTAAGAAATGATTTCATTGTACAATATTATTATTGATTTTATTTAAGTTATCTTATAAAAAACTAGAATGAATATCATTGATTTGATAACAAAAATTTTGTTTGGTAATTAAGTTTAGGAATTTTTGCTAGTTTCATTTTTGTTTACAGTTAATTACTTTAATCCAAAAATTAACAGTTTGACGGCCAGGATTCATATATAAATGGGAAATTGAGACTCCACTGGCGATTATATGGAGTCTCAATCATATAGAATCTATGTAATAGTAGCAACCATAGTTTGAATCTATTTTAATCAGTGTAGAGAAGGAAATAAGGTTGGAATATTTGGAACACAACCCTTTAATATCTGGATTGAGAATGGATATTTAAAGGATCTTGTAACTTTAAAGTCATTAGCGGGACTGATGAAAATTTTCAAGCAACAACTTGAAAACGAGCTAAGAAACCTGCTCGAAATATTTTTTAGTAAAATATAATCGCCAACTATACCTTATTAGTATATATTTATCAGTAATGAATCGATTAACTTTGTGACAGTCTTTCTATATATACTTCACTACCTTCTGGTTCAAAATACGTGGATAGGCACAACATTTAAATTCAGAGCCACTAGAATGGTATCTTTTAATTTCTGCCCTAAAAGTGCTAAACCATATCTATAGTTCCTTAAAGATTATTATTAATGTGCCCAATTATACATTATTAGTAGATATTCATCAGTAATGAATCTATCAACTTTGTAACAGTCTTTCTATAAATACTTCACTACCTTCTGGTTCAAAATACGTGGATAGGCACAACATTTAAATTCTGAGCCACTAGAATGGTATCTTTTAATTTCTGCCTTAAAAGTGCTGAACCATATCTATAGTTCCTTAAAGATAATTATTAATGTGCCCAAGTATACATTATTAGTAGATATTTATCAGTAATGAATCTATCAACTTTGTAACAGTCTTTCTATAAATACTTCACTACCTTCTGGTTCAAAATACGTGGATAGGCACAACATTTAAATTCAGAGCCACTAGAATGGTATCTTTTAATTTCTGCCCTAAAAGTGCTAAACCATATCTATAGTTCCTTAAAGATTATTATTAATGTGCCCAATTATACATTATTAGTAGGTTTTCATCAGTAATGAATCTATCAACATTGTAACAGTCTTTCTATAAATACTTCACTACCTTCTGGTTCAAAATACGTGGATAGGCACAACATTTAAATTCTGAGCCACTAGAATGGTATCTTTTAATTTCTGCCCTAAAAGTGCTAAACCATATCTTTAGTTCATTAAAGATTATTATTAATGTACCAAACTATACCTTATTAGTAAATATTTATCAGTAATGAATCGATCAACTTTGTAACAGTCTTTCTATAAATACTTCACTACCTTCTTGTTCAAAATACGTGGATAGGCACAACATTTAAATTCTGAGCCACTAGAATGGTATCTTTTAATTTCTGCCTTAAAAGTGCTAAACCATATCTTTAGTTCCTTAAAGATTATTATTAATGTGACCAATTACGCATTATTAGTAGATATTTATCAGTAATGAATCGATAAATTTTGTAACAGTCTTTCTATAAAAACTTCACTACCTTCTGGTTGAAAATACGTGAATAGGCACAACATTCAAGTTCTGAGCCACTAGAATGATATCTTTTAATTTCTGCCCTAAAAGTGTTAAACCATATATTTAGTTCCTTAAAGAATATTATTAATGTACCAAACTATACCTTATTAGTAGATATGTATCAGTAATGAATCTATCAACTTTGTAACAGTCTTTCTATAAATACTTCACTACCTTCTGGTTCAAAATACGTGGATAGGCACAACAATTAAATTCTGAGCCACTAGAATGATATCTTTTAATTTCTGCCCTAAAAGTGCTAAACCATATATATAGTTCCTTAAAGATTATTATTAATGTACCAAACTATACCTTATTAGAAGATATGTATCAGTAATGAATCAATCAACTTTGTAACAGTCTTTCTATATATACTTCACTACCTTCTTGTTCAAAATACGTGGATAGGCACAACATTTAAATTCTGAGCCATAAGAATGATATATTTTAATTTCTGCCCTAAAAGTGTTAAACCACATCTTTAGATCCTTAAAGATTATAATTAATGTGCCCAACTATACCATATTAGTATATATTTATCAGTAATGAATCGATTAACTTTGTAACAGTCTTTCTATAAATACTTCACAACCTTCAAGTTCAAAATACGTGGATAGGCACAACATTTAAATTCTGAGCCACTAGAATGGTATCTTTTAATTTCTGCCCTAAAAGTGCTAAACCATATATATAGTTCCTTAAAGATTATTATTAATGTGCCCAATTATACATTATTAGTAGATATTTATCAGTAATGAATCTATCAACTTTGTAACAGTCTTTCTATAAATACTTCACTACCTTCTGGTTCAAAATACGTGGATAGGCACAACATTTAAATTCAGAGCCACTAGAATGGTATCTTTTAATTTCTGCCCTAAAAGTGCTAAACCATATCTATAGTTCCTTAAAGATTATTATTAATGTGCCCAATTATACATTATTAGTAGATATTTATCAGTAATGAATCTATCAACTTTGTAACAGTCTTTCTATAAATACTTCACTACCTTCTGGTTCAAAATACGTGGATAGGCACAACATTTAAATTCTGAGCCACTAGAATGGTATCTTTTAATTTCTGCCCTAAAAGTGCTAAACCATATCTATAGTTCCTTAACGATTATTATTAATGTAACCAATTATGCATTATTAGTAGATATTTATCAGTAATGAATCGATAAACTTTGTACGTATCTATCTATGAATAATTCACTACCTTGGGCTCAAAAAGCGTAGATAGGCACAATTTTGAAATTCTGGACCACTAGAATGATATCTTTTAATTTCTTTCTAAAGGATGCTAAACCATATCTTTAAACCTAAACCTTGATGCATGCAACTATACTATATTAGTAGATATTTATCAGTAATTAAATGAAACACCTTTCAAGTAAATATTTATAATTAATTCACTATCTTGTGGTTCAAAATGTGTGAATATGCAAATCATTTCGAATTAAGCCACTGGCTCAGAATTTCAAGGATTTGATAATCTTCGAGCACGTAAGATATGAATTGAAACATGTTGATTGTAGAGTGTCCAAACATATTTTTAATGTTTGATTCATTGTAATTATGAGTGAAACATCGCAAGCATTTTTGGAACCTTAAAATGTTATATCATATGTTTTAAACTTTAAAAACGTGTTTAAACATTAAATCAGGTTTGAAAAATTTGAAACATATTTAATACCCTCAAATTAAGTTTGAAACACTGATAGCATGTTTGAAACATTGAAACATGCTTAAAACATTGAAACATGCTTGAAACATTAAAACATCGAATATATGTATGAAACATTACTAGCATGTTCGATATATTAAAAAGAAGTTCGAAACAATAAACACATGTTCGAAATATAATTTAACGTGATTGAAACAATGACAACATGTTTGAAAAACTGACAACATGTTTGAAACACTGAGAGAAAACATATTTTAAATAATAAAACAAGTTAGAAATACAGATCATGTTTGAAACATTGAATACTTATTTGAAAAATATTAAAAACTGTTCGAAACATTTATAACCTGTTTACATTATCAGATACTTGTTTGGAAAATTAAAAAAATGATTGAAACAATAAAAGTATGCTTGGAACAATGAAAACAGGTTTGTAACATTAAGAAATTTTTGAAACATTAAAATATGTTTGAAGTAATAAAACAGGTTTTTACATAAAATGCAAGTTTGAAACATGAAAACAAAATTTGAAGCACTTAGAACATCTATGAAACTTTAAGAACATGTTTGAAACATTGAATGATTATTTGGAAGTAAAAACACGTTCGAAATATTGATAAAATGTTTACAATATTAGAAACATGTCTGAAAAATCTACAAATGTTTGAAACATTGATAATATATTTGGAACATTAAAAACATATGTTTGATAAATTGGAAAATTGTTTGATACATTATGAACTTGTTTGAAACAATAAATCGCGTTTAAAACCTCAGAAGATGTTTGTTTTTAGAAAGCTTGTTTGAAACATGAAAAGAAAGTTTGAAACGTGAAAAAAAAGTATGAAACATGAAAACAAAGTTTGAAACACTGAGAAAATGTTTGAAACATTTAGAGAAACACATTTGAAAATATTAATTTTTTTAAATTTCTATTATACGTTCTAACAGATTATCAATTTTTATATTATACGTACGCACGTACGTTTTAATAGGACTTCACCAAATATGTATTATTTAATTTTTGATATTCGCATTGTACATGGATAACGTTGGTATATCTATAGTGCATTTCAGTAATATCAGTTTAATATGAAATTAAATCATTAAATAAATATGAAGCTTAATTATTTCATAAATATGATGTTTGATCACTCAATCTGAAAATAAATTATTTAATATGAAGTTTAATCAATTTCTATTTTAGTGTTATTCATTGTGGATCATACTATATCT
>CANNZV010000762.1:0-223452 GCA_947561585.1 Caprella mutica
CTGATATACTGGGTACATAATTACACATATTTTTTATCGCTAACTTTAGATAAGAGCACTACACGCGTCCGCTTTAGATCGTCTTGAAAAACAATAGTTTCTATAGATAAGTTGATGGGCCTTTACACATAACTAGAGCATCAATATAAGATTAGGTGTCATGCACCCAATAGTTACCATGTTAATATAGTTACCATGTTAATATAGTTACCATGTTAATATAGTTACCATGTTAATATAGTTACCATGTTAATATAGTTACCATGTTAATATAGTTACCATGTTAATATAGTTACCATGTTAATATAGTTACCATGTTAATACAGTTACCATGTTAATACAGTTACCACCCCCAGGTCAGATCTGTTGGACGGACAGTACTTGCCCAGACGCTGACAAACCAACTTTGGAAGATGGTAGCCCCGTGGACTCTGAAGGAGGTGTCAAACATGTCTACCAGTGTAACGAGGGGTGAGAAAAGTCTACAGGGTGATGTTACATAACTACTGTAACACTCCTTGTAATCGGAAAACAAATAAAACACCAAGTTTTCACCGCCTAGTATTGATTGACCTTTAAGAGGCGTAAACCGGGCGATGAAAACGTGGCGTTTTAACTGCTAGTATATGGAGAGCCTTACAAGGTTCCAGAGACCAATTATTAAATATGAAGAATCAATAGAGAGTTTTCAAATTGTTAAGCTAAGCCATACTACTAGCTGTAAAAGGCTCATGGCGTTTCCTATAGGTTTCAGAGACCAATTTTTTTAAAGATGCATAAATCAATTTAAGTATTCAATAGTGTAACATAAGACATATTATTACCTATAAATGGCTGATGGCGTTTTCTTCAGGTTCCAGAGGAGAACAATTATTATTGAAGATGAATATATCAATAGGAAGTCTTCGATAGTGTCTATTACATGGTTCTAGGACAACTTGCCGCGGACAATTCACCGTGAGGACAATTCGCCGCTAGGACAACTCGCCGCCAGGACAACTCGCCGCGTGATTTATGTTTTGCCGGCGTTTACATCATTTACTTATATTTAAAAATGTTATAAATTTGGACAATGATTTGTTTCTATACGCTCAAGACTGACGTAAAGCAGTAGTTGACAAATTTCATTATTTCAATTAATTAGTTTCTTTTGTTATATCATGAGAATATTTCAGGCTGCAAAAAAAATATTTGAACTATTAATATAAATTTAGAAGTATTCAACCGTCTGCTTTGAAACGAACGGCTTTCTAGTGGATGTCAAAAGGAAATTAAATACAAGGGACAGGAAGACGAAGTCAGAAAGCATTGTGACTCATTGAACAAAGGCACCAACCACCAGTCGGTGACAATGCTCATGGTTGCAGAAAAGCTACTTCGTGGATGCAATCACTTACCAAGGAATGATATGAAAAGGAACACAATCACCGGTGACTGCACTTACAAATAGAAGTGGAAAATGAAGAGGTGATAGTAAATGTAACTTATTAGCCTACCTAGGACAAAAATCTAAAACTTCGTAGTTAAATAACCTTTATTTGCATTGATGTACTAGTTTTTAACTAAAGTAATATTTAAACGTATTAAGAAGACACCTGAACTGGTTTTTTTTCCAATAGCAAAATATTTTTAGCAAAATACTTTCAAATAGAACGTTGAAAATTTTATTGTTAATTTACAACACACACTATGTTTATATAATAGTTAAAAAAACATAATATTTAACTTTTGAAATGGAAATTAAAACAATTTCAAATACTGCTAAGAAAATTTGATAATTAATTTACAACACGCAGCTTATATTTAAAATATTTTTTTATAAATAAATGGTGTATACGGCGGTAAAAACATGTATCAAACGACAAGAGGTTATGGCGGCGAATTGTCCTAGCGGCGAATTGTCCTAGCGGCAAATTGTCCGGCGGCGAGTTCTCCGGTCACCCTATTACATACATTACTATCTGTTTTCCTTAGGTTTCAGCTCATCACAATGCGCAGTGAGGTGGTGAGCAACTGTGTGGGCCAAGAATGGACTCCACTCTTTGACTATTGTGAGGAAGGTGAGCAAATTACTTTGAGAACCAAAGGCCGGTATCCAGGGAGGAAAACTTAGGTACCTAGAGGATCAGAGACTTGTAGCCAGAAGAAAACTTACGTAGGACCTAGAGGATCAGAGACTTGTAGCCAGAAGAAAACTTACGTAGGACCTAGAGGATCAGAGACTTGTAGCCAAAAGAAAACTTACGTAGGACCTAGAGGATCAGAGACTTGTAGCCTGAAGAAAACTTACGTAGGACCTAGAGGATCAGAGACTTGTAGCCAGAAGAAAACTTACGTAGGACTTAGAGGATCAGAGACTTGTAGCCAAAAGAAAACTTACGTAGGACCTAGAGGATCAGAGACTTGTAGCCGGAAGAAAACTTAGATACCTTGAGACTCAGAGACTTGTAGCCAGAATAAAACTTAGGCACCTATAGAATCAGAGATTTGTAACCAGAAGAAAACTTTTGTACCTAGAGATTTAGAGACTTGTAGTCAGAATAAAACTTAGGTACCTATAGAATCAGAGACTTGTAGCCAGAATAAAACTTAGGTACCTATAGAATCAGAGACTTGTAGCCAGAAGAAAACTTAGGTACCTATAGAATCAGAGACTTGTAGCCAGAAGAAAACTTTGGTACCTAGAAAAGCAAAAACTTGTAGTCAGAAGTAAAATTGGTACCTAGAAAATCAGAGACCTGCCGCTAGGGAGGGAAATTGAGTTACCTTGAGAATCAGAGACTTGTACCCAGAAGTAATATTTAAGCAATAGATAAATACTGAGGGTAAGCAACAGATAAATACTGAGGGCAAGCAATAGATAAATACTGAGGGTAAACAATAGATAAATACTGAGGGTAAGCAATAGATGAATACTGAGGGTAAGCAATAGATAAATACTGAGGGTAAGCAATAGATGAATACTGAGGGTAAGCAATAGATAAATACTGAGGGTAAGCAATAGATAAATACTGAGAGTAAGCAATATATAAATACTGAGGGTAAGCAATAGATGAATACTATTCTTTTTCTCTTTCAGAGTGTGATCTGCCTCGTTCCTGTGCAGATATCAAGTACCACGGTCTTAGTATGCACGCTGCCTATCGCCTTTACGTCACTGGAAATATTTCTGGTCCATCTGTTAAGGTATGTAAAGTATATTGATAATTTTAATGTCTTTATTCTTTTTATCGTTACAAGTTCCTTAGAAAGATTAAGTCTGACAATCACCAGTTGACACATTTGTTAGGTACAGAAGTTTACTGCCATAGCTATTTGGTAATATTGTGGTGTGAAGAGAGACGGTAATAAGATTTAGTTACTCTTTCATCATTTGCTCTATCGTATTTTAGGCAAAATAAAAATCAATTTAGGCTAAATATTTAATAACCAATAGCAAGTTTTAAAAAATGTTGAGTTATCGATAAGAAGTGATTACGAAGGATCTTTTCAGCGTCCTCTGTATCCTATCTAAGTATTTTTGTACCTATCTAAGTTTTTTGTACATAGGCCTATCTAAGTATTTTTGTACCTATCTAAGTTTGTTTGTACCTATCTAAGTTTTTTTGTACCTATCTAAGTATTTTTGTACCTATCTAAGTTTGTTTGTACCTATCTAAGTTTTTTTGTACCTATCTAAGTTTTGTTGTATGCATCTAAGTTTTTTGTACATATTTAAGTTTTTTTGTTCTTATCTAAGTTTTTTTGTTCCTATCCAAGTTTTTTTGTACCTATCTAAGTTTTGTTGTATGCATCTAAGTCTTTTGTACATATTTAGGTTTTTTTGTTCTTATCTAAGTTTTTTGTTCCTATCCAAGTTTTTTTGTACCTATCTAAGTACTACTCTATCTAATTAAGTCATAGCTTTTGAATTTCGTTGTTATCTACTATTAAATCTAAACATTGTTTTTGTGCATTTACTTATGAAAATCAGTGGTAATGAAATCACGGTTTGTATATTCACATTGAATAATTTTAATTATGTTGACAGAGTTATTGTAGCATTGAGGGTTGGACTTTGGTGTACAGAAATCTCGAGGGAGGTTCTGTGACCCCTTTGGAGACAGTCGAGGATGATGATTCTGTAAAAGCTGAAAAACCGTACAGCATTGGTGAGTTCGAAATTGTGAGAGAAGCTATACCAGTACCTATATTCGCAAATAGAGGCTATCATCTTGAACAGTTTATTTTCATGTGGTGGTTTAAGATACATCTTAAAACGATTGCATTCCCTTTTATACAGGAATTGAAAATTGGAGACAATTAACAGAGGCCAAAGGGGATTCAGTAGCCTCTGTCCAGCTTGTTGTGAGTAATTTCTTTGCTTAAGAAACATCAAACTCGTTAGGTTATTTATTCAACTAGTCAAAACATTTAAATCAACAAAAGTTATTGGTTTAGTACGATCAAAATAGAATGAATTGCATCATTAACTAATGATAACTAATCAGTTTGTATAAACTTACCCACTTGAATTACTCTGATTTAAGTGACTGTAAAGTTTTGCCTTCGGAAGTGAACGATGACTTAACATAGACAAATTAGACACTACAATCTTTATTATAAAACTCAGCCATGAACAAAATAATTGTTATTTTCTTATTATTTACCCAAAACGGCAAATGATAAATATAATACATTATTGAAAAGAGATTCATGTCGAACTTAGAACTATAATTCAGACTAGAATAACTTCCAGGTGTGACAAAAATTGTATTTTGTCCAGTACAGTTTCAAAAAAATAGAAGCGAACATGGAACTGAATTACCTTCAAATACTCAACTTTTCATTTTTACGTTGAATTTTTTGAACAGTTGCTCCATTTCCATAACAGGTAGAAATAAGGACAAAGGATGACGAAGACAATGATGATTCGTTAGCTCTGTACAGTAACGTTGTAATCGAAGATGGACCGGACTATGTTCTAAAGAGTGTAGGCGACTACCATGGAAATGCAGGTGCGTAGGCACCTAAACCTTAGGAGACCCCTAATGTTTCCTAGCTTATTTATTTATTATAACATATAGCACCCTTTACAAATTGTTCAGAGTCAGGCCTCCCTGAACTTCAAATTTAAACTTTATGAACAATTGAAAAGCGCTATATGGCCCAGAAAAGCCAGGGCTTCAAGAACATTCTATTAACCATCCAAGTCCTGTGTATCTAAAATTATTTCCTTAACGAACTATAGGAGTAATGCAAAAGTTTATTAGTTAAACGTCTGAAAATTATCTAAATTTGTAATATTTATTGAATTTCTCGTCTGTAATAAGAATTTTAGCTGCAGAAATGACTCCTCAAATGCGTGTTCTAAAAAATGCTATACTATTTGTACCAATAAAAATTGTGTCCTATCAGGGGACGCGCTCAGCCCCAGTGTTGGGGCAAAGATGGTGAATGGCTGGTGGTGGCCCTTTGACTTACTCCCCACAGAAGCTGAGAATGTGGAAAAGATGAAGGAGTTGGGAGGGGTGAGATACCGTTACAGTGAACGATTTATACTAACCATGACTCAACATAATTTTCTAACATTTTGAACAATATACAGTAAAACTTCTGGGTTAAAAAAATCTGCGTAATGAAGGACCTGAATTATGAAATGCACCTGAGTTATGAAGTATTTTCTATGTTTGAATTATATAAAATGATACACGTAAAGAATTACATCAAGTTATCCCTCAACTACCATAGTTTTCTATTATTTTAATCATAGAAAACTATCTAGCCCTACCGAGATATGAAGTGACCCTGAGTTATGAAGGAACCAATACTTCATATCTTAGGAGTTTCACTGTATATGGGAAACTCTTTGATTGAATATTATATTATTATTATTTGATGGTTTGCCTTCCTAGCGCTTCAGATCAGCGGATCTATATCGCGCCAAAATTCCTAATTAATATTTTGGAGGTTATTATATGGAGTTTTGCATGCTAAGTTGGTGTAGGTATTGTAGTAGAGCTGTAATATTGGGAGAGAAATCGTTCCCGCCAATCATCTGTTTGAGAGTCATTGTTGTTCCGGGTTTGTTGGAATAGTCTATTTCTTAGATCTTGGTGTGAGGGAATATTATATCATCGATTCGAATGATACAAATCCTAAACCACTTCAATCTGTTTCCGTCACAGGCTGTCGTTTCTAGCTACTCAGGATTTCACTGGGGCGCACTTACAAATCCTCACCAAATTAGATTGTATATTTTCCCTTTCGATGAAGAAGAAGAAAAAAGTGAGTCTCCAATTAAATTTAGAGTTTAAGTTTAAATCGAAAGCCTCAATTTTTAAGTTCCAATAACAGTTTTCTTCTCTGTCAAGATTGTATTCTTGTTGTTTTGAATGGAAAATTATCCTTTAGAATTATTAATATACATATATTAGAGATTGTCAACTCCATAAACAAATATAATACCTTCGAATAGGAATATTTTTTATTATATATTTTCGAAGACCAGGATTATTTACAGTTATCAAAATTTCAAACTGCTGTACATTAAACCAAATAAAAAAAATTCAAATTTCCTATTTCTAGAATTGTGCCCACCTTTACTGAAGATGGACAAGTATTTATGGAAAGACAATGTCAATATAGAGATGGAAAATAATCGCAATCCAGGTGCTACCGTGACTTTTGAGTGTTTGAAACCAATGCACTATGATGGCTCTCAAGGAGATTCTAACAGGAACACTTCAGGAGTTGTCACTTGCATTGATGGCGATCCTCCTCATTGGGACTGGATCCCCCAACTACCTTGTTCTTGTAAGTCGTCCTGCTAGATTTCTTGCACAATCAAGTGTATCCGTAATGATTTGTGACTGTTCACTAATTTCACATTTCAAACTAAATTTCACTAATTGTAATGCTTGTAGATATTTTATAATTGGCCTGGGTACACGATAAAAAATTTGTAATATATGAAAATTGTAGGAAATTGGAAAACTATGATTTTAAAAACCAACATCACGCGGAGACTCTTTTCTTTTAAAGTATGTAAATTAGAATTTATTCAACCTATTTATTCATAATAGAATATATTGTTGAGAGTGAAATAAGATAAAGATTTATCATTAATACCAAACTTGCAGCCAATAACAGCTGAATTTACTTGTCTTACTTGATTTTGATATCCAGGTAAATCTTTGACGCTGATGAAATATTTTCATGGACAACAAAGAGTTAAATTCACCTAAAAAAATAGGTTATATTCACTTACTAATATTAAAAAAATTCAAGTTGATGTAAATAGGTTCATATGCAATACAAAATAAGTTAAATAACACTTGACTATTATTTTTTTCCAGTCGAGTGTCCTCCTGGTTACATTCAGAATGCGAAAGAAGAAAGATGTGCAAAATTCTCTACTGATGTAGCTGAAAAAGGATATGTTCAAGCCTATCACAGGTGAAATATAAATTATAATATAATACATTTTATAGTTTATCATCAGCATTGAATTAATAAGAGCGTTTGCATTGGTTTCCATACTTTAACCAATATAGTTTAGCAATGGATGGATGGTTGTAAGTACCTCAGTAGCTTGATCCAAAATGACATTGGGGTTAAGTGAAAAGGATCAATCTAGTCGATGTAGTTATGTACGACAATCTTGAATATAATGTAATTACGCAAGAGGTAGAGTCTTAATTAAACGGTTACAATAGATGTTACTATGAGAAGAGGTCAGAGATGGGCCACCTCTATTAAGAACATGAGCTCTGACTCTAAAGGGCCGTCCATATACACGTAGGGTTTTTTAAGTCTTTCCACCAGACTTTTTTCTAAGCTCCTCCTACTTTTTTCACGATAATAGAAGAATTTCCTTACGTTAAGCAGAATAGTTTTGCAGTTTTCAATACTCTCAGGTGAATGATCCATTTTCAATTGTGATGAATACTTGTGCACATGATCAAATTTTCGCAAATTTTCTCGAAAATTTTATTGTCTTCCCAATCTAGTGTTTAATCATTAAATTCTTTTCTATTCCATAGATGTGCTCACATCGGGGCATCTCTTCTCTCACTCCATGAATCTACCTGGGTAGACCCTAGTATAGAGCAAGGAGAGGAGTACCTAACTCACCACAGTGGCCCGTGAGTGTTCAATACAACACTAAGTTCGTTATACATAAGAACTCCTCTATAGTGAATGTAGAGTCCTGAGTAAGTAGTATACCCTGAATAGTGAAAAAATGTTCCTTAGTCTGCCATGAGTGGCCAACAGTTTGTAGAAAACTAATGACCATTCATGGCCGACAACTTTCTCAGGGCTCTAGATTCACTATAGACTATAGAATACTGCACTATAGAGGAGTTCTACTGTACTTCTAGAATCTCTTTATAATATGTCTTATTCGAAAACAATATTTAAGAACATCTCTCTTAATGGTTTCAATTTCGTCTTATTTCTGCAGGCACAGGATGACGCTAAAACTGACGGCCAATTCTAATTTCTCCTGTTCTGAAAACTGTGTCGTGAGTAGAATTCTTTTTAAACTTTATCAGCAAGCACTTTATTTTTCCATGGAAGATAATTATATCAATTACTCAAAATGAAGAAAATTCTTTAGAAATCGTATAGATATCCGCAAATACTTCAATCTTTGTTCATTGAAATATATTATTTATGTAGCATGGGTACCTATGAGAAATACACAATGATTGGGCTTTAGATGATTTATTTTTTAACTATAGACAGGCATACGTACTTTCTATATATTTCATAGAAACTGTTGGTGTATTTTGCAGGTCGAAAGCGATACAGAATGCTATGCCCTGGTAAATGGAGCTAAAGTCATAAATGTTGACTGCAACAAGCCAATGAAGTATGTGTGTGGTCTGCCTTTAGCCGATTGTGGTCCTGGATTCGTCAGAGTCGGAGAGTTGTGCTTGCATTTCTCAGAAATCGATATCTTGCCCGCTGATCTCTATCCTGATGCCATTAACAGAATCAAAGCAGCTAATGGAGTCTGCACAGATTACAAATCAAACATACTCTACTTGACAAACAATGATGCGTACGAAAAAGTTGTGGAATATGCCGCCAAGGTGAAAACTTTTCTGTTTTATGAGAGTCTCGTTTCCTATTTTGAGTTAGGAATTCAAGAATGAATATACTTAAACTATTTTTGGAAATATATTCATTCAAATATTTTCCTTTCATCGGATCATAGTCAGAATGAAAATATAATTTATACATACCGAGAAATAGATATTTTTAGAATTCATAGGTATTCTCTCTCGGGATTTGGAAATTTCTTTCAAATTATATCTAGATAAATGATAAATGTTGAAATATTCAGAAGACGTATCTGACGTACTTTATTTTTATGTGAAATTACCTATGTCTTTAAACATTAGTTGATGAATAAGTAAATCGGTACTTTTAATTTAAACTTACTAACCGTAACTTATAAATACCTTGACAGGAATTCAGCCCTGGAGAAGACAGATACTTCATGACTGGCATCAGATATTAGTAAGTAACAAGTTTTATTATCTGAACATTAGATTTTGATGGTTTAGTCAAAGGTTGGTTTAGATGATTAACAGATAATACAACAGATAAACTTTTACCTTCACAGTAACGGTGGCATCGACAACAATGGTTTCTACCCCATCGAACAGCAGCTTTTGGATAGAGTTGAATTGGCGGGAGAGCACAAGCTGTACTACATCAAGATCGACTCTAGTGAAGCGTCTAAATTTGTTGGGGGAGTTGAGGCAAGCGATGCCACTCGTTATAGAATTTGCCAGTGGCCTGGGGTGTTAGGTGAGTCTTTTAATGGTGGTGGTGAATGGAGAAAAAACTATCAGGAAAAAGAGATCGAATTGGGTCTTCATCTTATCCGTAGCTGAACTAGTTAGTCAGATGAATAATAACTTTATTCTTATATTTAATTAATTAAGTACTTTTTTATGTGACTAGGAAGCCTCTGAAGTCCTACTGGCTTATTCCGTCAAATGCTTTCAATTCTTTTGAATCAGTTGATGAATATTTTGTGGAATATATATGTGTAATCATTGGAATTTTATTACTGAAAATAGATAAAATAAAAATAGTATAATTTACACTTCAGAATGCGAAGCTCCCTCACTGACACTGACGGAAAATACAAACACGGACATCGATTTGAACGTCATCAGCCCTGTGACTGGAACTGAAGTCCAACATTCGTAAGTTAAGAAGATTGGGTATTCTGCATGAATTGGGTATTCTGCATGAATTGGGTAATCTGCATGGATTGAGTAATCTGCATGGATTGGGTATTCTGCATGGATTGGCTATTCTGCATGGATTAGGTAATCTGCATGGATTGGGTATTCTGCATGGATTGGGTATTCTGAATGGATTGGGTATTCTGCATGGATTGGGTATTCTGCATGGATTAGGTATTCTGCATGGATTGGGTATTCTGAATGGATTGGGTATTCTGCATGGATTGGGTATTCTGCATGGATTGGGTATTCTGAATGGATTGGGTATTCTACATGGATTGGGTATTCTGCATGGATTGGGTATTCTGCATGGACTGGGTATTCTGCATGGATTGGGTAATTTACATGGATTGGGTATTCTGCATGGATTGGGTGATTTACATGGATTGGGTATTCTGCATGGATTGGGTATTCTGCATGGACTGGGTATTCTGCATGGATTGGGTAATTTACATGGATTGGGTATTCTGCATGGATTGGGTATTCTGCATGGATTGGGTAATTTACATGGATTGGGTATTCTGCATGGATTGGGTATTCTGAATGGATTGGGTATTCTGCATGGATTGGGTATTCTGCATGGATTGGGTATTCTGCATGGATTGGGTATTCTGAATGGATTGGGTATTCTGCATGGATTGGGTATTCTGCATGGATTGGGTATTCTGAATGGATTGGGTATTCTACATGGATTGGGTATTCTGCATGGATTGGGTATTCTGCATGGACTGGGTATTCTGCATGGATTGGGTATTCTGCATGGACTGGGTATTCTGCATGGATTGGGTAATTTACATGGATTGGGTATTCTGCATGGATTGGGTATTCTGCATGGATTGGGTAATTTACATGGATTGGGTATTCTGCATGGATTGGGTATTCTGCATGGATTGGGTATTCTGCATGGATTGGGTATTCTGCATGGATTGGGTAATTTACATGGATTGGGTGTTCTGCATGGATTGGGTAATTTACATGGATTGGGTATTTTATATTGATTGTGTTTTTTTACCAAGTCGTTTTTCAAGACAATTATTTCCAAAAGAATTACGTTATTCTTATCATCAATAAAATCGATATTCATAAGTGTGTTTTTATGACACACATCATTTAAAGAAAAATTCAAACCATTCAATAACTTGACATTTACCCTTCAACTCTGACATTCAATTAAAGTTACAATTACGTCCTCTTAGGACAAATAACTTATTTCACTACTTAATAGGGAGTAAGCCATAAGGTATATATTTATACCACTAGGCACTTACCGAACAATATTTCCTTTTTTACAGATGTGATGAAGGATTTTATCGAAATGGAAATAAGACTTCGATTGCAGCTCGTAAAATTGTTTGCACCGGAAACTACGGTGGTTGGATGTCAAAACTCAACCATGAAGAACCAGTCTTTGAATCTTGCTACGAAACACCTGGTAAGGAATTTGCTCGCCTTAGTTTATTGCAGTTTATCATAGTTTATTATTGTAATAAGATTCAATAAAAAACTTTTTTCAAATAATTTAATTTACATAATATTTTTTTTTACGCTGAAATATCTCTATATTGAAGATTTTTCTTTTGGGAGACAACTGCTTTTAGAACAATTTTCTAAATATTCATTAAATTTAAGTTATCTTATTCAATAAAAAACCCAATACAATTATTCATAAAATCTAAAATAATTCAATGGCCTAGAAAGTTCTTAGCTAATTTGTTTTATAAACAATTTAATTTTCAGTATGTGAGGATCTAGTTGCAAATATTGCCAAGCCAGAAGGAGCTGTTTTAGTGGACAACAACTCCACTTTCTTGGGCGGCAACATAAGCTACTCTTGTCCTCCTAGCAAGGCCGCCCTAGTCAATGACGTGGAAGTCACTGAACAAGCTATAGTCTGTTCAGTGGAAGATAAAGATGAGATATGGAAGCCCCACGTATTCAAGCTAACCCCCACTGAATTGAAGTCGTGTAACGGTGAGTTGAAAGCTTCCTAGAAGCCTAGGTAACAATGTATCTTGAGATAAAATTCTCCCAACTATTGTTATACAAAGTTGCTAATATTGTTAAATACGTTGTCAATATTGTTACAACGTTGTAAATATTGTTACAACGTTGTAAATATTGTAACAATATATGGACAAGCCATCTTTGATTCGTGTTCAAAGTGTGTTTATAAGTAACGTTTTGCTACTTGCCTAAAGCTAGGCAGTCTAAATACCTGTTTGTATTGGCGATAGTTTTCTTTGGAAGTAAACTACGCTGTGTTTATTTGGTTGTTTGACAGCAAGCAAGTTGCGGCTTCTATTTTGTGATTTTGCTTCATAAAAACATCTTGTGTATTTGCATACCTAAAGTGTTACCGGTTGCCACTATCACGGTTGTGGGTCACAACCTAGGTGGCGTTTGGAGCGTATGTTGGGGCGGGTTGGAGGCCGTATAAGAGTTATATGAGCTCGCAAGTAGGTTGCACATTTGTTTCGCTTTTGCTGGCTTGTCAGTGACGTCAAATTAATAATACTGCATCAGCTTAGGATTTGGCAACTGGGTGACTCTTATATTCCGATCGGTTTCTTTATCAAGGAAGAGCTCAAATCATGACTTCCAAAATTCCTTTGGTAGCTATTACATTGTAAACAATTTTAAATCATTTTCAATTAAACTAATAAATTAATCGAAGGATTTAGACAGGCTAGGATTGGAACGAGACCACGTTCAATTCTTTCATCCAAATCCCGCAGATTCTTTCCATTTTTGCTCTGAAGTGACAAAAACTTTAAATTGAAAATAGACCATTACTCATAATTCCAAAGTTAACATTTTCTATTTGAATTTGGTAAATGACTATATTATTCTTATTTCAGTTTGCCTTCAATCCGTGACCAACCCGATTTCGAATGCAACCTATTATTTCAACAGCACGATAGTCTATGTCGAAAATCAAAACGAGACAGTGTGGATATTTTGTGATTTAGGTTATGAATCGAAACCTTTCGAATCCTGGCAAGAGATGACTTGTGGCTCAGATGGCTGGTTAACAGACCATCTGGTAGACTGTAAACCAGGTCAGTAGTGTAGTAGATTCTGCAATACAAGTTCGTTGATTCATAGTTTGAGGCTTTGAAATGGAAGCCAAAGTCTCTTGTTTTATTTTCAGCTTGCACAACTGGTTTACCTGATGTTCAACCTACTGGAAATATGACGAAAAACAGTACCGGCCAGTTTATTGGTGACGAAACTGCTTTCAAATGTGACGAAAATTACTTTTACGCTAATGTAAGTGAATCTACAATAGAATATAAAACTTGTTTTTAGTATAGATCAAAATTTCATCAAAAAGCTGCACCGTTTACACTACCTGAAAAATTCTTAGTGAAAAATTAAATTTATTATATATAGTTTAGTTTAAAAGACAAATAAATTGACGGGCAGATTCTCCTTACTAGGTAGTTAAATTGTTTTAAATTTCAGAATACAGCTAGTGAAGATCTAAATCTTCAAAGTGTCGCCACAGCTGTTTGCAACGACCAGGGAAACTGGATTCTGAACCCAAGCACTAACTTTCCGGACAAGTGTCATCATTGTGAGAATAATTGACTATTGTTAAATGTTTTTCTAACATACAGAAATATATCTACTGTTTTTCACTACTACTTAATTATTTTATACCTAATTACCTATTCAAAATTATAAGATTGTTACTAAAGTTTCACTCAACGAAATAACTTTTGGAAGATTCTTATTTTATTAGATGTTGAAGTGACTGTAGAAAGATTGCCAAAAAAATGGTTTAACAAACGTATCATTTATCTTCCACAGTATGTGCTTTTGAATCTCCATCACTCTTGAATGGAACTCTTCTTGACTACGACTCCAGTAATCTGAATTACTCAGCAGGAGATGTTCTAGAAGCCTCTTGTCTTCCTGGCTATGAATGGTCCATGGGTGAAAAAGATGTCACTTTTGTGTGTGAAGATACTGGATGGAAAGCGAATGCTACGAGTTGCCATAAAGGTATGATCACCATTTCTTCAGTGTATTCAAAAATTGATTAATTCGTTAGTATCTGAGAATTTAGGAATCTATTTAATTTCTAAAATAATTTCTTCTATCAACAGCTTGTAACATCACCGAATTGCCAAGTGTTCATGATAATGTAATCAGAGAAACAGTCTCATCGAACGTAGAAGGATCGACAGTGAAACACGAATGTATACCTGACCACTACTTTTTAGTAAGTGAACAATTGTCCAGTGATCAAATACAGTAATACTTCAAATAATGACTGTTCAAACACGTACAACTAGTTACTTAACTACACTAGGTATAGCTGTAGTATATACTAGTATGAGATACTGTATTTTGTTTGTTTTAAACTCTATAACCAGATTGGTAATTATCCATTTTCAGTCTGTACCAGAAAAGAAGCCACTGATTACAGCTACCTGCAATGACAGCTCCTGGGAATTTGACTTTGTGACATCTGTACATGAATGCGTTCACCGTTTGTAACCAATTTTAATGACTTTCGAATGATATATTGAAATTTTGCAATGCACCTGCCAGAGCTCCATTAGATCTCACAAGCTGGTATTACAAATGCCCTCACAAGATCAATAGAATAAATTAATGAACACACAAACCACTGAATCAAATTAGCTGTTATTAGGTAAAATAGAATGGACAGTCCACTGGTCGGTCCCGAAAGAATGTGGCTCTTCATATTTTCCTGGTTTGGTTAGTACCGTCAATCTTAATTTATCCTCCAGTCAGATCCCACAAGACCGATAATAGTTATAAGTTGGAATGAACACGAGCTACACTAATGGAACATTAAGAGATTTGGTAACCTAATCCTTATTTTCAGATTGCACAGCGTTCAAACCTCAGCTCCCCAATGCTACTCATGACCCAACAGAAAAACTCTACACTCCTTCTCTGAATAACGAAATCAACATCACCTGTGACACCGGGTAACCTGTTCATTATTTAATTTTAATTGATTGGGATTAGTAACTTTTTATGATTAGCTGGCCATTTTAAATTATACATTAGGGTTAGTTCATATATTAGGCGTGATTCAAACTACAAAAATAATTAGATAAATGCTCTATTCCACAGGTTTCAATTTGCAGTTGGTGAAGTCAATCAAACTCTGACATGTCTAGCTAATGGATGGACTGCACCTAAGCCTTGTCTCTTAGGTTAGTCTTACTCATTTTTTGAATATTTTAACTTTTAATGTAATAGAGTAAGCTCAGAGTTATCAGATGGTTCCACATCTTCGAACCTAATTGAAAAAATGCATCATGTATGCCAATTAAAATACTATTTACTTGATACCTGCAGGTACTAATAAAATAAAATTCACTTAATATTATCATATACTTTCCTCTTATATGACCGAAAATTTGGAACCGGTCGATAACTCGGAACAAACCTTATTCCCTCATCTAGAGGCTGGTATATTAACTTTTGCATTGCGGAATTACTCACCAGCCTCCACTCTATCAATTGTACTTACAATATCAAGTCTTTTTCTCTTTCGAAAGCTTGTACTGCGGACCCACCATCTAACGGCTCCTTCGTGTCTATGGGTGGTACCTCCCTTGATTGGGTTGGTGAGGAGATAACCTACAGTTGTGAGTCCGGAACAGCTTTCAACACTTCAGGCCTTGTGAGTAGTGAGCAAAAAGATTTAAAGTCTTTGAAAGATAACAAATAGGATACATTAAATATATATAACTTCATGTATATTTACTATGAACAGTTAAATAATTCAATAATCAATCATAATTTGAATTAATAAAGATGTTGCTAATGATGAATTTCCTCATCTTGCTCTATCAGTCAGTAACAGAATCATTGACGGAAACCAAAGTAAAATGCAATGAGGAAGGTGTTTGGGAGAAAGAACTTCCAAATCTCGTTCTAGAGTGCTTCCATTGTAAGTCTCCAAATTTATTTTGGTAAAGTGTGACACTAGAAACCTATGTCTAGAACTGGAGATAAAAAGCAACGTTTTTTAGAATAGGCTTAACTTACGTGAGATGAGAATATTTTTAATCTGAGAAAGGTCTTCAGGGAGACATACCTCAAATGCTATATTTAGGGCCAACTTGAATCAAATTCTTGATCATTTTATCAAATTTAAATAAATTACATATTTTCTCTCAATTTACTAGCGTGTCAGGTTACATCTCCAAATGTGTTCAACGCTACTACGAACTTCGACCCAAATCTCCTCTACTCCCACACCAACAACTTGAATGTCACAGTCACCTGCTTACCTGACTACGAATGGAGCTTCGAACAGAATGAGCAACAGGTGACGTGTTCGGAGACAGGTTGGGCAGATGAAGAAGTGCAACCGTGTCGCAAAGGTGAGCTAGTCGGTTAATTATGAAAATGGACTGCTATTTATAATTCATTATGTATTAACTTTTTTTGCCTCATCAGCCTGCATGGATCCTTTGCCAATTCCTGGCTCTGAATTGGTTCATCCGAATCTTACAGAGCGATTTGTGGATACTATTGTCACTTATTCTTGCAGTGAAAAGTTCTTCTTGAACAGCTCCATGGTGAGTCTACCATAGTTCTCATAACACTAAATAACTTTAAGGGTACTTCAGACTTTATAATTTTTAATACTTTCTTAGATTACCCCCTCTTCCGCTCCCTTGACTTCCACCAATTACACATGCTCTAATTCTACTCTCGAGTGGGAAGCAGAACATGATGGATTGGAATTAAAGTGCTATCATCGTGAGTAATTGATGTCCACACAGTTAAATTTGAGCTCATGACAAATTTTAAAAGAGATTTCTGTTTCCGTTTAGGTTGCCAAATAGATGAACCAAAGGTTCTGAATGCTGTTACGGATTTCAATACATCAGTGGAGTATTCTCATCACTTAGACGTGATGATTTCGGCAACTTGTAAGCCTGGATTCGAATGGTCTTTGAACGAAACTCAGCAGATGATTAAATGCGAAAAAGAAGGATGGAACACAACTGAAATTGTAGATTGTTATGCAGGTTAGTTTTTCTAGAGATAACCAACTAGTTTGACATAAATGTGTACTTAATCGTAATATTACTCATCTATTTTAGGGACCGATATATTTTAAACAGTCATTCTGATGCGAGCAAACCTGATTCTCACCATTTTAGAATCATTTCTGTTTAATTTGGTGTGTTTTTCTTATAGTTTGTTCGGACCCATTGCTGCCTACCGGATCTAACATGTCTTTTGGTAATATAACCGACATCAGTGTAAATGCTACCTACTTCTACGAGTGTGACAATGGCTACTTCTTGAATCCCGTTTCGGTAAATAAAGAGGGTCGTATTTTGAAGTTTTCGTTAGTAATAAGATACAGAATATCACCAAGAAAGAAATTCAGTAGTTGATCTCTAAACTTTTACCTGTCAATTTCTTTAAATAATTATCCATAATGATATTGATATATAGTTTTTACTTTTGAAAATAGTCTGTTGTCTATATTCGGTTTTAGTATTAAAATGTTTTCTAGGCTCACCCAAACATCACATCGGAGGTAAAAGTTACTTGCGGTGAAGACCAGAACTGGAGTTACGAAAGAACTGATTTGGACTGTGTTCAGTGTAAGTAGCTAGGGAGGACTAATAATTTGAGATTTTAGTGATATGAATACTGAATAGTTATATGAATCCATTTGTGTACAGTGTGCACTGAGGATCCACCTGAGCCTTTGAATTTCACAACCTATGACTGGGATGGAGTAACTCGGACTTACGAAACAGAGGTAGGAACCTAGTTTGAAATTGATTTTAAAATACAGGTAAAATATCTTATTATCCGTACCTAATTCTCATACACTAATTCAAAATCCATACTACAGATAAAATATTCTTGCTCTGGCGAAGGACTCTTTGCAAACATGCAAACAGTTCTTACAATTTCCTGCGATAACGGATCTTGGACTCATTATGCGGACTGGCAAAGAAGATGTCGAAAGCGTAAGGACAAAACAGAAATAAATCACAATCATCATCATGAGGTTAATTCAGCATTTTTTAATATAAAAGGTTTCCCGGTTCTTTTCTAACAGCATGTTCAGATCCAAACCCACCGGAATCAATCGGAAATGCATTACCAACTCACAGCTTCACGGGCTACAGAGAAGAAGACGTCATCATCTACGCGTGTGAAGACTCGACAGCTACCTCTTTGGGAGAAACATTCGCTTCTATCGAGTGTGAGGCCAATAACGTGGGTTGGGTAGTGACTTCTACCAATGAGACCGTGGATGAGATCAAAGAGAGGTTCAACTGTACTGACTGTGAGTTCTGAAACTAACATTTGGAGAACAGATAAGACCTGCAACTGATACAGAACACTATCAAAATACTTGAATATTAATTTGACTCATATATCATAATTACTTCATCCCGTTATCGTTTTCTATCCCGTGCAGCATGTCCGGGACCACCCGTAGAAGCCCACACCAACTGGCAGAGTAACTTCAGTGGATCATTCCTTGAAGTCAGTTTTCACGTCTATTGAATTGAAAAAAAAAACAGAAACCATAACCAAACAACTAATCCACAAATTGAAATATTTGTATTTGCAAAACACCTAATTTACCTTTTCTGATTTCGATTTGGAAATAGTCTTGTATGGAGAAATTTATTGATGTGTTTTTGTATAAACCTCTAGATATAGTTTTACGTTTTGTGATTTTATATCTTAATGTAATTTCCACTGCAGGGTGAAGTGGTGGTCTACACTTGTCCAAGCGGGTCAGCCACCATTACGGGAATTTCTGAGTACATCAACGTGTGTGAGAACAACACATGGACTTTCCCCGGTCTCCCTTATTGCTGTAAGTATAATTATAGTCTCCCCTTCTTTTGAAATGATTATATATAAATGAAATGTATATATTATGTATGTATATATTATTATGGGTATACGAGTGCTTAATGATTTAGAGTTTGAATGTCTTGGAAGAATGTGGAATTTTACCAATAAATTTGTACGTGTGAGGACTTTCCTTTTTCCCAATTATTTTATTTTTTTAATTAAATGATTAAGCAACTGGAGCTGAAAAAGGAAAAAATCATTTAATGGACTGAAACAGATAGTGAAATATTGATGTGATGTTTTTGTCTCTAGCTTTCTAAAATTAAAAATAAATATTTATACATAACAATGATATTTCATTATTAATACCTACATAATTACACTCACAAATTGCGGAATGTTGTGTTTTGGTGGGCATTTATTTGTATGTATTCCTGTTATTCGCATAACTCAAAAAGAATTCAACAAAATTGCCTGAAATTGGCGGGACGATCGGACAATGTCCAGTTACCAGTTTATTAGATTTTGGGAGCGAACGGATCAAAGGTCAAGGTCACAAAAGATCAAAATGAACAAAAAATGAAGCGGCGACGAAGGTATGCGTTCTAGTTTTCCACGCAATCGATGGTGGTTAAACATAAGTAACTAAAATGGGCACTCACAGAGCACATATCTTCACCGCCGCTACATTGTTTTCTTCTTGTTGAGTTATAAATGACCTTGACCTTTGATCGGATCGTTACCAAAACTTAGCTAGATATTTACTGGATATTGACCAATCGTCCCACCAAATTTCATGCATTTTGGGTGTATATTTTATGAGTTGTGCAAATAACAAGATTATAAATAATGAGTAAATAAATGTCGCATGAAATATAACCTCCCGCTCTCTGCGAAGGTAATAAAAACTTCCTATGTTATTCGTACAGGGGAAATTTTCCGATCGAAACACAACCTTCTGCAAATTTGCGAAGGTAATGCTTTAGATTAGAATGAAGGTGTGGAGTAAATTTTAAGTTATTGAAAGGTTCCACACTTCCGATCACATCGCAAAAAATCATACTTTATTATTGTTTTAGTTTAATTGGTATATTTGGTACCTTTAAGTATCATGGAACCGTTCGATAACTCGGAACTTACCCCAAGTACAGTAAATGCATTAAATAATTAAACATTAAAGTGTATTTCAAAATCAATTTACACTTACACATTATGACCATAAAGAATAATAGAATTATCCGCGCATATTGATTTTATACTCAATTTATTATTTACATAAAACTTCATATCTAACCGGATCAGAAAAATGATTGGTTATTGAAAAAAAGAATGAAATGATTTGCTAGTCAAATTGGTCTATAGATTGGCACCCACTGTATGGTTTCTTTACAATCAATAACTATACATCTTGTACCTACTTACTGATTTAGGGCCTGTCACTCGCAAGGGGTGAGCCAGTGGCTAACATTTTAACTCATCTTTGGAGGACGCTTTGTGTGCACCCAATTTTGGGGTCACGTGACTGCTGTGTATAATAATAACTTGGGAAGACGCTTTTCCTCTCAAAATGTAGTAGTATAGTTACAAAAGATATTCTTGAAATATATTCAACTGCATTTTGAAGAGCATTTATTTTATCATAAAATGTTCAATTTGAATACTTTTTATCGCTCTCTTTTGTAATCATGATACCACATTGAAATAAAATGAAAACTCTCTGGTCACACGAGCGTTTTTGCAGCGTTTACAACTCTCCAAAAGCGTCGCGTAACGTGGATACGTATGATGGGTTTGAGAATGATTTCCTCAGAGTCAAAAACGCTGTTCAAAAACGCTTAAGGTTGACTTATAGTTACAGTATAATATTGGAATGATTGTGGTATAGTGTTTGTGTTCCCCGCCATTTGCAGAGTTGCACAATATCGAGAAATGCACTGGAAGCGCTGCGCATTTTTAGGATCTTGAAAATGTGCAACAATTTCCAGATTATCGCACATTTTCAAGATCCTAAAAACGCGAAGCTTATTCTCCAGATTGTTCAAAATCGGCAAATTGCGCGGAACACAACATGCAGTACTCGGCATATATTTCAAGAGCATAAAATATGCCCGTGTGCTTATGGTAGCCGGTAAATTGCTCGAAAACAATTGCTCGAAAGACAATTGCTCGAAAACAATTGCTCGAAAAACAATTGCTCGAATGAACAATTGCTCGAAAGAACAATTGCTCGAAAAACAATTGCTCGAACGAACAATTGCTCGAATGAACAATTGCTCGAATTATCAAATTGCTCGAATGAACAAAATTGCTCGAATTATAAAATTGCACAGTTTTCGATTTTATAAAAGTCAGTTATTCATGAAGTGGAGCTGCACCTAACAATCCTTGTTTCTTTTTAGTAATTGATCACACACAGAAAAAGGATTAGTTGAATTAAATCAAATTTGATTTGTTTTGACTTATATGAATGGGTTATTTTTGCGCCTACCTACGTGGTGAGATGAAGGTACTACTTAAAAGTAGTAAAATTTACGTGGGTTAAAACAAATCAGTCGTTTTGACTCACTCCTAAACTTAAAAAAAGTAGCGCCAACTCGCATAGTAAGTTAATTTATACACCAGATACATTGGATTAACATTCTTTGTGAGTTACTACAATACACTCTGTCATAGTAAAATTTTCAAAAAGTAACTTTTAAGTCTCATAGTAAGTTGATTCAATCTATAAAATGAATTGAATTAACTAATGTTTGGTGACACACACATCATAGTTGTTTTAACACACATGAAAACATGAATAAAGTCCAACCAAATCACGTAATAACTTGATTCAAAGCATAAATTGATGACCCATTAGATATGAGTATACTGTTTTCTCTGTGCAGTAATCATTCTATAAATGATTTTAATTTTTACTCATTCTGCATAATCTTTTTTTTTTGTAGATTTATTAAAACTCTGCCATAACTTTGAGTTATTTCACCGATTGAGGTGCCACATACAAATAGGCTAGTAATAAATAAATTTTCAGGTTTTATGATAAAAAAACATGAATAGTAGTGATTCACCACATGATTCCAATTCACATGTTACATACGAGATGACACAAACGGTTTATAAATAGATTATATGCAAAATGAGTTATAATTAAAATCATTTATAGAATGATTAATGATCAATTACTAAAAAGAAACAAGGATTGTTAAGTGCAGCTCCACTTCATGAATAACTGACTTTTATAAAATCGAAAACTGTGCAATTTTATAATTCGAGCAATTTTGTTCATTATAGCAATTTAATAATTCGAGCAATTGTTCATTCGAGCAATTGTTCGTTCGAGCAATTGTTTTTCGAGCAATTGTCTTTCGAGCAATTGTTCTTTCGAGCAATTGTTCATTCGAGCAATTGTTTTTCGAGCAATTGTTTTCGAGCAATTGTCTTTCGAGCAATTGTTTTCGAGCAATTTACCTAGAACGTGTGCATATATACTAACCGATAAATATTCACAACTTGGTCAATGTTGAACACATAACTGTCTAAAAAGATGATGTATGCTTTTCGAGTCATGACTAAAGTAATGAACAGAATTTCAAATTAGTTACTTACGTGATAAATTAACTATATTCCATAACTAACTTTGAGCATGTATTATAGCCCACTATATTGAATGATTTCTGACATATATAATATACATAATTACCTTACGGGAAGGTCATATTTTCATCGGAATTTATTTATTTATCATCTTGTTATTCGCTTAACTAAAAAAGTGTTCAACCAAATTACCTGAAATTTGGTGTAACGATTGGTCCATGTCCACTGATCTGCTGGGAGAATTTTGAGAGTGACCCGGTCAAAGGTCAAGGTCATGGTCATTTATAACTCAAAAGTATTGAACCCTATTGCATGGAACTTGGTGGGACGATTGGTCAATATGCAGGAACCATTTTGTTAGATTTTAGGAGTGATCGGGTCAAAGGTCAAAGATCAAGGTCATGGCAATCTATAACTCAATAACTCAAAAAGTATTCAACCAAATTGCATGAAACTTGGTAGGATGATTGGTTATTATCCAGTTAGCAGTTTTTTAAATTTTGGGAGAGAACAGGTCAAAACGGAGGCGAAGGTATGCGCTCTGCCGAGTGCACATAATCTAGTTCCAACATGCATTTTGGTCCAGCAGAAACACTAATGACTTTTTGCATTTTTTATGAGGAGCTAGATTGTCATTTAATATGCTGCGTATCACGAAAAATTATACACCTATGCGGCATATATCATGCTGCTTATTGTACCATCTCTAACTATTAGCATAAATCGATAGGTCATCACATCTAGATAATTATTAGTCATATCTAGATTATTATTAGTCACATCTAGATAATTATTAGTCATATCTATATTATCAGTTTGAGTAGTCGATAGGCTATTAACATTCACGAATAGATGTTAATAAGAAGCGAATGGCAGTTAAAAAGATTACTTTCAGCCGTTAACATCTACTGAGATTGATTTCTTATGTGTTTATGTACAAAGTGGCTTCGATTTCTTAAGTAGTAATTTTCCACCAACTACGTTATAATTCATAATGAATTCAGTTGCAATTGGAACGCGTTTTCATTCACCATCTTTTTCACTCAGTCTTGATTTGTGTATTGTGCAAGTTTAGTGTAAAGGGCCGTACACACGCAGGGTTTTTTCAGTCTTTCCATCAGACTTTTTGCTAAGCTCCTCCTACTTTTTCCACGAGAATATAAGAAAAAAACGATATAAATATTATTCTATTTTAGTTGGTATTCATGATACCTGCAGGTATCATGAATACCTACTAAAATAAATAATAATTATATCGTTTTTTCTTATATTCTCGTGGAAAAAGTAGGAGGAGCTTAGCAAAAAGTCTGATGGAAAGACTTAAAAAACCCTGCGTGTGTACGGCTCTTTAGAGGTTAAGTCAGAACGCTATAAATAGTTTTTATTGTTTAATTTCGTTAGGTGAAATAAAGTTTGATTTTAAACGAGTAATTCATTATATTTAGGGTGATTGATAATATAAATGAAATTAAGATTAATGTGTTAGTGTAAAGTTTGAACCTGTAATTATTAAAAGAAATTACAATTTAATGATGATTAATTACATAAATTGTAATTATAAAACTTTGAAAAAGCAAATGGTAATTTAAGAGCGATTAGAAATTAAAATTTAATTTATTAACTGCTACTCCCCAATCAAACAATTTTACTACACGAAACATATTGACAGAAATCTATCTTATATAATATAAATACAAACTAACAATCGACAGTTAGCTAACCTATTGAATCTGGCTGATGAGCGGTGTAATATCCCATAGTGAATTAATTAATTCTTTACTCACACAATTTGACCTTTTATAGAAAACTTACACAAACAACCATTATTATTCTATCGCATGCGCATCACTGACATTTTGTATCTTCCTACTTATACAAATACTCTACTCATTACTTGGAAATATGGACTAAAAGTCTAATCTAATCATTGATATATATAAGTACAAATGAACCTAATGACAAAATATAAAGCTTGACCATCGATTAGTTTATAATTAGATTATTTTTGAGGTTTGTTGAGGGAATCCAGAAAGAATTTAATGCTAGAACATTTGAGGGTTAATTTATATGTGAGAAATTGATCCACTGTACTGAAATGATGACAAATTGACAGTAACGAATTGTCCGCGCGACGAATTGTCCCCGCGACGGATTGTCCGTAACGAATTGTTCCCGTGACGGATTGTCCCCGCGACGGATTGTCCGTAACGAATTGTCCCCACGACGGATTGTCCGTAACGAATTGTTCCCGCGACGCATTGTCCGTAACGAATTGTTCCCGCGACGGATTGTCCGTTACGAATTGCCCCCGCGACGGATTATCCGTAACGAACTGTTCCCACGACGGATTGTCCGTAACGAATTGTTCCCGGGACGGATTGTCCGTAACGCATTGTTCCCGCGACGGCTTGTCCGTAACGAATTGTTCCCGCGACGGATTGTCCGTAACGAATTGTCCACACGACGGATTGTCCGTAACGAATTGTTCCCGCGACGGATTGTCCGTAACGAGTTGTCCACACGACGGATTGTCCGTTACGGAATCAAATCCCCGCGACGGATTGTCCGTTACGAATTGCCCCCGCGACGGATTGTCCGTAACGAACTGTTCCCACGACGGATTGTCCGTAACGAATTGTTCCCGCGACGGATTGTCCGTAACGTATTGTTCCCGCGACGGATTGTCCGTAACGAATTGTTCCCGCGACGGATTGTCCGTAACGAATTGTCCCCGCGACGGATTGTCCGTTACGGAATCAAATCCCCGCGACAGATTGTCCGTAACAAATTGTCCCCGCGACAGATTGTCCGTAACAAATTGTCCCCGCGACGGATTGTCCGTTACGGAATCAAATCCCCGCGACGGATTGTCCGTTACGAATTGCCCCCGCGACGGATTGTCCGTAAAGAACTGTTCCCACGACGGATTGTCCGTAACGAATTGTTCCCGCGACGGATTGTCCGTAACGTATTGTTCCCGCGACGGATTGTCCGTAACGAATTATTCCCGCGACGGATTGTCCGTAACGAATTGTCCCCGCGACGGATTGTCCGTTACGGAATCAAATCCCCGCGACGGATTGTCCGTAATGAATTGTTCCCGCGACGGATTGTCCGTAACGAATTGTCCACACGACGGATTGTCCGTTACGGAATCAAATCCCCGCGACGGATTGTCCGTTACGAATTGCCCCCGCGACGGATTGTCCGAAACGAACTGTTCCCACGACGGATTGTCCGTAACGAATTGTTCCCGCGACGGATTAACCGTAACGTATTGTTCCCGCGACGGATTGTCCGTAACGAATTGTTCCCGTGACGGATTGTCCGTAACGAATTGTCCCCGCGACGGATTGTCCGTTACGGAATCAAATCCCCGCGACAGATTGTCCGTAACAAATTGACCCCGCGACAGATTGTCCGTAACAAATTATCCCCGCGACGGATTGTCCGTTACGGAATCAAATCCCCGCGACGGATTGTCCGTTACGAATTGCCCCCGCGACGGATTGTCCGTAACGAACTGTTCCCACGACGGATTGTCCGTAACGAATTGTTCCCGCGACGGATTGTCCGTAACGAATTGTTCCCGCGACGGATTGTCCGTAACGAATTGTTCCCGCGACGGATTGTCCGTAACGAATTGTTCCCGCGACGGATTGTCCGTAACGAATTGTCCCCGCGACGGATTGTCCGTTACGGAATCAAATCCCCGCGACAGATTGTCCGTAACAAATTGTCCCCGTGACATTATTAGAGACATGTATGTGAAATTATAAATTTGACTTCATTAGCGATATTAAGATCTTAAATATAATTTAGAATGAATGCAGACATATATTTTTTATTCTATTCTACATTTCGTTAATTTATTGTATATTAATTACGAATTTATGATTAAAAAAAAATGATAATTCCCAATTGAACTATAGTGTCATGCATCACTAAACTTGCTAACAAAATTTACATCGCTTTAATTTCTAGTGTTTTTAAATATAACCATTTTAATAAAATCCAGCATTTAAGTAATTTGAGTTGCAATCACTGTATTTGTTTTAATAAATGTGAACTCTATCATTGCGACATCTTGATATGCAATTTGGTGACCTACTCCGACAAATTTATTACTTCAATTTCAATACCAATAATAAATAATGACAGGTAAATATGGCGTAAAATAATCAATATGTTGGAGCTATTATTTATTCTCCGTATCTTGTCATTTATCATCATACATATTCAAATTGTTCATTATTATTATTTAGCTGGCCTTTCTTAATGCTGCAGTAGTTGCAGGTAATTGGATTTTTTTTCTGTCTCCTGATCAAGTTACATCAGGTTTTTTCTATATATATAATATTTTAAAATTTATCATATTAAGTAGCTTTGATCACTAGGATTTTCCTTATTATTGATTTCCAGTTTTCATTTGGTGACGATCTTGCTCCTCTTTCTTGATTCCTAATTCGAATCTTCGCCTGTTTTGGGTTCTTTCGAACATTTGTCCTCGAAATTCCGAATCGTTAAAGGTCCTCTCCAGGCTCCGGGAAAAAAATGAGTTTATAACATAATATTATAGAACTAAGGTCTACGTTCATTATTCTGTAAACCGCATACAATTCGGTTCAGTATATATTTTATAATTAGCTTTTAAATTTTTTTAATACTCTGTGAGCAACAATTGAGCGAATCTCCAACCTGACGCTGAGAAAGAAGATTGTACACTCTTTGTTTTGATTACAAATTTGAATTTTATAAACAAATCATGCGTTTTCGGCCTTTATTTAAATTATTTTAGATATTAATTGTTTCCTAAAGTATATAAACGTTTCTATTATAATTTCATTCAATTTTATACCTTTACACGAATATTAAATGGATTTATTAAACCTAATACCTAGTTGACAATCAAAACAAATGGTGTACATTCTTTTTCTTCAGGCTTAAAATTTCTTAAATTAGTAAGTCGGAAGTAAAATAGGTTTTGTAGAGTTTTGATTATAAATATCTTAAAAGCATATAAAATTAAAAATATGCTACCAAATTCGATGGGGTTTGCAGTAAAATGATAAGAAACATTAGCCTCGTTGAATAAAGCAATAAAAATATTTGATTGGAGGGGACCTTTAATATATAGCAAGGCGAACCTAAATTCTGATACCTTCTGAAAACTTTCAAACCTAAATTTCGCTCATTCTGAATCTCCTAATCTAAATTTAAAGCTGTACGATTAAAAAGTGTTTTTAAGATACCTACAATATTTATTAAACAATCTATTGCTTGAAAAACAAATATTTGATACAAGACAGTAAATACTAAACTCACATAACCAAACAGTACTAAAAACATTTAAAACAGAAATTCACAACACTTCAGTTCTTCACTCTAACTTGTCGGTTTATTTATTTATTTTCATTTTAATAAGCCTGAGTTGTGATTTGGGTAATAAAAGTGGGTCTGCCTGTAGTTGAAGTTTATGTATCTGTCATAATTAGTGCAGCTGGCAAGATAATTAGTATATTTCATGAACTTTCCAACTCTCTCTAATAAAAACTAAATTTCTCTCCAAAATGATCAAAATATCATGAATTGACTCCATGATAGAATTGTTCTAGAAGAAATTAGCAATTTGTCGCCATGGCCACTTAGAAGGCTTAGAATTACTGTCACTAACTCGCCAATAAAATGGCGAGAGACACCATGCTATACTATCAGTCACTTTATCGAAATTGGATATTGTGAAATAACAAGTATGCGAATTTATGTCTTATTCTTCCGCTATACAGTATATAACTTTAAATTGTTAACTGAATGGGGATATTATAGAATAAATGTTACAAATCTATGTTATAGAGACCAAATCAATATAATTGGCTCATAAGATTTTTGTGTAAATGAAGTAAATTTTGTTTGTTTGTGATGTCATCTTCTCGAATGTCTTCATAACCCAATTTATTGATTTTAATCTGTAACCCTGTAGGCACTATTTTTTCTGAAACAATTCCCTATTTAAAATTCTCATTTAACATGTTAATAAACAAAGTATATGAACATTACCTAATTTTGGCCAAATCATCACTCAATAATTATGTAATTGATCATTGAAGTCAGGAAAATAATGTATCAAAAATGGCCGTGCTGGCACTGGTATATATGTAAGTGCCTCTACCAGTTATATAATTGGGGTAATTATTCATATGAATAAAGCAGAAAATGTGGAGCGCAATAAATACTACATGATGGCGATTCAAAGTGAATTACTAACAATGTTAACATGAATAATAGATGAAAGAGTATTCTCTAATCGATTGAGTGATATGAGGGGGTACTTCAGTCCTTTCTTGCAGTTACAGTTAGAACATAGTGGTACAATGAGACCTCTTAGTCTTCCCCATTTTAAATTTTACTTTTGTTTTACCGAATAAAGGAAAATAGAGAAACATTTCGAAGGTAGGAAGCCATTTTAGAATATATTTCTGGGTTCCTTTTAATCAAGTTTAAATAGGTGTTTTCCCAGCTAAGGTAGCGATCTGTGCTGAAAAAATAGGAATTTCTTGAATGTCTGACTAAACGCACAGTTATCTCATAAATTTTTTTTTATCTTGATCTCACCACAATGACCGATAGGTCTAACATAGGAGAGGCGGAAAGTTATAATTATACAATTAGATGGAATATTTTTACTGGGATAGTTCATAGGTTTGACAGATAGATGATTTGTTGCAACGGAGTAGGTAAAATAATTTAGAAACAGTGGCTCATCGACAGATGATGGCAGCGCTACTTTGAAAAGCAACGGCGATGCCGCTACATGATGAATAATGTAGCGGCGCTGTCGCTATAAAAAAATGTAGCGGCAGAAAAAATGTTATCATATATCTGTAAAAATTAAATACCCAAATAATTTATTGCTGTTCCCCAAAGAATACTCGCAAGGATAAGAGCGAATACGAAGTTGCTACGAGACCTAATTTGTCCTTAATCATGAAGAACCCATTAGATACCAGTGATGCAGTTTTTCAGAGTGTCAGTGTTTAAAACTTGTTTCAACTGTTACCAAGCCTCTTTCGTAGGATACACATAAGAAATCAAGGTTACTATGAGCAGAGAAGTATCTTAATACTGATTACCAAACAGAAGACTTCACAAACAAAATGTGTGCCAATCTCGACGTACCTGACGGTTATGCTAAATCCTAGCTTCCTCATGCTCACTACATCGCCGACGAATTTACGTCAACGTGGGAGTGGAGGTGTAAATAATAAGCTGGTCGGGCCTTCCAGGATTCTAGAAGGAGTGAAAATAAATTCTACTGATGATATTTACTTTTTGAAGGGTGGATTTGTTCATTGGCTGAAAAGGAAAAGAAATGTCAGTTTTATGCATGGCAACTTTCCTTCTTATTCTGCTAAGGCAATTGTGAATTTCTTGAGAAATAATAAGTTCGTCGATGACAAGTTGATGGTATGGCCGAATCTCTCTTCAGATTTAAAACCAATTAAAAAAATCTTCAGTCCATCCTAAAGCAGAATGTGTATGTGGGAGGAAGCAAGGAAACTGAAGTCTCTTGTAAGACGATAACGTCTGATACAATTCAGAAACTCTCATATTTGATGGATAAGCGGCTTTTTGAATATTTGATGGATAAGTGTCTTGTGAAAGTGGTGTAAAAGAGGGGAAATCAAATCGGATGTCAACTTGAAATTAGCAGTTTTGATATCAATCGTCGTCTTTGATTAAAATAGTAGTATACTGTAAACAACCCATGAATGCTAATATTTAAAAAAATTGCAATAAAATTATTTATACATTCTTAGTTTGATGCACAAGACCTTTGAACACTGAAAATGGGTAACTTTTAGTAAAATGGTTGTAATATCCAAAACAATTTTGAGTTAGTTTCAATTTTTATAAATGTTTTTCGCAATGTAGATGAATATTTCCTGAAATTTCAAGGCAAAATACTAAGTTAAACCCATTTTATCATAAAAAACACACATATACATTAAAGCGTAAGACGCTGTGTAAGTTCATCGTATTGGCGGCTTTGTCTGAATATCAAATCACATTGAGTAGCATTATGGTACCAATCGTTGGTCGTACTGTGAATCATTGTTCGAATATCAGTTGGTCGTACTGCCGGATGAGTCTCAATATCCTTTTCAACTTGTTTCGACTTTTTTCTAGATACCTAAGATAACTTTAACCTTTTTCAACTTTTAAAGAAGCGGCAGCACTGTAGCATTTATAAACCTAAAAGCTTTTGAAAAAAAAGTAGTGGCGCTGAGCCTATACCTCTGATTTCGATCATTCAACGAACGAAATCACTTGGGAGAAACCTGATAGCTGTGTGTGTTTTGCATTCAAATATGTTTACAAAATATGGATTTTATTCTATAAATAACCAAAGTAATATTTCATACATAATATGCAGTAAAATGTGTATAAATCATGTGCCGTTCATAGTAAAATTCTTCATCTGCAGCAGTTATTAACCTACGGATATTTTTCAGGTTTATATTTTTAAAGTTTAAAATTTAAGTTTTACTAAGGGATATAATGATCATTAATAATTATGAAGACTAGAAGATAGTACAGTCTACATCGTTCTTAATTAATTATAATAAGATTTGATTCACACAAAGATGCTATGAAATGAGTCGGACCAGTTTACACGCCATCTTAATTAATTAATGGTCGCGTGATGTATCTACTACCAATTTTCTCAGTAAAATCATATTCGCAAAAAGAAAAAGAAATCGCGTACAGTTGGATATGATCAAAGAATCTTCAATACTAAATGACGGTTCTGGGACCCACTTGGTTTTCAATTATATTAAAGTAGGTAGTATAAATTAAACACAGAACGGTTTTAGGTTTTACAGAACGGTTTTAGGTTTTAGGAACATTCGGAAAAAGTTACAGCACGATAGGTATGATGAGCCTGAAATTTCGACAGAAATCATTTCAAAAGATCGTACGTCTGGCTAGGTAATAAATTAATAATTATTTTGAATTAAGGTAGATTTGGAAAACTAAGACTTTAAAGGTTAATATTATGCTCATACAATAGATCATTATAATGATTATGATTAGCATTGCTGTTTAAAAGAATATAGATCTCACTGTGAATGGTATAATAATCCATTATAACTCATTCCGAGAACTATCATTTTGAAGTCAATAAAAAATATCAAGCTATCATCATTGCTAATGCTTTAAATTGGTTTGTTGAATAGAAGAGTGGGTAAAAATGTATTTCCATGGTGCATAAAATACCCAATTATCTTTTGTAATTATCTAAACATTGACATATCTCATACGAATAATTGCTCGACAAATCCGGTACCAGTACTGATATTCTATTTAGTCGCAAAAAGATAGATAAGCAGCAATTTCTAATAGATTGGCTTCTATTGATTGCATTCGGTTTCTCAATAGATAAGGCTTTCTGCTTTGTCTTTGTCTTTAGGCACTATTGGACATCATTATTCGCACACAAATGAGTGAAAACAATCAAGTACATCTAATCTATAAAACGCCGTACACACGTAGGGTTTTTTAGGTCTTTCCACGAGATTTTTTGGTATCCATGATACCTGCAGGTATCATGGATACCAACTAAAACAAAATAATTATTTCATAGTTTTTTCTTATATTCTCGTGGAAAAAGTAGGAGGAGCTTGGTGGAAATACTTAAAAAAACGCTATGTGTGTACGGCCCTTTTAAGGGTGACATGTGTTGTAATGAATTATGTTAATAAAAGTTTAAGCATAATGGGTCACATTAGATGACGAAATGCCTGGAATTATACCTCCATCTCATGTATAAATCATATAAATTTTAGTTTGAAATGGGTTACCTACAATTTGATAGTCGTAATTGGTTGTTTAAAGTGTAAAAGGTAATTGATTTTCATGGTTATAGGTGATGTAGCCAGCGTACTGGTCTACAACACTACAATAGCGTTCACTTTACACGAGTAGGTAAGATTCATATCGTGAATATTTCACCTTTTTTATAGGCTGAATGTAAATAATGAGAATACCTATTTGAGGTAAGTGATCGTGATCAGTATACACCGGTATCGACTTTTCTCATTAAGTATTCTCTTAATCTATAATGCTGTCATTCATTGGGCTACAATTGCTTAAAAAGAAACCATCACCTATTTTAGATTAGTTCTTTAAAGTTTAAAGGTCTGATAATTATTCTACGTAGGTATAGATTAAAGATTTTTATCTTAAATTTTTTTAATGCAAGTGCCATTTCTTTAGAAGTCATTGCAAAAATGTAATTTGTTGGTTCATTTAAATAAAGAAGTTATATAATTGTGCGAGTGGTCATTACCGAAAAGAAAATCTATTAGAAATGGCAGCTATAAAATCGGATGGTAAATTCAGAGTAAAAATTGGACGAAGTGATCGATTGGATCGAAGTCTCTAATTTTGTTAAATTGCAGTTAGTGAGCAGCTACCTGGACGAATATTCAAATAGGTTAATTAACCTTTTGCCGCTCTACCATATCAATCACTGGTCTCATATCCAAGTCATGAGCAAATACAGAACCTAACGTCTCCAAGGTGATTTGCAGTACAGTATGAGGGACTGAAGAGAACGGTTCATTTTGAAAACCAGACTACGGTTGGTCCTCTGAAGTGACACAGCGATCACTAGGATTGTGACAATATGCTTTTAAAATCTGAGAATATTATAGGCTGAGAGAATTAAAGAGTATTGAATGGTTCTACACCAGTGGTATATAGTATTCGATACCATTTCATTTCGTCTGTGATATTCTCACGATCTAGGATTTAAAAAGCATATTGTCACAATGCTATAGTGACTATAAGGGTGAACGGAATTATTTTTCGAAAATTGTGTTTGCATTACGATATTTATTGGTTTCATATTAATGATATTATTTACCAATAAGAATATGAAATAATGTCATTTTTTTCATTATTTTCGTAATAAAAATTGTTGGAAGCCTAAATAATATTAAAATGGTATTATTATTATATTTTTATTTTTCTTGATTTCATGTATAATTTGTATGGCAAGATTTAATTTTTCCAATTTTTCGTGTAACTAATTTCATTATTATGAAAAATTGACAGTGGAACCTCTAAAAATATTTCAACCTTCTTGTGATTCAACCGCAGAGAGGTTGAAAAACTTCTGTAGTACATAAATAATAGTGTCAACTGGAAATTAATTTTTTGAGACAAAAGGTTTCGTTCAAATTTATGATAATTTTTCAAACTTTGTATTCCTTGAGGAGCCTAAAAATTCTTAGGATTAAATTTTGAGATTAAATCTTAAAATTTAATCTTAAAATTTAATCTCAAAATTTAATCTTAAAATTTAATCTCAAAATTTAATCTTAAAATTTAATCTTAAAATTTAATCTCAAAATTTAATCTTAATTTAATCTTAAAATTTAATCTCAAAATGTAATCTTAATTTAATCTTAATATTTAAACTTAAAATTTAATCTTAAGATTTAAACTTAAAATTTAATCTTAAAATTTAATCTTAAAATTTAATCTCAAAATTTAATCTTAATTTAATCTTAATATTTAAACTTAAAATTTAATCTTAAAATTTAATCTTAAAATTTAATCTTAAAATTTAATCTTAAGATTTAATCTTAAGATTTAATCTTAAGATTTAATCTTAATTTAATCTTAAAATTAAGATTAGTGAAATAAATCAGTGTTAAGTAATTTCCATGCAATATAATAAATGTTAAATAGGGTAAGTTCCAAGTTATCGGACGGTTCCACATTTTTGCATGGACCCGCACAAATAATTATTTAATAATAGAAATTAAATTTTAATTATTGAACATTTTTCTGATGTGTCCAAATATGCGCAACCGTCCCATAACTCTGAACTTACCCTTTTCAACATCAGCTAAAAATCAAAATAAAACACGTATTCAAGGTAGAAGAAAGCAATCTGTTTATATCATAATTGTCAAAATGTACTACGGTTTATAATTTTAGAGGAGTAAAGTGATGAAGTGTCGTACAGCTCTCAACCTGCTCTTCCTCTCGCTCTTTCTAGTGGGTAAGTAGTCATTTGGAAGATGTTTTTGCCATTCATAATATCTTGTGAATCATTCTTTAAAAGGAATTAATTTTAGAAATTAATTTCCATTAAAAACTATCAAGTATTCAACATGTACAGTTTCAACTTGTCTATCGTATCTTAGAATTAATTTATCGATATCTAGGATTTAATAATATTTGAAATTATATAATTATGAATAAAGTCAGATAAATACTGAAAATGTACACAATTTTAAATTTCATTTAGAATATCCATTGATTATTATGCTATCTGTATTATTATTATTTTCAATCAATTGTGCTATTTTTTTTTTACATTTTTCTTGCAAACAGTCAACTTGTGTTGTGTCTCAAATGTAACACCCTGTATAGTAGCTATTAAAATCACCAAATCTCTTGTTTCTAATAGTTCAAACTAATCTATTAAAAGAAATAGCACACCTGTTTCTATCGATTCAAATTACTTTATTAAAAGTTTAAAACCATAAGGTGATTATTTTCTCTTTTTCCAGAGTCGAGTGAAGGGTCCTGTGACGATGCCAACCTACCAGTTCTAGAAAATGGCGATAAGGCAGAGGTGTCAGCAACAAAGTACAACTACACTTGTAATGAAGGGTGAGGAATATAAAACTATAGCAAATTAGGAAGTTATATTTCTACCATTTCAATAGCATGCACCAGAATTTTATCTATGAATCAAGTTAGATAATATACAATAGGTATTTTTTCCATAGTCATTGTGGTAGTTTCGAGTTAACTTTTATTTTATTTATTGTATATACTTTTCTTATATAATCGAAAATGTGGAACAGTTCAATAAGTCGGAACTTACCCAATGAAATCCATAATTTGGAGAAATAATATATATTAATGAACCTGACGAAACAATTGAAACAAAAAATAATCTTCCACCATTTTGCGAGGGTAATTAAGATTGATAGCTATACTCAAACTCTTACGGAAATAACACGCAAATCTATCCCTGTATTAGTGCTATGTATGTATATAGGTACTCTATGTATCTCTCTAAAATAACATTCTATAGTTTTAGTTCAAAGTACAAATAAACTCTTCATATTTTCCCCCATCCAAATTGCTGAGGTAGTAATGTCTATTGGGACAGCATTGCCCAATATTGGTAGAAAACTGTCCCAATATTAGGACAATTCTGCTCCAATATTAGGACAATTCTACTCCAATATTAGGACAATTCTGCTCCAATATTAGGACAATTCTGCTCCAATATTAGGACAATTCTGCTCCAATATTAGAACAATTCTGCTCCAATATTAGGACAATTCTGCTCCAATATTAGGACAATTCTGCTCCAATATTAGGACAATTCTGCTCCAATATTAGAACAATTCTGCTCCAATATTAGGACAATTCTACTCCAATATTTAGGACAATTCTGCTCCAATATTAGGACAATTCTACTCCAATATTAGGACAATTCTGCTCCAATATTAGGACAATTCTGCTCCAATATTAGGACAATTCTGCCCCAATATTGGTGGAATGCTGTCCCGATATTAGGACAATGCTGCCCCAGAAAGGTCGCTACCTAGGTTGTCTATCAGTTTTCAGTTAATGAGTTCACGAGGCTCTGTGATATCCGAGTGCATTGCCACAGAATGGACGCAACTGCACGACATCTGCATGGAAGGTGAGTAAAATGAAATCTCTGTAGGTAGACCTACCTATTATTTGATTTTCTTACCCTAAAGGGCCGTAACACGTAGGGTTTTTAAGTCTTTCCACCAGATCTTTTGCTAAGCTCCTCCTACTTTTTCCACGAGAATGTAAGAATGGAGGATATAATTATTATTTACTTTACTAGGTATCCATGATACCTGCAGGTATCATGGATACCAAGTTAATGATTTTTATGTAAATGAAAGAGATCTAAGAAGGTAAATTCAGTTCTATATACCTCAGTAATGATGAGAGTTGGTTATTGGTCAATTCAAACTAACTCTTTATGCCCTATTTAACTATTAAATACCATTTTAAACAAAATAAAATCTTTTTAATTAAGATCAATCTAAATTATTTCACTTTTAATTAATGATATTAACTGATGCCACAACTTTCTATTTAGGCATTGAATGGAAAAACTATAATGAAAATCATTAAATTTGATTGAACATTTTTGTTCCTATATTGAATGTTAGGAGTAAATTGAATGCATGAAACACTATTGAACTTTAGTTTTTCCTTTTCATTCAGGCTGTACTTCTCCAAGACACTGTTCAGACATTTTCAATCTTGGAGTCACCACTTCAGGAGAGTATTACATTTTCCCCGATGGAACAGAAGGCAGCGGCCCAATAAAGGTAGAAAAATACCGAATATCTTGAAATAGAGTTTATTTTTGGCTTCAAATCTAGTGAAGTAATGGGCCGTACTCACGCAGAGTTTTTTACGTCTTTCCGCCAGACTTTTTGCTAAGCTCCTCCTACTTTTTCCACGAAACTATTGAATCATATAAGAAAAACTCTATGATACCAATTGAAATATAATAAAAATTATAGAGTTTTTTCTTATATTCTCGTGGAAAAAGTAGGAGGAGCTTAGCAAAAAGTCTGGTGGAAAGACTTAAAAAAACCCTACGTGTGTACGGCCCTTAAGAATTGATGTGAATGGTTAACTCAGTTTGAAATAATGATAGTTAGGACCATTCCAAAACATGTGAAAAACAAGAGTTTGTCAAATATCAGTAGCAAATACTCAAAAATACCTAAATATTTATACATAATTGTAAGTAGATAAATTCCAAATTCATACCACATTATGTAGACTATAAATGATATCAAAGGGAAAGGAATTAATGACTTATGGTACAACAACCTCTTCACTGAGGAAATAGATTCTGCGCCGAATGACATTTGGTCGAAATATTTTTATTTTGAAAAAGAAAATGGATATAGTAACATTATTTGATATAATAAAAATTAATAACTTTATTCAATATATGATAACAAGATTAAAATAACAAACTTTACAAGAATTTAGGAAGTATAAAAAAGTATTGATTTGTAAAGATATGATTTTTAATGTCATTCCAAATGTCATTGGGTCAAATGTCCGTTCTGCCAAGAGTTTATTGGTCAAATATCCTTTCGGCCAAGTGTCATTGGGTCAAATATCCTTTCGGCCAAGTGTCATTTGGTCAAATATCCTTTCGGCCAAGTGTCATTTGGTCAAATATCCTTTCGGCCAAGTGTCATTGGGTCAAAGTGCCCCCATACGGAAATAAGTTGTCGCCTTACTTTCAGACGAAGTGTGAAAATATACAAGGAGAAATGTGGACACACGTTTATGGAGATAATGTGAATATGTTAGAATGCTACATGATAACACCGCATCCAGAAGCACCTCCTAACTCAGATTACAGTATAGGTACGTCTTATTGTAAGCTTTACTTGGAAAATGATATCCTCTCATTGATAATTGCGTCATATCACCTTTACCTGGTTTAACACCTACTGGAAAATTGTGTCTACTTCATGAATAGCGTTCATAACTAAATCTATGAGAGCGATAACTGTAGTATATGAAACAGATAAATCACTTGAATATAACGGTTGCTAACTAGTTGAACATGAAGTCTGTAATTTAATTTTACCAAATGCAGGTCTGGACAATTGGTACAAAATGCAACAAACTGTCGGTGATTCTCCAGGAGCGACAAAACTACGTGTAAGTGATTCTATTTTCGAATTATTTTTAACGAACAGTAGGTTAAAGTAACACATGAATTATTGAAAAACGGATTTTGTTAGTATAACATCCTTTATATCTATAATTAAAGATAAATGCATGGCTTACTTAATATATACTTACATTATGTACATATATTTAAGTAAGCCATGATGTGTCTAATGGTGCATGGTCAATTAAAACTATTCTGGATCCAACAAAATTGATATAATAAAACAAGTCGATTAATTTATGATTGATGAGAAATACGGTAGAACAAATGTTTTGTTGTGAATACTAATCCATACAATTAATAATCGTTATCTTCTTTATTTGTAGGCTATTTTGAAGCGGAATGGGGGTCAAACTGTGCACGCAATTTACACTAACTTCACGTTCGCACCTTCCCCAGACTACACTCTAAACAGTGTGGGGGACTACCATGGAGATGCAGGTGACTATGTCCATTGCTATGGTGATTCGACTTAAAGCTAGATACAGATTACCTTTTCTCAATAGAAATCTATGCCTGCCAGATGTGCGAAAACTACCAATGATACTAGAGGTTAATGTTTCACTTTGAATCTTGTGGATGTCTTTTAAGGATGTCTTTTTAAAATTTTAAGGATGTGTGAGTGAAATCAAACATGTTACTATGTTTATAATGGATTCAGCCCAATGTGTGTTGAACATATACAGGTTGATTAATAAATGATGGATTTTATAAGCCATAAGATAACTCATAAATAAAAAATTGTTAATAAATATCTTCTGGCAGCTATAATACGGGAGTTTAGTACATATTGACTAAAAAATTTCAAGCCATGGAACAATCTCTGGAAATCGTCACAAAAAATAAAAATGTTTTCTGATGACTTAAAAAATGTACTTGAATATGGGATCGCCTGCATTAGTGAGACGTAAATTACTTTTGAAATATAGAATAACAGCAAGAAAAGCCACCCACTATCAATATCATCACTTAAGCCCCGTCCAGACGGTCAAATTTTTCAGAGAAGTGACAAACTTAATGACAAACTAAATGACGATAACTTCCTAGCGTCAGCAAACCGTCAAACTTTTCATCAGTTTTTTTATTCCAACATGTTGGATATCGTCATCAAAAAGTTTGTCAAACTATTTGCTGACGATAAAGTTTGAAGTACACACTGACTTTCCGGCAATAATATTTTTTTATTTGCGCGTCATTTTAGTTTATTACAGCTAGGTACACCTACAAAAACCTCAATTTTTTAAAACTTAGTATCTATCTAGTTACAATGGCTGACGACAGACTCTTTAATACTTGGTTGTATTAGATCTAAGTTATAGGTAGGTTACGTTGTGAATTGTTTTCTATGATCTATTTTTGACTATCCTTTTCAAGACGATATTTTGTCATTAAAAACAAATTATTTTTTCTGGTTTCTTACTGTTCTAAATTTAAAAAATATACATACCAAGTTATATAATTTTTATTTTCACGATATATAACATTAATTTTGACGAAACTGACGCCAGCGAACCTCAAACTTTTGGCGAGAAAATTTGACCGTGTAGACACTCTTTGAAAACTGACGATAAGTTTGTCATTTAGTTTGTCATTAAGTTTGTCACTTCTCTGAAAAATTTGACCGTCTGGACGTGGCTTTAAGCAGAGTATAGAAAGCGTTTAGAAGATATAGAATTGCAAACACTTTGATAACGGGACATGCAAAGCTTCATTCACCCACACTAGCGCTAATACAGCTAGAAATATACCAAAACCCTCAAATTTTAATCAAGTGGTGAGCCAGTGGCTAAAATTATAACTCATCTTTGGAGGACGCCTTGGGTGCACCCAATTTTGGGGTCACGTGACTGCTGTGTATAATACTATCTTGGGAAGACGCTTTTCCTCTCAAAATGTAGTAGTATAGTTACAAAAGATATTCTTGAAATATATTCAACTGCATTTTGAAGAGCATTTATTTTATCATAAAATGTTCAATTTGGGAAATTTTTATCGCTCTTTTTTGTAATCATGATACTACATTGAAATAAAGTAGAAATAATAAATAAATGTATTTGAAAACCTTTAGAATTGTCTCCAATAAATTTGATACAATATTAATATAATTAATAATCATCATCGCAAATCATATACACCTGACGGATTGACCTGTGTCACACACCTCTCCTATTGCGTCACTCTGGGCACTGAAAAAAATTGGATGCAAGATCCATTTTACGACCGTCATGGTATCACTGAACAGCTCGCTGTGTCTAGTATAAGATGAAAACTCTCTGATTTCAATTCGTCAAGTGGCAGTACAATAAGATTTTTCCTGCCATACAACTCAGAAAACCATGATGCATGATTAAAAGGCAAAACCTTAAACAGTACAAGTTACACAAATGCCAAGAAATTGAAAAACACAAATTTCGGCGTCTGAGTTTTTGTCATTGGATTTTTCAAACTAACATTGCAGAATACCATATTTTCAGGCGAAATGTGGTTTCATCCTAATCCTCAAAAGAGTAGAGTCCGGAGTACCACTAATCCATTTCTCTATGATTCGGTGAAACAAGGATCTGAAAAAAATGATGAATTGGGCGGATGTGATTGATGGCAGATTACTACCAATTGTTTGGTTTGATGCTGGTGAATCAGTTGATTCCAAAAAAATATGTTTGACTTTTGAAGAATAAGTTATGGCCTGCAGTGAGTGCAAATCGAAACTATTACTACCAACTGGACGGAGCGCCTCCACACTGCTCCAATGAATGCCTTGCGCTTTTGACAGAAAAAATTTGAAATAAAAGTCATCAGCAGAAGAACCAAACATGCCTCCACCAATCTCTCGACATGTAAAAGTTGTTTTTGGGGCGTATAATTGTGGCATTAAAAGCCCTTAGGCAAGAATATATTAGTGCCTTTGTTAATAAAGGAATTACCGGCCACTCCCCAGACCTTAGCCCATTGGATTACTTGTTTTTGATAAGAAATAAACGCTGTTGTGACTCATAACGAACCAAAAAATCTACAAAAAGTCTTAAGAGATTAATTAACAAAACCGCTAAAAAGACATGGGTGCCCTTTTCGAGACCGAATTCTAATTTATGCTGTTTTTCTTAATATTATATGAAAATTCCATATTTACCCCGATTGGTTGCTTATATTGTAAGTTTGAAATGTTAATTTGTGTCAGTGATACTCTATTATTTAAAAATCCAATACTTATCAATCTCCATGTTTGTTGTACTTTCTTCACATAAATCAGTACAGAGTTCAGCAAGATGCAATACATCGTTAGTAGAGAGTTCTGCAAGATACACTATATCGTTAGTAGAGAGTTCTGCAAGATACACTATATCGTTAGTAGAGAGTTCTGCAAGATACACTATATCGTTAGTAGAGAGTTCTGCAAGATACACTATATCGTTAGTAGAGAGTTCTGCAAGATACACTATATCGTTAGTAGAGAGTTCTGCAAGATACACTATATCGTTAGTAGAGAGTTCTGCAAGATACACTATATCGTTAGTAGAGAGTTCTGCAAGATACACTATATCGTTAGTAGAGAGTTCTGCAAGATACACTATATCGTTAGTAGAGAGTTCTGCAAGATACACTATATCGTTAGTAGAGAGTTCTGCAAGATACACTATATCGTTAGTAGAGAATTCTGCAAGATGCAATGCATCGTTAGTAGAGAGTTCTGCAAGATGCATTACATCGTTAGTAGAGAGTTCTGCAAGATACACTACATCGTTAGTAGAGAGTTATGGAAAGTATAATACATCGTTAAAACATCGTTAACAATGTTATTTCAATCCACCAGGTGACGCAATGTGCCCCAGTGTAGGTGTTCCTCTGTTAGATGATCAGTGGTGGTGGCCTGTACCCAAAAATCCGGATGTTGTAACATCACTGGCAGATGTGGCGAAAGTGAACGGGGTGAGTTAGGGCATGTGAACTCACTGACTCATTATAAGTCTAACTTCATGTTAGGTCTAACTTCATGCTAGGTCTAACTTCATGTTAGGTCTAACTTCATGTTAGGTCTAACTTCATGTTAGGTCTAACTTCATGTTAGGTCTAACTTCATGTTAGGTCTAACTTCATGTTAGGTCTAACTTCATGTTAGGTCTAACTTCATGCTAGGTCTAACTTCATGTTAGGTCTAACTTCATGTTAGGTCTAACTTCATGTTAGGTCTAACTTCATGTTAGGTCTAACTTCATGCTAGGTCTAACTTCATGCTAGGTCTAACTTCATGTTAGGCCTAACTTTATATTATGTCTGAGAAAATTGATAAGCTTATCTTGTATTTAACTTTGAAGTGTCTATTCTAATCTCAATGTATATATTTCTAGTTGTATATTTCATTATGTTTAGATTTTTTGGTAATTTTTTTTATGAGGTTATTACAAAAAATCAAACATTTCGAATTAGTTGAGAACATTCAAAATTAACATCATCTGGACTAATGTAACATTTTCTGGAATTATTATTTTATGTTAAGGATTTAATATAAATTTCTGATTTTAGTTCTAATTTCGAAAATTCTTTTCGAGGAAATACATTCCCTATATTGAATATCATCACCACACCTATTAATGAAAGAATCCACATAAATCACGTTATCGACTGACACTAATATTAAATAAAGAGGTACTTATCATACCTAGTGAATATGTGCAATCAATTGGTTCATATCACTGGCACCTAATCATATGAAATCTATCATCATTTGAATAATTATTCCGAATCACACACTCTAGAATATGTTCAGCTATCTAGTTATATGTGACACAAAATTTAATGATTATATATATATATATATATATACCATTACTCAAGATTGTGCTGTGGAATAAAGCGAATTGTCAAACTATGTTCAGTTATACTTATACTTTGAATATATATGTATAATAAAATTAAATGAAAATAATTAAAACGCACATGGTGACCGCTATATTCCACGCAAGAATTCATGATGAAAAAGTCTGCCCCACCATTTAATACTTTAGGTTACACCTATTCTAACCATTCCTACTTATGAGTTATTTTCATATTTGACCCTATTCGTATTTTTATATTTAAGATCGAATGCTCATCTAACTTCATGTAAATTGAACTCAACAAACTGATGGTACATAATTATTTACTCTAATGTTCTACAGGCCATCGTGAGTACCTACGCTTATGTGTATGCTTGGGACAAAATATCTGACGGCTTGGAAATAAATTTCTACGTAACGACGAACGAGCTGGAAGAGGGTAAGGCATTCTTCGTACAATCTTGCAAGTTTAACAGAGAAACTTGTTTTTTTTTTTAATTTCCATTAAAATATATTCAATCATACTTACCTAACTGCAAATCGAAGAAGGGTGATTTATAGGTTGAATTTTCAATTTTTTTTGTCATTTCTATAGAGCAGTGCCCGCCATTGCTGAAGTTAAATAAAGAATCCTGGAAGGACAATGTGGATATCCAATTGGACGATCACCGATTTCCTGGAGCTACAATGAACTTCACTTGCATATCCCCTAGTTTCTACGCAGGAAACGAAGGAGACAGCGATAGGAAATCTTCGGGAACCGCGACTTGTATTGCGGGCAACCCACCGCAGTGGGACTGGGTTCCTACTCTTCCTTGTACAAGTGAGTTTGTCATCTTAAATTGATAACACGATCCACAATATTCATTGACTGAATATTAACTTATCGAAATAATAAGAAATTGAAAGAAGATATAATAATGTAAATGCGTAAAGGAAGTTTTATTTAAAACCTGATCTAACAAGACACTTCTTAATCAAATAGCATTTTCTCTTATTTACTATTGTTGTTCTTTTTTATTTTTTTATTTATTATTTTTTACATACTTCTAGTATTATGTGAAGACGGAATGCTGCTGAGTCCGTCTGGTGACAAGTGCTACTTCTTCTCAACTGAAGTTGCGAAGCAGGGTTACGTCCAGGCTTACCACAGGTGACTACTTAAGATCAGCTGCTTTGGGAATTTATCTATATTTTTGTTCCATTTGATGATAAATTTTCAATGAATTATATACTATTACTCAAAAATATACCAACTAGAGATAGGTACAACTAATCGAAAACGATTGATGATAGAACAGGAAGTTGTATTTTCAAGATTATGACGATGAATGTTACATCAATTATTATATAGACTAGAAACTGCTTCACACGAAGTTGTACAATGCAGACTACCAATGGACTCTTTCTTTGCTTACGGTTCAATGTTGTTGTTTCAGTTGTATTCACAAGGGTTTGACTCTAGCCAAGCTTCCTCTGGATGCTTTACAATATGACGCCATTGAGGCTGAAGAGGAGTACATGACTTACCACAGTGGCCCGTGAGTTGAAAACTATAAATATGAAGTCATCGGAAATATGTCTGACTTTAATTTGTTTTTAATAACTAGTGATGACGGCATATCTATTTTGTCGATCATATAACTGCAGCCTCAGTTTAATTCCAGAATATTAGTGCTAAATGCTAATTAATGTGAAATTTCTTTTCCAGACATGGGACACAATTCACTAACCCACCAGAATCTAATTTGAATTGTTCGGATAACTGTACGGTAAGTACATAAAGCAGTCAATGTATTATTAAGGATAAAATTTATGAAATTCAAATGAACAAATATAACTTTACCATATTTGTATAATTCATTGCAATTGGAATACCAAGGGTTTAATTGTACCTACCATTAAAAAAAGCTGATAACATTACACTTGCAGCATAGAAATACTGATTTAGGGAGGTATTGATAAATCAATAAATGGTTGCCGTTTACTAAGTTCTTTTTGTTACACTATATATTGTCAGAAGAAAATATTCAACTGTGCCGAAATGATGATCAAATTTTTCTATCCTCAGCCTGGTAGTATAACAGAGTGCTATGCTTTAGTAAATGGAGACACTGTGAAAAGTGTTGCCTGTGATGAACCATTGAAGTATGTTTGCGTAGCACCCCCAGAAGACTGTCCCGCAGGGTTCGAAAAATCGGGGGAGTTGTGCCTGAAGATCATTCCAGCCGTTTCCAGGGTTGCTCTGACGCCAGACTACTTAATCTCCACTCAGTTTGTGATTGAGGTCAATACCAAGTGTTTAGCCCTTAACGGAGCCAACCTCGCTTTTCCAACCACAATGTCCGCCATGGATCGTATGATGGAATTTGCTGAGGTGAGTAGCTATGTCCTATAGACCCTAGTATGAGATCATCTATCCAGGGAACAATCCAGGGAACAAAATATTCCGGGGTTAATTCCCTGGGATTATTCCCTCGATATCCCCAGCGTTATCGAGGGGATGCCATATTTTGACGTTTTTGCGATATGGGGATATCCCCAAATGATATCGAGGGAATAATGATGGGATTTAAATATATTATCTCTGGAATATTCCCTCGATTACAAGGGAAGGGCAAGGAATACCGAAATTATTATTCCCTCGATAACAAGGGAATAATTTTGGGATAGTGAGGGGATATTCCCTCATTATCGAAGGGATTAAATGGGAGTATTCCTTGGATATCTAGAATAGAGGAAAGATATAAAAATAAGAATACCAAAATTAATATTTCCTAGCATATACTGCATTTGTACGTGTACGTTTGACTTTACATGAATTAGTTGAATGAAACATATTGTTACATACAAATTAAATGGAAAGAAATGGAGAAAGAACTGAAGTGTTGACCACTCGACCATCCTGTACACAGTAGAAGTAGGAGTTTTAATGAACTTTATTCAATATTATAACTCAAGTTTATCTTTAGGTTATCATCGATAAATATAGTTTCATATTTCATAGATTATTTCTTTTTTTATAATCGTTTCTTTTATAAAATTTTTGGGATTAACTATTTTCCACTAATTCCTGGAATATTCCATCGATATTGTTTGGGAATCAACTAATTTTTTGTAATTCCTGGAATATTCCTTCGATATCTTTAGGTGATCAACAAATTTTCAGTAATTCTTGGAATATTCCCTCGATATCATTAGGGGATACACTAATTTTCACTAATTCCTGGAATATTACCTCGATCTTTATGGGGATCAACTAATTTTCACTATTTCCTGGAATATTCCCTCGATATCATTAGGTGATCAACTAATTTTCACTAATTCCTGGAATATTCCCTCGATATCATTAGGTGATCAACTAATTTTCACTAATTCCTGGAATATTCCCTCGATATCATTAGGGGATCAACTAATTTTCACTAATTCCTGGAATATTCCCTCGATATCTTTAGGGGATCAACTCATTTTCACTAATTCCTGGAATATTCCCTCGATATCGATAGGGATCAACTAATTTTCACTAATTACTGGAATATTCCCTCGATACACTAATTTTCACTAATTCCTGGAATATTACCTCGATCTTTATAGGGATCAACTAATTTTCACTAATTCCTGGAATATTCCCTCGATATCATTAGGTGATCAACTAATTTTCACTAATTCCTGGAATATTCCCTCGATATCATTAGGTGATCAACTAATTTTCACTAATTCCTGGAATATTCCCTCGATATCTTTAGGGGATCAACTCATTTTCACTAATTCCTGGAATATTCCCTCGATATCATTAGGTGATCAACTAATTTTCACTAATTCCTGGAATATTCCCTCGATATCATTAGGTGATCAACTAATTTTCACTAATTCCTGGAATATTCCCTCGATATCTTTAGGGGATCAACTAATTTTCACTAATTACTGGAATATTCCCTCGATTTCGTTAGGGGTTCAACTAATCCCTGGAATATTTCCTCGATATCATTTGACGATAGCGGATAATGAGGGAATATATAGATATCGAGGGAATATTCCGGGAATATCTCAATGTTACCTGGGATATAAGGAAGCGGATAACTCCATTAACCGTTGCAAAATGATATGTAACATTACTACATTAGTAATTTTGACATGTTTTTTTCATTTATTTAACTTGAGGGAGCGTAACCCTCCCCCTCTCAACCCCCCCCCCCCCGAGCTCCCTGCCAGGTCATTAAACGATCATGAAGAGGGCAGTACAACCAACTAGCGGATACAGCAAACTACATAATGGTCATAGTACATGTTGAGAGTTTCAAAATAATCTTCATTCATTGCGAGCCCAAATTTTCCGGCCACCTAAATAACAAGTTTAAATTTCTTGCAACACTTTCTGATAAATATCCTACATATTATAAAATGAAGAAAAAACAGGATATTCGATTGTTTAAATTTACTTTATTTTGTAATATATAAGTAGTAAAGGAAAAATCCAACTTCATGATATTAAGTGGTATTTTTTATTGGTTTCCGGCCTCCACATTGAAGAAGAAGAAGAATTTATTCTTTTACATTTATGTTTTCTTCCACAGAAACATCGAGCTACACAATCCAGTAAAACGTGCTACGTGTTTGGATTCAATAACGAGTACGTATAGTTTCAATAAGCTTTCGAACATTAGGCATATATATATATATATATATATATATTGAAAATCACTCGAAATCACTCCGTACTCGGGCAGTGGGTTTGAAAATAGGTCATTGTAGGTCAATCATAAATTTTGATTTGTTAATGACTAATGGTCGAAATTGAAAAGTTACTCCATTTCATCAAATGAAATAACTTTGTATTAACATTAAGTAACTTCTAGCCGTCTTTTCCAATAGAGATGGCAACATCGGAACCAACAGCTTTCAGCCATATGACTCTGACCTGACAGACTACATTGCCAATGTAGGGGACTTCAAAGTCAACAGACTGGAGATAGATGCGGACAAGACTTTTATTGACTCCTCCACTGATATCCCTAGTGGTCAGTTCGCCCTGTGCCAATGGCCAGGAAAAAAAGGTAAGACTGTGACATGATAGAACTTTATTTGGTATAAGACTTACAATGGGTAAATACACTTACCAAATACTACAAATTTAAAGACCTGATAATAAGATTTTGTAACTGTCCACCACCAGAAGTTTTTGTACACCACAAGAAGTATTAATTTGTGAATAATCACTATAGAGGGATATATAGTAACTAATATATCATAAGTCTGAAGATATTTTAATCAAAAACATAATTCATCTAAGTATACTTCTTGCCAATTTTTTTCAGAGTGTACGGATCTATCAAAAATCAGGCCAAATTCAAAGATTGAGTATAAAGAATATGCAACAATCACTAACAACCAGGCCATGGTCACGTAAGAAATCAATTATCCAATAATAATTTAATTAGCCATATAACAGATAAAAACCTAACTTAACAATTAACTAAATATCTTTATAATCACGTATCGAGTTAATTTCAGTTCCACTTTAACTCGATTAAAGAAATAAAGTGGAAATAGTAACGATTGCAGAGGAAAAGAGTCGCTATGTTATTTTCCTAATTTACTAAAATAACAGTTTAAAGTTACTTTTTTATGGATCTTTCTCTGATATTTGACCCAGCCAATAAAATAGCATTTCAGTTATGTGCCTTCTCCTTCTGGGAAGTATTAATAAATTTATGAACTATAGAGCAAGCGAAACAACGTCAAAAGTGAGCATCCTTCTATTTTCTTCAGAGGTTTCGAATAATGAAATATTCATAATCAGTATTTAAATTTTGACTTATCTTAAACAAAATATATAGAACAAAGAAGTAAAATAGTTACCAAAATTAATTGAATCGTCTAAAAAGAAGAATCATCATTTTTTTACGCTGTTCAGTTTATAAATAAAGTAACATGCAACGGGTTTTATATAGTTCTCCATTTTCTGAATCTTAGCTCTTCCTCACGAAAGCGTATATGAAGTGAAATAATAATTTTTCTTGAAATAGGTGTCATGATGGTTATAGTTACTTGGGAACAACATACGGAACTGAGAAGAGGACTTTCGTGTGCAGTTGTCTATTTGCTGACTGGGTTGGAAGAGACACGGAGTTGGTTTTGGATCCTTGTCTCCCTAGACCTGGTAAGAATTAATGTACTTTCATCTTTATCAAATAGTGGTAAAGACCACCTGAAGATTAATGGTCCCCGGCTCAACTTTCGGAGAACCATTAACTTTAGGTGGCATCATACACAATATGATAAAGAAGAAGAATTACACAATAACTTTGTTCATGTTGCAACTTTCCTTTCTGACTGCTTCTTCTTGTCCCTTGTGCTTAATTTCCTTTTGACGTCAGAAATATTGGTTTTGGTCCCGAAACAGACGTTAAACCCACTATGTAATCAATTAATTGATACCCCCTTCATGGTATAGTGATATCATTATGTAGCAAATGAATAATATCATACATTAGCCTGTGAATGATATCGCTACTGAAATAATCAAACTCCCACCTGATCTGTTTTGTGTGTAACAGCAAGAGTAGATACATTTTGTTGAAAATCTTACTGCATGGTCTTGAAAGAAGATTAAAACACAATTGTACATATTGATTCATTAAAAGTGTCAATTTCATACATATTGTTTAAATTTTCTGTTGGTACCCAGCCCATGTTGGAGTTACCGGTAATGAGAGAGCGGACCAGATGGCACGTGCCGCTTCCAAAGAAGATGCACCGATCTGTAGCAGGGACTGTTACCCTATCATTAGGGGCAAAATCTCTGAAAAATGGAGCAAACGATGGTGCGAAACCCAAGGAAATAAGTTGCGTAAATTGAAGAACACTGCAAACGTATGGCATTCGAGTAATACCGAAAACAGGAAATATGACATCATACTAGCTAGACTCAGGATTGGACATACGAAAATAACACATCAACACCTGATGGAAAATAGACAACAACAGTACTGTGAAGACTGCATCGTTCCTCTAACTGTCAAGCATCTACTAGCAGAATATCCCTCACTTCAAGATGTTAGACTACAGTTATATCCACAGACACGAGGTGATGACACTGATAATAAAATGAAAATTATGCTGGCTGAGCAACAAGATGGAAACTTTAACCGTGATCCCCTTATAGCCGGTTATAACCTGCAACAAACTCAATTACTGAATGAGATAGTATAGAAGTAACAACTGAAGAACCATAAATTGAAGTACGACGTGAAATAGCAGTTTCTGAAGTGTCAAGATCATCAAGAAAACTACTACTACTATTGTTTACATTTCCTGTTCACATGCTCGAAATATCTTTATTCCATATTTTCCCTTATTAATTTCATTTACTTCGAGCAAACTGACATCATGTAGAATTGACATAAATAATAATCACCATTATCATCATATTTTATGTAGGTCAATATAGTATTTTAATGAATACAAGAATTTTCTTTTTCTTCCATTGCAGTTTGTGCACATCTCATTCAGAATCTCAATGTTCCCGAAGGAATGAACATTACTGAAGATTTCATCCACAAGAACTCTTCATATCCTGACGGAACTGTTGAATACACCTGTCCGCCGGGTAAAAGAAACGCTAACAACATTGAAACGCAAAAGTACACTTGTACAAAGTATTCAGGACCTCCTGTGACTTTCAAATTCAACGCGGATACTTTTTTAGCGTGCGACAGTAAGTTCCAATACCAATAAAATATGAACTATTTGATATTCAAAGACCCATAATTCAAGAATGAGAGTTTTGATGTTTTTTGACAGTATGTAAGGACGATATATCATTGTCATTGAAGAATGCTACTATGACTATCGCAAACACTCCTACCCTTGAGAACACTAACGACACAGTCTATTTTGAGTGTGACCCGGGAACAGAAGCTGAACCATACGTATCAAAGCAGTTCGTAGGATGTACTAAAGACGGATGGGATTTGGAACCACTCAAGAACTGCTCAGTAGGTAAGAATCAAAGTATTTAGCTTGTACCAAAGACGGATGGGATTTGGAACCACTCAAGAACTGCTCAGTAGGTAAGAATCAAAGTATTTAGCTTGTACTAAAGACGGATGGGATTTGGAACCACTCAAGAACTGCTCAGTAGGTAAGAATCAAAGTATTTAGCTTGTACCAAAGACGGATGGGATTTGGAACCACTCAAGAACTGATCAGTAGGTAAGAATCAAAGTATTTAGCTTGTACTAAAGACGGATGGAATTTGGAACCACTCAAGAACTGCTCAGTAGATAAGAATCAAAGTATTTAGCTTGTACTGTAAACGGATGGGATTTGGAACCACTCAAGAACTGCTCAGTCGGTGGGAATCTGAAGTTGGTTTGACTTTACTCGATTTTATTTTTAGATTTACATTTTTATTCGTGCAAGGCGGTGATAATAATATATTGGTAAAACATGAAGAACATTTTTGTATAAAATCAAAGGAAGCTAGGATGTTGGAAATTATTATTTTTTCATCCGTTAATATATTTATGAAGTTTGACATAAGAATCTTGAATGTCTCAATAAATTGCAAATAATAAATCATCTTATTTACTTAGTTGATACATATGCACATTAATTTTATAGGTAGTAGAATATAGTTTAGTTATTATTTCGAACTTTGCAGCATGCTTCGACGACACACCAACAGCTGATCCTAGCAAAAACCTACAACTGAATATGACTTCTAGATTTGTTGGTGACTCTGCCATCTACTACTGTGATGAAAACCATTACCATGCAAAGGTCAGTTCTATTTTAATTCACTGTTTCAACTTTGAATCATATAATTGAGATAACAAATTTAAAACTGCAAATTTAGAAAAACATTTAAGTTTACCTCACGAATATAATTATTTTGATTAGTTTTAAAGTAATTGTTACCTATACAAGTGATAATTTATCACAATTCTGATAGCATAATTTTAGACTTTTCTCAAATATTTCATTACGAAATTTAATAGATCTGCTATTTAGTCGTGGAGCTACACTATACCTTGTCAACAAAGTACCTATTAGTTAAAAGTGAACAACCAATCATCTCGTCGTATTTTGGCTGATTATATAATCCATTTTTAAAATGAGTACAATTCACATTGATAGACAATTTATTGCCATACTGTAGAACCGTATATATTTTTTCTTATATCTTGTAATTGCCTTTAGAGAAGCCAGTTCATCAGATAGAAATGTCTTCTTTTCAGAGTTCAGATGGTACGTTACTGGACACAGCAACCGCAAAGTGTAACGATAGTGTGATTTGGGAGCTGCCTGACGACTTCACAGGCGATTGCTACCACAGTGAGTATCATCGGACAACAGTTTGCTATCTAACATTCTTAGGATTTCACTCTTAAATTGCCATCCAACTTTTATAAACAGAAAAAAACTGTCAAATAGCTTAATATGTTCTCTAATGAGTTCAAGAAAATTCATATTCTAATCTCCATTTTTATTAGTAAATAATCAAACTTGACTAAATTAGTACCTACATACTCTTTACGTTTTACAGAATGCGTCCTACTGAAATGATATTGATGGTATTTCCAATTTACTTTCAGTTTGTAGCTGGACATCGCCTGATGTCGCTAACGGAAGCATCCCTGACTACAATTCAAGTTATGTGGGTTATTTGTTGGGGAGTGAGTTAGAAGGCTCTTGCCTACCTGGCTATGAGTGGTCCTTCAACAAAACAGACTTTACAATAGTTTGTGCTGCCCAAGGATGGGTGGATAACATCACTTGTGTGAGAGGTAAGTGACTGTATATGACTATATGTTGTCCCACTATGGTTTTCCTTATTAATTTTCACATTATTTCACTGAAAATCTGTTACTAATTTATATTGCTGTAGTGCATTGGTATATGCTTCGTAACTTTTAAGTAGTTGTTCTTTGTTTTGGACTAGTTTTTATAGGTTGCATCAGAAATGAAAGTTTTATTAGGCTTCAAATAATATTATATACTTTTTCTTTTTGTGTTTATACATGAATAAAAACTAAGGCTTTTCTTTTTCTCTAGCGTGCAATGTGGATGTCCTTCCATCGCCTGGTACAAATATGACGAAAAGCAACGTCACCACCAATTTAGAGGACTCAGTAGTGACCTACTCATGTGATCAGGAAAACCACCTCTTCTACGCCAAAAAGGTTGGTGATGTAAACATGTGATTCATTACTTTAAACTGTATTTACATTGAACATATGGCACTAGGGACAATGAATCTTTGTCACAATAGCCAGATGTAAAATCTCAGCCATGGATAATTACACCTGTTCAACCTATTATAATTATAACCAATACTTTGAAAACAGTTTAATATTAAATTGATTTTTGAGAACTGTTGAAGTTATACCCATGCAAGAAGGATTATTTCTTGGGATATTAAGGGAGATCTTAGGCAAGAAGGATTAATTCTTAATCCCTTGGAATATTAAGGGAATATCTAGGTAAAAAAGATTTATTCTGTTTCCTCTTTATTAAGGGAATGTCTCTGTAATGAATCCTTCTTTCCTGGGATATTCCCTTAATATCCTAGGAATAAATCCTTATTGCCTGAAAAACTACTCCAAGCCAAAGATTTATTTGAAATTGTCCACTATACTTTGATTGTCTATTTGGTCTCTCACTCTTTAAATGTAACTAACAAACTTTTGTTTGTTTTCACTATTTGATATTTTAGTTTCAATATTATTTCTATTTCAGGATTACTGGACAACAGTGGACACTGTGGACATCACTTGCTCTAACAGTACATGGGACACAGAATTGTTTGATGAACCTACTTGCTATCACAGTAAGCTTTTCACTTTTCAAACTCTTAAAGGATTTCCCCAACTAATTATTTAAAGGTCATTTAAAATGAATTAACTTTCACTTAATTTGTTTTATTCATGTGAATCTCGAGTTCAAAATGCCAACCTTTATACAAATGAATATTACATATAGGCAGCAAGATTTCATAAGATTTTTAGCCAACTACAATTTATTCCTGGGATGACCAACGAGCCCGAGAGTTGGGAATAATGATACATAATTTAAAACTAATTAACTTGAGTTTCTGAACCTCTGTGACTTTCATTACCGATGAGGTATTTAAGTATCGTATAAATGTAAATGAGACTAATGTAATTTTAGTTTTATATCATTTGTTACAATGAGGTCGTCTGGAGCCACGGTGATATACAATCACTGTTCGTGACGCAAAATGAGACTCAACAACGCATGCGTATTTCACCTGGGTTCCAGATTTATGCCTGGGAAAAATAAATGAATCAAAAGATGTTTCATGGTTTCAATTGGTATTACATGAATACTTCATAGACAGTTAAAGTCCGGGAGTTTCGGCAACACAAGTCAAGTCTCAAAGTATAAATATACATTTCCACCAGTAGGTACAAGGTTCTCAGGCCTGTTAGTCTTGCCATGGTTAACCTTAGCACTTCCATGTAGAATGCTTTGACTCTGGAGCGTGGATTGGCTCTGTAATAACAGTTTCAGGATAATATTTGTTGTTTTCAATGACAGTAATGTATATTGCAAAGTAGGGAGTAGTGATGGTGTCATAGAATTAGTTACCTGGTGACTGGAGAAGTAAATAAATTGTCTATATTATCAAACTTCGATTACTTTGATGAAGTATTAATAGTTTAAGATGAACAGAATGAACAACATCACGATATCAAAAAATAGAGGAATCGTGTCGCCGAACAATATTACATTTTATGGAATTATATTAAAAAATCCAAATTTAAAATTTGGCTTACATTGGAAATAAATTCTCAATTATTTTTTCAACACTTCAGGATGCACAGCTGACCATCCAGATATTAAGCACTCGGATATTCCAGATGATATCTACTACTCCCCACATCATGTCAGCGAAGTGACCGTCACTTGTAAAGACAGGTAAGATAGTCTCAGTCACTTGTAAAGACAGGTAAGATAGTCACAGTCACTTGTACAGAAAGGTAAGATAGTGTCAGTCACTTGTAAAGACAGGTAAGATAGTCTCAGTCACTTGTAAAGACAGGTAAGATAGTCTCAGTCACTTGTAAAGACAGGTAAGATAGTCACAGTCACTTGTAAAGGCAGGTAAGATAGTCACAGTCACTTGTACAGACAGGTAAGATAGTCTCAGTCACTTGTAAAGACAGGTAAGGTAGTCACAGTCACTTGTAAAGGCAGGTAAGATAGTCACAGTCACTTGTAAAGGCAGGTAAGATAGTCACAGTCACTTGTAAAGACAGGTAAGATAGTCACAGTCACTTGTAAAGACAGGTAAGATAGTCACAGTCACTTGTAAAGACAGGTAAGATAGTCATAGTCACTTGTAAAGACAGGTAAAATAGTCACAGTCACTTGTAAAGACAGGTAAGATAGTCACAGTCACTTGTAAAGACAGGTAAGATAGTCACAGTCACTTGTAAAGACAGGTAAGATAGTCATAGTCACTTGTAAAGACAGGTAAAATAGTCACAGTCACTTTTAAAGACAGGTAAGATAGTCACAGTCACTTGTAAGGACAGGTAAGATAGTCAAGTAATAGACGACAAAGTAATTACCCCATCGCCAAATGTGTTTCTTTTCATTGCAGATATCAAATGGACTTGGGAGTTTTTTCAGCTAACGTCACTTGCTATGACGATGGTTGGGACACACACTTGATGAAAAATTGCAAAACAGGTGAGCCCAAGTATACACAGTGAGTAAGTACGTCATTGATTGGTATTTATGAGTTACAAGTACAAAGACCAAGTTTGACTTATTGAGATGTCCTTCCCCAGCTTGTACAGGTGATCCCCCAGAGGCGGGTCCTTCCGTCACTGCAACGGACCACGCCATAAACTGGGCGGGGTCTGAAATCACGTACACTTGCCCTGATAAGTTCTACTTCGATACGAAGAACGTTGTGAGTAATAGATATACTCTACTTAATAACATAGGGTCAGTTTAGAGTCATTGAATGGTTACACATTTTAAATCATGTAGATAGTTATTTCAACTCTTAATCTAATTGGTAACTATGATACCCAAATGGTTATTTTAATTGGTATCCATGATTCATGATCCCAATAAGAATAAGAGTTAAAATATTTCCTATAAATGTTCAAAAATGCAGAACCTATCGCGACAATTACCCTATTTGATCTAATATGAAGAAATATATTAGTGTAATTTGTTGATGTGTTGCACAGGATGGAGTCGATCAGCTGTCTGAAACAACAGTAACTTGCAGCAATAATGGATATTGGAAACAAGAACACGAAAATATGACTCTCCACTGCTACCATGGTAAGAAAATAGAATCTTTATTTATAGTACTGTAATTATTATTTATTATTATAGACTATATCAACAGTGTTCAAGTTGGTATAACGTTTTTCCAGCATGCATGACGTCAGTGCCGAAAACTTCAAATGCCACAACAAATTTCAACTCCTCGCTGGAGTATTCCCACACAGACAGCTCGAAATTGACCATCAAATGTGACAGTGGCTATGAGTGGAGCTTCCAGGAGGATGAGCAGGAAGTAGATTGTACAGAAACTGGCTGGGATGAAAGTACTGTGAAGCCTTGTGTCAAATGTAACTCGAAAAGAAACACTCATATTACTCCGTGAATTAACTATAATGGAAATTGGCAGATCTTCCCACATCATCATTAATTTTGTTGACTAACTGGTAGAGTAAGTTCCGAGTTATCATACTGTTTCACAGTTTCTATCATGGAATAAAAAAGTATGTAATAATTATAAATAATATAAAGAGTTGTATACTAATTATTACTAATTTATTTATCAATTGATCAAAATTGTACAACCGTCAGATAGACCGGAACTTATCCTATGCAGGAAAGACGACACGAAAACCCTTTTATAGAAACAAAATAGTTTACCATTCCTTCATCCTGCATTTCTTTGTGAAATTTCCTGTCACTTTAAACTGCTAACGAGAAAAAAAGACCAGAAAATATGAATCTTAACTAAGGAAACTCAAAATGGGAAAGCGAATCTATTCCTCTTTCCAGCTCTAAAAGTGTATAAGAGTAACTCAAAGATTGACAATATAGAGATACAATGTGTATAATCCTATTAAAACAATTTAGGTAGCATATAAGAGTAGAAGTTTGTATAAATAAAATAAATGAACGAATAACAATCTCTAGACTTCAGATTTTTGACATTTCACTCAATTGCAGCTTGCGTGACTAATTTAACTGACCCTGGATCTACGATGACACGTTCGGACCTTACTGATCGATTTTTCGGTACTAAAGTCACCTACACTTGCAACGACAAATTCTTCTTCAACAGTACAACGGTGAGTCTGTCGGCAGAAATCAATAAAACACAGGAACACAAATTATATATGAAAGTTTTGATTTTTCAGATCGCCGACTCTTCAGATCCGCTGACTTCCACCTTCCTGACTTGTTCTACTTCTACCTCTGACTGGGAACCAGAATACCCTGACCTGGAGTTGAAATGCTACCACCGTGAGTGAGACAAAAAGGACATGTTTTGTTGTAGATATAAACTCAAGAACTTTCCACAATATGCAAATGTTGAATCATTTAAATTCCTAGCATAAAAAATAAAAAACGTATAGGTAAATTATGCAATAAACGAATTTGTATGTGCAATTGAGATGATTCATGTTTTCATAGTCATTTGAGGAATCAATGACTTGATTTTCGTCTGCGTATCATCTCTCTATTAGATTTTATACAATGAGTTATATTAATGCATAGGATTTGGCACATTTATATATCAATTTAATTAGGAAATCATCTAATTTTCGCGATTTAATAACATAAAAATATCAATTAATTACTTTTTAGATCATTAGGAGATTGGCTTCCATTCCTATACTGGTTGATATTACCTGCAAATTCAAGAAAAAATATTTCATTAATTACTTCTTCTTGCAGCATGTATGACAACATCACCTTCTGTCATTAACGGAACAGCTAACTTAGATCCAAGTATCCCTTACTCCCACACCAATTTTTCGACTGCCACAGTCACCTGCTTACCTGACTACGAATGGAGCTTCGAACAGAGTGATCAAGAGGTCACGTGTTCGGAGACAGGTTGGGCAGATGACGAAGTGAAGCCTTGTTTCAAAGGTGAAATAGTCGGTTAATTGTGAAAGTGCAAAGTGTTCATTTGATGGTATTTGATTAAAACTAATATTTCATGTTTAATATGCCGACAGTTTGCAATAAAACCTTACCTGTGCCGGGTTTTGAACTGACGTATCCGAATCTGACAGAACGATTTGTAGACACGGTTGTTACTTACTCATGCAGCGAGAAGTTTTTCCTCAACAGCTCCATGGTGAGATCTTCTAGTTCAAAAAAGGCTATTAATATGTTGCTCTTGTATTAACTTTGAAACTTTATTTCTTCCTTAGTCTGCTAATTTGTCGACTCCTTTGACTTCCACCTCCATCACTTGTTCCAATTCCACTCTGGAGTGGGAGCCAGAAGATGAAAATATGGAACTGAGGTGCTACCACCGTAAGTAAATTCCTATTTTTGAACTTTGCTGAACTGTTTAGTTAATCATCACTCAATTTAAAATAAGGAGGATATTATTGAGAATATTTTTCTGTTTTGCTTCTCTTTTTACTTAAGGAACAAATTTAACTTCCACTGCTTGATCTTGATGTAAAATGTTCTCCATTTATAATTTTCGAATAATTCATCTGTCGTCTATTTTCGATAGGTTGTCAAATAGATGAGCCAAAAGTTCTGAACGCTGCAACTGATTACAATCCCTCTTTGGAATATTCACATCATTCAAACCTCACGGTTATGGCCACTTGTGTTGCCCGTTTCGAATGGTCTTTGAATAAGTCTGAACAAACAATCGAATGTGACGAGGATGGATGGAATACCACAGAAATAATTGATTGTTATGCAGGTAAGTAGATAGGTGGTTTCGAATCATGTTGATTGCAGCCAAACTATTCGTATGGTCTTCAGTGTCCTTACACCTATTCCACTTGGGAATCTGACGTCAAAATTCAAAATATCATCTGAATGAAATGACATTTCTTTTGAGCTTCGGTTGAAGTCGAGTCACTTTTCCGACATTTTTTTATTCAAACATGGCGGTATTTTTTGAGTGAATTCAAATTAGATAGCTTCGAATAATTTTATGTTTCTAAATGAAAGAATAACTTTGAACATCATATGCAGTTTGCGCCGATCCGTTGGAAGAAGCTGGCTTGAACATGACAATAGCCAACATGACTGACAACACTGTGAACGCTACCTACTCTTACGAGTGTCAAGAGACTTATTATTTCAACACAGATCTGGTAAGGATTCGATGTGACTACTTATTGGTATATTGCTTAGATAAAACCGTATCACAATTATTATTGTTATGTACACTGTCATAGTAAAGCTAGGAATTATTAAACAGAGTCTGTCATCAATTTTCTGTCTCTAGTCTTTCCCGAACATCACATCATCAGCGTCTGTTACTTGCGGTGAAGACCAGAACTGGAATTACGAAAGAACTGATTTGGACTGTGTTCAGTGTAAGTAGCTAGTGAGGACTAATTAATTTGAGAATTTCAAAGAGTTGAATATCTAAACTAGTTATGTGAATCTATTCGTGTACAGTGTGCACTGAGGATCCTCCTGAGCCTTTGAATTTCACAACCTATGACTGGGATGGAGTAACTCGCACATACGAAACAGAGGTAGGAACCTAATATGAAATTGATTTTCAAATACAGGTAAAATATACTAGTGTGAGTAATATCCATACGTAATTCTCATCGAGTAAAATTAATTTCCAATACTACAGATTCAATATTCTTGCTCTGGCGAAGGACTCTTCGCAAACATGCAAACAGTTCTTACAATTTCCTGTGATAACGGAACTTGGACTCATTACGCGGACTGGCAAAGAAAATGTCGACTACGTAAGGACAAATTATAAAAAAAAAATCAAAATCTTCAAAGTTCAAACAGGTATAATTATGAAATTCTTCCAAAAATGCATTTTATGAAAGTGGTTCTTTTCTAACAGCGTGTTCAGATCCAAACCCACCACCGTCAATCGGAAATGCATTACCAACTCACAACTTCACGGGCTACAGAGAAGAAGACGTCATCATCTACGCGTGTGAAGACTCGACAGCGACCTCCTTAGGAGAAACATTCGCTTCTATCGAGTGTGAGGCCAATAACGTGGGTTGGGTAGTGGCTTCTACCAATGAGACCGTGGATGAGATTAAAGAGAGGTTCAACTGTACTAACTGTGAGCTCTGAAACTAACATTTGGAGAATTGATACAGAACATTTTCATAATACCCTAATATTTATTTGGCTCATAGATGACAATTATGCTATTCCATTACCGTTTTCTATCCTGTACAGCATGTCCGGGACCACCCGTAGAAGCCCACACCAACTGGCAAAGTAACTTCAGTGGATCGTTCCTTGAAGTTAGTTTTCAAGTCTATTAAATTATTATTTCCTTTCTTTTAATAAATCATAACCAAATTACTATTGCCTAGGTCCTAAATGAAACTGTTATCCTCTTCTTCTTTTTATTTATTAATTGTTTTCTTTTGTTTCACTGCAGGGTGAAGTGGTGGTCTACACTTGTCCAAACGGATCAGCAACAATAACGGGAGTTTCTGAGTACATCAACGTGTGTGAGAACAACACATGGACTTTCCCCGGTGTCCCTTATTGCTGTAAGTTTGACTATATAAAGATATAATGGCTATTTAGATTACGGTAATTTACTGGCTACCACACTGCTCCAGTTATAAATTTGTCAGGATACAGAATAATTTTATAGGGGCAGAAAACTCAAAATGACAAATTGAATTCAATTCACAACATTTACTTATTCAATATTAGTATATTCGTTAATCATGGAAATAATTTCTATTAAATATAATAATATGTGTCGTCTTCTCATGGTAGTATTAAGAGTGAGCGGCCATGTTTGTTTGCAACTGGCAATAATTAGGTACAACTATAACTATTATTGGTTAAGTGCGATACTTATTAATTACTAAAGATTATAAATAGAATTTATAACAAGTAGCGACAAATTTAGACGCTATTTTGCATTGAAAATATCTAGATAACGTTGAACTAATTAGCCGTTCAAATCAACACGTAACGATACAGTGGCGCCATAGATTTTCCAGCGGTGGCGGAGAGTACGAGATTGCGGGGGTTTAAAAAAATACAATTTTCAGTAAATAGTCGTATTAAAATAGAATGAATTCTCATTATACACAATTAAATATACAACTACAATTTCATGCAAAAAGAATTATTCAATTAGAGAGTGTTCTGCCCTTTTTAAAAGAAACGATGACACGAAGCGCTGTTAGTTATTTGATTCCGTATTTCGATTTTATACGAACAAAATTTAAATATTAAATTTTAAAATTGAATAAATGTTTGAACGAATTGATGACCACGGTGACAGTAGTTAGCAAATTGCTTCACTCTCAATAGTCATTATATCCTGAAGTACACTTCTATAGGTGAACATATCAATTAATTGTTTATATATTTCATTTCAAATTTGATAGAATTTATTATTTGTGCAAAGGTAGATAATAATTTTCGTTGATAATTAATGTGTGCGTATGACTTTATTGATATGTTTTAACCCTAATGTGCCCGGTTGAGTTGTATGTGGCTACTCAGTTAGACCCATTCTATACTAACAGTTAAAACGCGGCGTTTTCACTGCCCAGTTTACGCCTCTTCAATTAATCACGGTTAAATGAATGGAAGGCGGTAAAAACGCTAGTATAGACTGCAAAATTTCTTTCCATTCATTTAACCGTGATTAACTGAAGAGGCGTGAACTAGGTGGTGAAAACGCGGCGTTTTATCTGCTAGTATAGAATGGGCCTAAATCTGATTTTTTTTTAATATTGATATATACAACTAAAATATAGGGTAAGTTATCAGTTATCGGACAGTTCTACATTTTCAATCTTATAAGGAAAAAGTATATGATTATAAAATTAATATCCATGAATGATGATACCTGCTGTCTGTGTGATTGACGTTACTTAATTTATTTATTGTGATTTAGTATGAATGTGGATGTTTATGTTATTAAATATATATATTATAATAAAATCATTTCTAACCTGTATTTGTTTCATTCTGAATAATACAGCGCGTTGGCAATGGCCAATAGGTAAATAAATGTAAAAAATGAAGGAAAACTCCCAACTCATTAAATTGTTTATAGTAGTTATCGCTAACAACTAGTTTTCTATTTGAATCTCATAGAAAACGTTTCAAGTCAAACTAAAGTAAATGTTGAAGCTTAATATATTACAAGAAATGTTTTCCATTCACCTCCATAATTCCGTTATAATTAAAAATGTTAGTTAACTTTATGTATATGCTAAGCATATCATTTAAAAGATCAGTATTTAAAATTTCGGAAGTGATTTAATACATAACAATGAAAAAATAAAATTTTACAATTCATATTTAATAACGATAGTACCTATGGTGGATAGTACAGATATTTTAGGTATAATTTTCTATCGTTCTCGAAGATTTTAAAATGAATTAAATTATCTGTTCTAGCGACTTTCATCTCCCACAGTCTAACGAATTACCATTCGGAAATACTTCAATTTTACGGTCACTGTTAAATGTTCCAATAGGTACGTTTCATTTCAACAGAAGATAAATGTAGTCCATTGTGAGTAATAGGTAACTATAGAGTAAAAGATTAATGCAGCCATTCATCATTTGCCCGTCCACCTATTAATACCTAGCTAATGAAGTTTTAAATTTTTGATTTATATTGTTGCTCAGAAATCGACAGAAATGGACTGTATAGCGAAGGTATTTGATTTAGTTTCCTATATATGAAAACGAGTTTTATTTACAAATTTCAAACAGTTCGTGAAAATGTTAACCAACATGGCGTCAAACAATCAGTCTATCAATAATTATTGTCTGGGATGGTAGGTGGTGTTTTGACTAGTTTTTTTTTAGTAAAGGTGACATTTTCTATTGTGATATGACTGATATCCTATATGATTTGAAATGATTTACTATGAGAATTTGAGGATTGGAAAATGACTGGAGGAACTTATAACTGAAATTGGATGAAAAGACACAAAATATGTTAGGCAGCTAGGTAAGTAAGTACATGGTAATATCTAGGTATTGAGATTCACAGTAGGTGATACCTAGGTTCTCTCACTTCTCTGCAGAAAAACTAATTTGTTCCGGTATTATTATTTTTTCAGTTTGTATTATTTATGTAGGACAGTAGGTTTCTATTTATAATGTATGTAACCTTCCTTTTTAATACTTAGGTATTTTTCATTTTTTTCCATTCTGTATTTGAGACTCTTACTCTAATGTATCTTCATAGAAACAAAATAATAAGAACTAGGTATATATATTTGTGCTGCTACCTTTGCCTACCTAGCTACCTATTGGCTATTTTAGCTAGCTACTATTATTATAGCTAAGGGTAAGTTAGGTACGAGTTATTAGACAGTCCCACATTTTCGATCATATAAGAAAAAGTATAGTATATAATAATAATCAATAGTATACAATAAGATTCGTTACGTTAACTGTTATACATAACATTATAACAAGTAGCTATTTCTTTAATAATAAACTAAATTAACTAATTAGCATATGTAGTTAAAATTACATCAACCGTGACATGCACCAAGCCACCAACGTAAAGGGAGAGACGAGTAAATTTAACTAAAACGCGGAACAATATATGATTTATATTGCTACTAAAGAGCAGGTTAGAAGACATTAATATACCTAACAGTACTATACTATTATTGGCAGATAGTAATCAGTGTTGCTTTCAATGGGGATTGGTTATTCACTTCACAAGTTTACATGATCAATTAGTTTTAGAATTGCCTCCATTATGATTCAATAATTGCTGTTAAATTTAGTTATAATTATTTCTAGTGTAGTTAAATTAAGTTCAAGTTAACGCATTATAGTAATCCATTGCTACAGATATTAATCTTTTCTTTCAAAACCAATTATTACCTACGTAAAATTGAGAAAAATTATGTTTTGGTCGGCATTTGTATATTTGTAATCTTTTTATTCGCTTAACTCAAAAATTATTCAACTAAATTACCTGAAATTTGGTGGGACGATTGGTTAATGTCTAGGAACTATTTAGATAGATTTTGGGAGCGATCAGGTCCGAGGTCAAGGTCATCTATAACTCTGTTTATTGGATTATCAAGGTCATAAGTTGCGACGAAAGTATGTGCTCTACGAGTGCCCGTCTTCTAGTTGTTAGTGAGAAAGTGCACTAGTAAATAATAATCTGTATTTGTAGCTAAAGTCTCTCTTCCACTCCCTGCTCATACCTCTCTAAATCAGGGCGAATCAAAACACCTGCATAGGCTATCAAAATACATTGTGCATGTTGAGGTAAGAAAATACACTATGCTATTCGTAAGTATATTGACTAAACAGCTATTCTCGAATTTCTTTCCGAAATGATGAAGAATTATAAGTGTGACAGAATTGAATACTGCGCTGGCAGCAAAAACTCATCAGTTATCTTCTTCATATTGACGAAGCTACATCTTGATCTTGACAGGAAGATAAATCGTCACATATATCGTATCTTTTAAACCGATTTATCAATGTGTCAATGATATCAAAGTGACAGTAGATCACAACAATGTATGCCCTGTTTTACGTGTCAAGCCGCTGCTTTTTATAGTCCGTCATTAAATTTCGCTATGGTTTAGCTGCATAGCTTTTTTTCTATCTAGCTGCTCTATATACCTTGGGAAAAGGTTATGGTGGGGCCATAGAAGATTAGGAGAGTTAACTAAGGTGGGGCTTTAGAAGATTGAGAGGGGTCAGCTCTTGATCTTCTATGGCCCCTCCTTAACTCTATCTGTTTAAGAGATTGAAGAGAGGTAGCTATTGAATGTGTGAAATCAAGAAGGTCTGCTTCTTCTAGCAATTTCCTTTAAAAAATATTTTAAAAAAATGTTATCTCTAACTTCTTAACAACAAAGAGGATTATTTAAACATAATAACCATCTTTTTAACATCTGCTGCATCATAATTTGGTCAAACTTGGAACAATAAAGTTTCTGATTTTCTGGGTAAGCTCCGAGTTATTGGACAGTTTCACGTTATCGATAACAATAAAAAAAATATAATTGTCATTAGTTATTATTTTAAATTTAATTGATAAAAAATTAAAATTAAAGTTAACTGTTATACATTTTCTTCTTACATGATCAATAACGTGAAACCATCCTATAGCACTAAACTCAACCCCAATATAGTTTACTCTTGATTAGTTTGTAATGCATAAGTTTAAAATGATTTTCTTTCTTATTGGCTTTATCTGCCCTAATTTCTTTAAATGTTTAACACAATCAATGTTGTTAAATTTAAATATTAGTATACATATTATTTTAAATGACCGTTAGTTACCATAGGTCATGAATAAATCTGATCTGTGGTAAAAATTTAGATGTACACTAGCACCCACTTTCCGAGTACTGAGACGTTATCCCTTTTTCTCCGGAAACTCCCAAGGGGTTGGCATCCAGTGCCCCTGAGGCAATTCAACCAGTCCCTCAAAGCCTGCAATTGACAACTAAGCCTAACTGTCTCTTCAAACTATAGACCTGATAACTGTGACATGTTCTACCATCTCAATTTGGTATGTAGGGTAAGTTACGAGTTATTGGACTGGTATCTTTTCGATCATATGAGAATTTTTTTATGATTTTAAATTTTAACACGTTGTTTTAATTGGTATCCATGATACCTACATGTAGGTATCATGGATACCAATCTTTTTTTGGGATACCTGCAACATCATGGATACCGATTAATCTTTGGCACCGAATAAGTTGAAAATTTGTATAACTTTTGGACCCAAATGAATAAGAATTGAATAATTCAATTTATTTTCCTAAATTTAAAATAATAATGAATCATTTTCGGCCTTTGATATCCTATAAACAGATAGGAATATTAAAGAGACATGTTAGGTGATGAAGACCTTTGGTATTACCTCTAATTCTTCAAGAGATGTACTCTAACAATTTTCGGTTTTGTTATATCCAGACCGAGTACAACAGAAACATATAAAAAAGCAGTAATTCGGACTTTCCTATTATAAATAATAATTTGTTATAATAATGCGGTTTGAAAGGAGAACATATTGCAGTGTAGAGTCTAAGACATACCTGGATTCAATAGTTGAGCCTGGCTTTTGCCTAGATTCTAGACCAGGGGTGGGCAAATGCGGGGACTTCTCAATAGTCCGACGCCCCATTAGTCTGACAGTTCCATCTTTCTGTGTTATTTTCATTTTTTGATTAAAATAAAAAATATGATTAAATAGGTATACTCAATTAATAACTCAATTAAATTATTTTTTCATTTCTTTCATTTTTATAATTTTATATTACTCTTTTATTTTACTTTATTTCTAATCGTAATTTATGATGCAATCCATCACTTTATTTCATCATTTAATTTAATTTGTTGTATCCGCTAGTTTGTTGTACTGCACACTTCATGATTGTTTAATGACCTGGCAGGGGGGGTTCGGGGGGCGGCACGCCCCTCGATATACATATATATTTCATGTTAAATCAGTAATAAACTACAAAAGTATCGGAATAATGGGGCGTCGGACTAATGAATAGTAACCGGCAAATGCAGCACTCAGTGCTATTTTTTTGCCCTCAGCGCGGCCCCACTGCCCACCAGGGAAAGAGTGCTTTGTTTTCTTCCAAAGAAAATTTAGAATTTTTAGCCCTGACTGCTCTATAAATTAAAAGGATAATACAGAAGAGTATGGTCAACTAAAAGAAGAACAGTATATTTGTAATGACCTTGATACTTTGATTGTCAATTTTATCCGTTAATAAGGTATTTTTTGTTTATTGTTACAATAGTGCCGGTGTTTAATTCATTTACCTCTGTCTCTTTTTATCTAGATCAGTTAATTTTATATCTTTGATCTTTCATACGCTTGTCTTGGTATATTCAAATACTGTGGTAAAAATTTATACAATCATTTTTAATTCCCTTTTTTAATAAGTTAGGCAGCCATAGTAATTTATCCTGTGAATTTATGAGTTACTTATGCAAGATAGCTTATTTTTGTTTTTATTGTGAATTATTTTCACATGAAGAATAAATTATTATACATCATTTATTAATTCTTTTTAATACAAATGATAAATCTACTACCAATATTTATGCGCAAAATATTTACCGTTGTGCATGTACGTACTTCAATTAAATCTACCACATCATTATATAATTACTCAATATCCCCAGTAATTTAGAAAACGAAAAGAAAATTTTCACTGAGATTCCACCTTTCGGCACTGAAAAAACACAACATGTGCCCACCCCTGCTCTAGATTCTAGGGGTCAAGAGCATTGATTCGGTATCACCAAAACTACACGGTACATAGCCCTCAACAACAGTGTGGGAAGAATACTTACAACTATGAATTATTTTCTATCAAAGAAGTACAAGTATAACGAAGAAATTGATAGTCACATAAAAGATACCTAACTATTCAAAAGTGAGCGTTTTAAGAATCCCCATCAATCTAATATATGATTGATGGCTCTTTCTGCTGCAATAAACTATTCAAATGTACTAATATCAAAGAAAGCGGGATCTAGAGAAACAACAAAATTTGGTGATTAATTTAATAAACTTGAACTATTCTTTCTTCGTAGAGCATAAAAATAATATAGGGAATAAATCTAAAAGCATATAGCTTTTAGATTCATTTTAACTTTTTTGTGTATCCTGATATACAAATGAATTTTCTGCCGACTATAATTTCACTAAATGCTTCGTAAGCCAAAAATGATAGAAAATCGATAGTTCAGTGTAAGACAGATGGGTAACTTATTAACTAAATCGACATAACTATTTTCTGTAAAACTGTTTGATATCAACAAGATAAAAAAAAAACAGGGTGATACTTCTCGAGGAGAGCGGAGACCATAGCAAATTAACGAAAAGTAATGTTTCAAATTTGTTTATAGCAAATCAGTTCATTATTATGAACTGATTAATATGTCCATACAGAAATTGTAATATTGGACCATTTAAAGTTAAGATTTCGAAATTTTGTTTTCTACAAATCGTAGTAACTGTACAAAAGGTTTTTTCTACAAAATGAATTCACTTTTGAAGAAGAAAGGAGAAAAGATTTTAGTGATATCATGAAAATATATTACAATTCTGTTTAAAATTCGAATACACAGCGCTACCATTTAAAGGTTCTACTCTCAATTTTTTTTATCGAAATTGAAAAATCAATTTTAGTGTCACCTTCATAGTAATACATCGCAACTTCGTTCACAATTCTATTTTCTAAATTTAAAATTAAACTTCTCAAATTTCTGCAACTTAGAAATAGTAATGTATACATCAAGCTCCCTTTTAGAGTCTGTTTCAATCTAATCGGTTCAAGGAGAAGTAACGATTTTCCCCAAATCCTCTACAACAACCAGGGGGTGTTCCATATGCTAGCTAATCACAACAAAAGCGTAACAATTAAAAAAATTCTTATTTCAATCAAAATCTCTAAGTTTTCTATTAATATTTGTCCACGAATTAATCTAGTTGGATCACATATATTTTTTCAGTTGATAGTACAATGGTGACGTTAGTTATGCGTCTGATGGTAGGGTTTGTCACAACCAATTATGTATCGGTACTGTGCAGTTAAGAACAAAATTGTCCGTGTTTTCACTTTAAGAATTTGACGCGTCTACTTTTGCATGAAAAAGAAATAGAACTTCAAGTTTGTTTGGAAGAAAAGATTTTTCGGAGAATTGTGTGATCTCTTTTTTCTAAATACCAAAAAGGATATGAAAGTTGAGAAACTGTTTTCAAATATTACTTGTTATAATCATTTTTTTTTAAATAAAATTTACAAATAACTAAAATATTCACAAAAGTTACGAATAATATTCCACTAGGGATGAACTCTTACGGTGAAGAACATTCATACAATATCTATTTACAGTCAATACAAATAATATTCCACTAGGGATGAACTCTTACGGTGAAGAACATTCATACAATATCTATTTACAGTCAATACAAATAATATTCCACTAGGGATGAACTCTTACGGTGAAGAACATTCATACAATATCTATTTGCAGTAAATGTAAAGCTAAACTTATAAAGTATTTTGTAATTATATTACATATTTGGCTTTGTCGACTGCTTCAACTGAGTTATAGAATTTATGATATTGATTTTTTATATAAATAGAATACATATAATTGTTATGAACTATAATTCAAATATGAATCTAAGTTATCTAACTATGCATTTAAATATTACACAAAACTCTAAAATAACGGTTTCACAAGGGTCTTGAATGTTGTTAATCACTTAATTTCAGTTCCGTTAACCTTATCTCTCTTAGAGTCCGTAAATACCATCTAAAGGCATTCCTTCTATCCATATGTAATTATGTTTGTTATTCAATGTGTAGGCCTAGCTATTAAATGTGGTGATAGTACTGCTAATAGGCCTATAGGAGTTACGTCAGAGAGAACACATTGCAAACATTGTTTTTTATAACTGTGCTAATAAAATAATAACTGATCATTTACATACTTTCATATCCTGTGTAATTGATAGACAATAATTAAATCAGTTTCTAAATTATAGAAATAGAGGAATAAACAGATGCATTCGGAAGGGGTCATAACTTAATATGATATTAAATTATAAATATTTGTAAAATGATCTCAAACTTATCTGATCGAAAGTTATTATATTATTCTTTAGTCTATTAGAAACCATTCGAAGAAATTGGATCTGCAGTAAATATTATGCATGATAATACTCAATAGTATGCTTTAATTTTCTTGATGGTTTCAATACATTAATAAAGTTCATTATATAGCATGTCATGCTCCAGCAAGCACTGTTAGTGATTCTAAACTATTGTATAGTGACACTGAACTATTCTACAGTGAAGCTGAACTAGTTCTGACTCCTCTGTTAGACATATCAAATGTAACATTTAGTGATAACACTCATCTAATTATTCTAAGCATCTATTTTAAAAAGTACTATCGACTAAAGATTTACACATACTTGTACTGTGGGGCCATAGAAGATTAAGAGGGGCCCCTTCTAATCTTCTATGGCCCCACCATATCTTCTATCCCTGTGTATAGTTCTATATTTCTATGTTTTTCTGATTACAATCTAGATTCCATGCATTGTTTAGGGGTGGATAGGCTAAGTTCTGAGTTACAAGACTGTAGCACTTTTCAATTAAATAAAAATATATAATTATTATTTACCATTTATTTTAATTGTGTTTTTTTCTTATATTATCGAAGATATAGAATTGAAACTTGCTCTATTTACTTATAGGTCCGATGGTAGAATTACCATTTGAATTGGCAATATAATTGAACATGCCAGGACAGTGATTAAACTTAGTTATTTATGGATTATCCTAGATAGGCTAGGACATAATTTAGAGGCTCTGTCCTTGCTTTCGAATTACCATTTTAACAATGAGAAACTTTAGATTGCATCTAGGAATGCAGGGAGAAAGAAATTAATAGCGAGAGAAATTTAACTGCAGTGCAATCACGGCATTTGTTTTTTAATTATAATTTACTGTTAACTAGACTGTATATATTATATGATTATCTATATAATATAATTATATATTGTTAAATTGAATAAATTCACTAGTGTATTTATCCGTTAAGAATAATATATTCTAAATAGTATCAATATGTCTAACTAGTGTACTCTCCCATTAAGAATAACTTGATCTCAATAATATCAATATTTGTGTCCGCTTTTCTGGTGACGATAATATTATAGCACAGATTATATAAATCTAATGACAGAGGTTGTAAAGAGTTAATTTTAACTAGCGCAGTACATTTTAAATAATTTCTAATTAGGTTAATGAAATAGATTTGTGAATTCGTTTATAAGAATTAGTATTCATGTTACCACATGGTAAAATATTTAGCCAAGCATGAATCAAATTTGTTGATTTCTTCCATGATGTTTGTCTTGAGATCTGCAGTTGTGATGGGGTTGTTTCTGTAGTCTTTGCTTTTCAAATAATCCCACAAATGAAAATCAGAAACTCTTAGGTCGGGAGACCTGGGCAGTGGGCACCCAATCAATATCACCACATTTTGAAATTAACTTGCCAGGAAATTTATTTCTCAGAGCAGCCATTGAAACTCGTGCTGAGTGGCACCATCTTCTGGAAATAATAATGACCAATCTCCATTTCGGATACCACAGGCAAAAATCATAGAGCATCTAAAAATAACGTTATGAATTAACAGTGACTGCAATTCCAGCCAGATCTTCAAGAACTAGGGTCCAATAACTTTATGTGTCGTAACTGCGCACCAAACTGTGACCCGTTGAGAATGAAGAGGAAAGACATGGATGTCTTCATGTTTTTGACTTGCCTAAACTCTTGAACTTTGTTTGTTAACAGTACCATCCAAGGAGAAGTGAGCTACATCTGACATGATAAGTTCTCCCATGGAATTAGGGCTCATTTTGTTTATTTCAATAAGCGACGAAACAAGTTGTCTTCTTTAGTCGAAATATTCTGTAAGTGTTTTTGAACAATTTGGATCTTGTATAGGGCTTCAACAATAAGTCTTTGTTAAGAATTTTCCAAGCAGAGCCGTAGCTAATCCCCACTTGTGCAACTTCGTCTAACTGGTGAATTCAGAGTTGATCGCTTCAACGTTTTGCTCTGTCCGTACGGTTCTTAGTTTTCCAGTTGGTTTCGAGATTAAATGTTGCCAGTTGTTTGGAAGTTTTTGACTCACCGATTAATAACTTTTACAGAAGGAGCATTAAGTGTGTTGAACCTGATTTTGAATGCCCAGTGAGCAGCAGTAACACTTTCGGAGAGTAGAAACTGCTGCAGAGCAAGATAAGTTGAAGCGTTGAATTTCCAGTTGATGAAATACGGTTTAAATTTACTTTTTTCATCATGCATTTAAATGAAGTTTTGAATGTAAACATTCACTTAACAGTAAAATATAGAAATGCTTACAATATGATTTGAAATATACATATGACATTGTTTTACGTTTATATCACTCTTAAGTGGGGGCAGGGGGTCTGAATATCAGACTAGGGTAGAAATCATTATTGCCAATCCCCCCTCATTGTCCCTAGGCTACATCTAGGTAGGCCTTCTTTTTGTTTTAATGTTGCATTCAACTTTTTGTTTAGTTTAGCGCCCTTTTTTCTTCAGCTTACCTCTGTATCTTTCCTCAATTTCTTCTTCTTATTTCCTCTTCTTTCTGCCTTGCTATATCCATGGGTAAGCATACGGACTTTGTAGGTCTCTTATCCATGGGTGTCTATTCTTGCCATCCATGCTCTGTGTCGACACGGTTACCTGTGGTAGCCGAGTAGTAGACCTAGTGCATGGAGCGTACTTTCACTGTCCCCCTCTTCTACGATCGGCCTTCTTCTCTTCATGTGTCTTTGGAGTTCCTCGCAATGGATAGGGACAACTTTCAAACCCCATATATAATAATAATCACTCTGAAGTGCATTCTTTCTGTGAAAGCAGTCGGAGAGTATCTAGTCATTTACATCCGATGAAGATTTGTGAGAAGTTAATAGCCTGTTGAATAATAATTAATGTACTTATAATTCATTTATGCAAACTAAAGTAATAATGATAATTCATTAGTTGCAATGAATAATAAATTAATGGGTATTCAATGTACAATTTATCTATTTAATATTGAAATTATTTGTTTTTACCGTTGTTAATGTACATACCATCTTTGAACTAAATATCGATACCACTTTTAAACTTGATAAAAGAAATTAATTATTTAGATTATTTCTTTTCGAGTTGACCCTACCAAATGAATGGAAGAAATAAGAAGTCCTCTATTCTCTTCAACTATATAAACCCCTATTTTCTATGTTCATCAAATTAACTATCCATCGTTAAATCATTTCATCATGGAACATATTTCAACAATGAACGTACTAAATCAACCGAAAGACTAACAAGACAAGCGGTACCGATACCTCCCTGTGCCACAATATCTCCTAATTAAAGTGGGTATACCTTCTAACTTTCTAGCATCACAGCTCATTATATCGTATTACAGGACAGTGCAAGTATATCTATGCAGGTATCAATGCAAGTATATCTATGCAGGTATCAGCCCTCAGGAGTTTGATTGTATGTTGCTTAACAAACCCCCTCCCCCAAAATTGACAATACTGTTATATTCATGTAAACATAACTTTTCTCATATCTACAACTGTTCGTTTACATCTACTAAATATTAGTTCCTTTGTAGATTTTACAATTAATTGATAGTGTAAGGATGAATATCTAACCTGCCTGTATTTAATAGATATATTCATGTACTCCTGCTGTTGCCTATTCTCCTTATAAAATATGTAGTAAATTAGGTAGCTATTGATGCTTCAAAGAGCTGCAAACTGCAGTGCTAACTATTACTAATTGATAACTACAGGTAACTCACACACCTCTCTATCTTGCCTAGAATCTACCGACTCAATTCACTGTAACATTTACATGTTAATGTCAGTGCGGTGATGGAGATGAAATAGACCGGTGAAGTGCATACTAATTGAAGGACCAAGTTCTGGTATAAGAAATGAATTTTAAACATGAATAATGTAAAATGGGATATTGTATGCTGTTGTTAATAAGAAACAATTTTATTTTACTGTTAAAGAAAATAATTTAAACCGTTAAAAGAGTTCACTCAGAAAAAAATACTAAAGTTAATAAAATTGTTGCTAATAAATATTGCAATAACGTGTAATTCAGGTTCACTTCTCCCACTAAAAAGAAATATAAAAAAGGTTCGTGACAGTTCAGCTTAAATTATTTCAATACTAAAACTCCCTAATAATTGTACCTACCATTTCATTATTAACGCATAAAGTTAGCATTGGAAAGCACGTGACAATATTTGAAGTAAAATATGCAAGGCAAAATGAGACGGCTAGGATTTTGGTGATGTAGCTGTAACTACCGTAGCAATGGCCTAACTGCCCCTAAATGCAGGTTGTTGCTCACAATTTCCCCAACACTGAACAGACAGTTGGCTTTAATGGTCCTCCATCATGAGCTAACATGTTCCTTACTAGGAGACTTAAGGCTTCAGAGGTTAAAGGAGTGGTTGAGACATACATAACTGCGAACCTTTGTACTTAACACGATTAGCAGAACCTAATTAAAGATCTGGGGCGTCATGTGTATGTAGGGTTAGTTAATTATTAAAGTATTCGTTACGGAACGATCTGTTAGACGTAAGATGCAGATTTTTTCATATTATTTAACCTTGGAAATAGTCTCAAGATGTTGATATTGAACCATAGTTAGCATAGTGTGATTTGGGACATTTTGTTTCGAAGAAATTCTGACACAAAATAACTGTTAACATATATTTCTAATCGTGTCCTGATAACACGAGGTTTTTCCCTTTCACACTTTTTCATACTTTCTAAATACCTACTGTTTTCAATAGTTTTCACCAGCCAAGTTAAATTTGACTTTTTATAATTCCCACGCGAGTAAAATTGACCTAAAACCATAAAGAGTTCTCTTTAATCCAAATTCACCCACGAAGAGTTTTACCATAGGGCACATTAATAAGAAACTAATTTAAGAGCAGTCTAGATTGAGATAAATCTGACGTCTGAATATCCTCCTTAAAGTCCAATTTTTAGAAAGCTTCAAATGCAAGAACAATGCACTTTAAAATACGCATCAAAGCCACACCGGTTAGAACAATGAACCAGTTTTTGCTTCCTATCTTCTGATGCCAGAGTCCTATCCAACTCACTCTTAACGGAATTTACCTCGTGTTATATCCTAGGCGGATAATAAATAACTATCATTTGTTTTTCTTATATATTTTCCACCCATTCCATGGCTTGGCTAAACGTTTAAGTGCATTTTCTCCAGGAGAGAGAGTCAATGGGTCAAAACCTGTCCTAGGACATCTCACTCGCGAAACCTGTTCACTGCAGGACAGTTCAGGTACAGCAACTTTACTACAAGATGAAGAGGATACCTCTCTAGTATACATGAAGAATGCACTTAAGCAAAAGGATACTTTCTTCCTATCCTTCAATAAATCTTCCTATCAGCTAATCGCTCACCACTGAATATATACCGGTTACTATGTATAGTCTCACCTGTAATAATAAAAAATGTATACTCACAATAAATGCAGTTTTATGCCGTGTAGGAAACTATAACTCACCAATTGAATTTTTTTTTCGACAAATTTGTTTTATCCGGTGATTAAGTGTTTAAAGTAATAACAACCTTTTTATTTGTTGATGCATGTGTGACCTCTGCTTATTTAAATGAAGATATGTTGTCTTAAATGTTCCTGCAGCAGAAATTAACATAACTCAAGACATATTCTTCCGTGAATAATGAAACATTTTCTCGACCGGTTTATAACGGCATACAAAGTCATGCAGTAACTATAATTTCCGTCACACAGTTAATGCCTAAATTATATACTTAACTGCTAAAATATTCTAGAAAAATCTCTCCACAAAATTCCATACCTAATTAGAAAACCTATCTTAAAATCACATTTCAACTAATAAGATTTCGATACTGCCATATCAAAGGATTTCTATTTAATAACTACTATCAAACAGAAAGATAATGGTTCCGTGTGGACAATGTATTATTGTTTCCAAAATATTTTATAGAGTTTCAGCGCAATTGGATTTAAATAGTTGTATAGAATCTTGTTCATCGCAGGCAATGATCTCAGTCGAACCTAACTTACCTGACTCCCAATTAATAAGACCAATGTTAACGATCTAATTAACTCCACTAAAATGCTTGCATTGTTATTTGGATAAAATAAAACAAAGCCTTTGCTCGTTTATTCAATGGTGTAAATATTTTTTCATTACTTCAGTTACAAAAGTCTAGTTTCATTCAATTCTAGAGAGTAAAAGCCGGTTAGATTGATAATCGTATTTTTATCTTTGGATCCATTCTAATTCATTGAGCGCCACAGTTCAAAGTTTCTCCGTTAGGTTTCGCTCCGAGTGTAGGTGTCTGACTGATATTTGGTTAATTTTATGCGAATTGTGCAGGTGTTTTGCTATAATTGCTTAACTGATAACCTCTTTATTTAATGGATGAGGAGCAAAGGTATAGATTGAAAAGAGAGATGATTTAAAAATTCTAGTTTATTAATAAAGACTTAAAACACTATACACTCTACAATATTATCGGGATACTCATCTAAACTATCAAAAAATTCCAAGGGAAATATAAAAACATCTTCCATCTGTTGTATAAAATTTCTGTAACAAAATATCCCGATTTAATTTTTTATAGGATGGTTTTTCTTTAATTTATATCCTAATTTGGTAGACAATCTTCGAAACTTGGGGTAGATTCTAAAGCTACCACCAAATTCATCAGGTTACATTTCATTGCTTGTTGCGTTGTATAACTCGGTTCCGATGGTTCAAGTAAGGTTACACCTGTACTATCATTATTTAAAAAAAATTACTAAGGCGGAATTGCAAATATCAAATTAGGTTTTTCATTTTCACGGAGTATAAAAATTCATTTTCACCTGCTATATATAGAATATACTTCGGTACTGGTTAAAATGAGATTATTTTATTCAATAAATTAAGCTTTTTTTACGAAACCAAGAGTGATTTCATATTACTGACATAGCAAAAGATACATAGCGACAACAGCTATAGGTTAGAAACTATTGATATTGCTGTACACATGGTTGTCCCTAAAAGTATAGTCTATAAATAACTGTAAATTCTGTGCCTCATAACATATACATTTTACAGAGGATCGAAAAATGCTCCAACCTCAGGTAGCCGAAATATGCACAATTGTAAATTCAATGTTCGACAACCCAATCCTTACAATCGAAAAAATAGCTGCACTGGAAAAGACCTTATTAATCATCTTGATGGGCGTAGTGATAGCTTCAAATGACTACAGAGACATGTAATTTAAATCTAAAGTGCTCATTTTTCATCATCTATGTGATTGATGGTTAGAACTTCTGGTTACTTTACATGAGTATGTAACCCTACGGATTTTTTCATGTTTCTAGATCATTCAGAGTGATGTACAATTCGAATAATTCATGCTTTGCTTCAATTAGCATAATTATCAATCCTTATACACATGTTTTGTCAACAATATCCATAGACAATGTCTTTGCCCTCAGGAACTATAGTGGTCTGTCCTTATCAGATGTACATCGGCACTCCCTAAGACATAGTGGCAGTATTCCGCATCAGGGGGTACCCCAGTGCGCCACATGGGGTCCCTTGCTATTCCTGCTCTATAAGATTTGGGTTTTCATCACCTGGTGGCTATGAAAGATCTATTGTACAGTGGTTCTAACCTGCATTTGTGAACCTTTAAAAGTTAATTGATTCTCGAGCTACCAATAGCAGTCCTAGATATTCCTATTGTTCTTTCAACTGCATATTCGATTTATTCGAGAAGCATAGTATGTTATGTCTTAACTGATCCAGTGACAAATTTACAATTCAACAGATACATAAATAACCATCTAATCTAAATACTTCTGACTAACTAACTAATCTGAATACTTTACTACTTGTAGACGTGTATAGTACATGCTACATCGCGAATACCGGAGATGCAGGTCACACCTACAACCTGTATATATGATCTGCATAGCATCCATCAATCATTGCACGGTTTTTATATGCAGTGTCCGCTAACCTTCCGAGAAGAGCATTTAAATTGCACTCCTTTTACGGCACCAGAATGAAATGCAGTACAATAACTGGTTGTCGTAACGTAATAGAAGAGTAACCCGATAGGAACAATTTGGATGTTTTGTGTGTCAGAAGTTTCTATGGTCAGAAGAAATGATGCTTACAGGCAGACAGGGGATGGTGACCTAATTGAATAAGTGTGCTTTATTTTGCAATTTAGATTAACAAAATGATTAGTTCTAGCTTATTATATCAATAACAGCTTTGAATATGCAATTCAGATTGAATTTGATAAACTCCAGCCAATGGTCTAGCAAAGAACAATAGTTTCTTTCCTTTGAGAATGCACTCGATTCCTTTCCTTTAAAGGTGTGACTATGACCGTGTAGCACCAAAGTGTCAAAGATATGCAGCAAACGGTCGCGTTTTTGGTATCTCTTAATCTGTAGCTGTCCCACTTGCCAGTTTAAACAAGGGTCCGTGTACGGAATCAATGCAGCGTATTTATTGCCCACAGAACATGGAAATATAAGAGAGATAAGAGAGAACGAACGGTAAAGATCAGTTTCATTTGGCTAGCATAATTCAATGCTTTTTGGTAATATAATAATGTTAAGATGGAAACTTTTATGTTATTGTTTGGAAAACAACTTGTAGATAATTTTTAATTTGGTGGATCAACTGTTCATATTGTCATTATCCTAGAGAAATTTGTGTGAAATTGAAAAGCTCCCATAGCTGTATTTTAATGTGAAGGTGCGGTAAAATCATCAGAAACACTCTTTTTCCGTGGAATTAAATCAGGTATATAGGTACTTGTCGAATTAAAGAAGGTTCAGACATAATTTATTTTTAATGTCACCTTTGCAAATTGTTTTAAGAAATCTGAAAGCAAACTCGGTCACGAAATTTGAGAAACTGTTATCCATTGTGAGTCTGAGGGATAATTGTTGACAAACAGTTTCCAGAGAAGCGTGTTAAAGAGACAAAGGACTACCAAATCATATCATTCCACTTCTCGAGGCGTGAATCCTTTTCTTTCATTGGAAGGAGGAAAAAAACACAAAATGAGATTAATTTCCACGCCCATTGATTGAGCGAAGCACAAAAAATCTGAGATGGACAACTGAATTCGCAAACAACCACAAGGTGGAGTTTGTGTTGTTTGAACATCTGAAAATAGCCTTTATTGATGTTCCAAAATTAGTGCGACTGTTGCAGAAAAAATGTTGACGTGCCGATGGAAAAGTTCTAACTGTTACTGGAAAGAAGAGAAAAGTAGTCTAAAAATCATAGGTTTTATTGAGAGATGAGGATTTACAAACCAAGATGTCTGTACAATACTGTCAAGCTGTCAACTGATGTCATGGTGGAAGTACCTTAACCCTGACTAAAGAGTTGTTTGTCATTCTAGTTGCTTTTTATTATCTCTCTATTTGTTTTTGTACTTCAATTAATATATTTTTCCACTATCTCCTCTTTCTGTTGCTGAATAATTCTAATTACGATATATCCGAGTTATCGAATAGTTCCTCATTTTTCTATCCTATAATAAAAAAAATTTCAATTCAATTCGTCCTTTTAAGTCGTATCCATGATACCTGCAGCGATACATTTCAATTCGTTATTTCGTTGATTTAAGTCGTATATCCATGATACCTGCAGGTATTTCAATTCGTCATTTTAAGTCGTATCCATGATACATGCAGGTATTTCAATTCGTCATTTTAAATCGTATCCATGATACCTGCAGGTATTTCAATTCGTTTTTTAAGTCGTATCCATGATACCTGCAGTCATATCACTTCTTCAATTTAATTATATTCTTTTTCCTGCACGATCTAAAATTCAGAACCGTCCGATAACTCAGAACTTACCCTATACTCCGTACACTGCGTATCCTATTCACTAAAAGAAAGTTTAGTTGAGGCCTAAAGTATATATCCTACCCATGTTGACAGGACTGGCTAGATGCATTTGACCTGCATATGGGTGAAAACAATGCACTTGCAGAGAGTTAAACAGGCATGTAGAGAAGGCTTTCTAGGTGTTTGTGACAATACAAACATTGAAGAAAACAAAATACCTTGTCCCTAAGTCATCTAAGTTTATTTACAATTATTTTAATTTTAGTATTGCATACATAAATTGTTCAGTAAATTCCCTTCTCCAATTGAAACTGGTTTTAAATTTTTGAACCTAAAATTAAAATTCAATTTTCGTAAATAATTTGTTTGAATCACAATAACTATTTGTTTAACCACAGTGACTCATTTGCTAGAGTCACATTGTCTCATTTGCTAGAGTCACAATGACTCATTTCTTTAACCACAATGACTCATTTGTTTGAATCACAGTGTCTCATTTTCTAGAGTCACAGTGACTCATTCGTTTAACCGCAATGACTCATGACTTTTAATCTCCAAAGCAATTCCTCACACCAATGCAGGTGCTGGTAATTAATAATTCTAATGGAGATGTAAGAGAGGAAACAACCACTCTTAAAAAAGAGCACATACCTCTAGGGTAAGTTACGAGTTAGCGGACAGTTCCACATTTTCGATCATATGAGGAAAAGTAAATACTAATTATTATTTATCACTTTAATGATTATCATTTAATTTTTCCTGTATGGTCGAAACTGTGGAACGGTCCGGTACTTCAAAACCTACCCTACTTTTTAAAATTAAATAAAACTTATTTCCCCTCATTGGATTACAATATAATTTGAATAGGATATAATTATATAATATAATGTTATCAGTAGTAAAGTGGTGCAGACTCCAAATGGATGTTATAACCCAATTGAAGCTGACATGCAATGCTGTACCGTTATATTTAATTTAGGCAGAGCAATATAAGTACATACGTGTGGCCCTATCGTCACTGCATTAATAATAACTTGATGTGAAAAACCAGTATGGGGACTTGCAGTGTACCATTCGGTTAGTGCGACCACGTGGGTTCTATAGACACTGTATATATTGTACCACTCGGTTTGTGCGACCACGTGTGTACCATAGACACTGTATGCAGTGTACCATTCGGTTAGTGCGACCACGTGTGTACTATAGACACTGCATACAGTGTACCAATCGTTTAGTGCGACCACGTCTTAACTAAAATCATTCATCAATACCCATTTCGGTCCTAATAAACGGCTGGTCCCTGTAGCAGTATAGAGAGTGTTGTTTCACTTTACAATAGGCACAGTTGTTTGTATCGTTGTTCCACAACATTGTTTCAAACAATAGATCTACTCACCTCAATATGGTACAATGGAAAGTAGCCCATTGACCACACATAATTCACTAGTCTCTAACTAGTTCATTTAACGTATTATCATTCAAATATCAGATAGTGTGTACGGTAATTGGTTGCTTTAATTCATTCAGTTGTAATACAATTTTACCTCCCAATCAGCCCTAAACAGCAACATTACCTCATAAACAATGCTAAGGTAAACTGAAGGTAAGTGCAGAGGATAATGACCTCTCTGTCTTCTTTGATGAACTGACAAATTGAAACCTACTTATATTTATGCTAATGTTAAGCCACTCAGAACCCATTGAAGCTACTTATTAAAACGGAAGATGCATTTTCTTGATTTTACGGCAGAGTTTAATTAGAGCAACTTTTTGCAGTGACTGATCGGGATATTTACATACATTTACCTACATTTAAGATGTGGTTATACTGTGGTGAGATGTGGTTATACTGTGGTGAGATGTGGTTATACTGTGGTGAGATGTGGTTATACTGTGGTGAGATGTGGTTATACTGTGGTGAGATGTGGTTATACTGTGGTGAGATGTGGTTATACTGTGGTGAGATGTGGTTATACTGTGGTGAGATGTGGTTATACTGTGGTGAGATGTGGTTGTACTGTGGAGAGATGTGGTTGTACTGTGGAGAGATGTGGTTACACTGTGGTGAGATGTGGTTACACTGTGGTTAGATGTGGTTATATATTGTTATATGTTCGGTATAATAAAAGAACTAATCAAAATCTGCTATTTATAGAAGTTAAAAACAAAATAACCCTGTTTGAATAATTTGTTCTTTTTTTAAGATTGAATTTTGTTTTAAATTTTGTGATAGATTTCTATTTATTTATTTCATTAATTCTTGGTAGAGAAAGTGCTCAATCTTTAAAAAGATTTGTGGTTGTCGACAGTCATTACTGTGGTTTCGAAGATAATTAAATAACGAGTGTTAGCGTTCGTGAGTTCTTTCCGATATCATTTTAAAATGATCATCTCTATTGAATCAATTTGTTCATTTAATAATGCAGCATAAATTTCTTCCCCATGCTACTTAGGTATGAACAAGTGTAACGCATGTGGTACACACCCCCAGGGAAAGATGACACGTTTTCCTTGTTTCTTGAATTGCTCACAAATATTCTATAAAAAAATCTGTACTATTAATATGAGACCCGTCTGTCCGTGTGTCACACTTTCATCACTAAATACATATTAAATAGAAAGATTTACAAATTGTGGCAGTACTATTGTCAAGGGTCACACTAATATTAACAAAATTTAAAAAAATTAATTTAGCCTTTTTGCTAAATCAGTACTTATATATCAGTACTTGTATAAAATGTCACGCTTTAACATTTAGTATATGATTTAGTTCCATGACAAAAATAATTGTCCGAATACCTAACAGTAATTCGGGTAAAAGAAAAATACGGGTAACAAAAATACGGGATACAAAATTTACCGATGTAATCAAATTTAAAAGTTGTTCTGATAATGCATATTGTTAGTTCTAATAAGAGGCACTACCAGAGAAAATGTCTCAAATAGAAGTAATCAAATTTTCTATCATTATCAAATCTTACAAATTTGCCATCGTGTACTCAGACCAATTTAAAATATCTACAAACATTACAATTAGTAAACTTTATTTTTGGAAATGTGAAATTAGTAAACGTGACAGTCATTATGCGGATACATTTTCCTTCGACAGTTCATGGTTGTCGTCGAATTTCATTCTAAAAATTATTCTAACTATTTTGTTTAAAAGTATTTGTAAAGGTTGTAGTGACGACTAAATGTACTAACGCAAATAAAAATTGATTGATTGAATCATGATTTGAATGTTAAAAACTGTGGAAGTTAAAAGTAAGCATTGAGTAGAACTAAGTTTTTTACTGAGAAATTGGACATGAGAGTTAGAAGATAGTTTGCAGTCGATTTGTACTCCTAAGTATTTAGAACTTTCTACCAAACCAAGTTCACCATCATTAAACAATATTGGTGGTAAAAACAAGTCTTTATTATGAGTAAAAAGCATTAGTTTTATTGTATGTACATTCGGAGTTAGTTTGTTCATGTTAAGATAGTGTGATAAAACTAAGATAAAAATTATTTAATTTAGAAATGAGTGCATTAAAATCTGGCCCAAACTGCAGAAGGCAGCATCGTCAGTGAATATAGTTGTATGAAAGTCAAACCGTTTGCTGAAGTTTCTTATATCGTTAATGAAGAAATTGAAAATAGTTAGGCATAAAATTGCTCCTTGTGTGAGTCTTGAATATCATTGAAATAGAGTTAAAATCATTAATATTTACATATTGTTTCTATTTGTCAAATTAATTCCAAAGAAACTAAATCCATAAAAATCAAGCTTTCTCTGTGAATGTTTTTTTTTCAAATCTAAAAACAAAGTTACGGTAAGAAAAACCTATCAAATGAATCTAAAATGTTACATTAAAACTTTAAATTGAAAGAATTGTAGATGATGTTTCTGTGTTAAAATTCTCATTCTATAGAAAAACGATAATCAATTCTTATTAATCGTTTATTTTTTTTAATAGGACTATAGTTCTACAAAATAAATAATCTTACTCAGCGTAATGTTCCAAAAAAAGATAACCTGTGGTTTTGTGACGTCAGTCTATAGCTTGTCAACTCGAACTGTGATTGGTTAGTTTAAAAATAAACAGAATTAAATTAGACAGAAGTGTATTGCCATGTACGGTTTGACACTTCAAAATAAGTTGGGAAAAATTATACCTAATTTTAAAAATACTTCAAAATTTGTATAATAGTTAAGTATTTTTGATATACGTTATAAATTTCTAAAATCAATAGCTGAATTTTAGTCAATGGTACTTAATTATATTGATAAATGTTACTTAATTAAGTTTAATACTGTTAGTTTATAGCATAAATTTATTGTTCCATTTCTAAATTTCTCTCTAATACCTAAAATGAGGATCAATAACCGCAGTGAACCTAAAGTGCGGAAATGCCACACCGCTCCTACATTACGATGCCATTTGCCCGCTTTTTAGGTCTGTAGCCGGTAGCTGTGAACGGTTACAGCACTAAGAGGATGCAGTGAAGGATGTTATATGCCAACTGAAAAAGAGCAGTAGAAAAAGAGCATTACTTAGCCTATCATTAGTCTATTCGTTAGAACTAAGGTCACTGGTTATAAAACTACAAACCATTTCTAATTTGGTTCTATAGTTTTTATTATGTGTAATTTAAATTGTTCCGATGAGTTTGCTTTTACCCTCCGACTTTACATGCAAAGATAAAGCTACTTTGCAATAATTCACAACAGTAATAATGCTGATAGACATATCATAAATGGCTAAATATACCGTTATTTAAATACCATTACCCTAAAAAAAACATTAGGTAGCTAAATACCCCAATATGATTAATTCGATAGTAAATGATAGAGCTAGGGTAAGTTCTTAATTATCGGTCAGTTCCACATTTTCGGACACGTAAGAAAAAACGATATAATAATAATTATTTAACTTTTATTATATCGTTTTTTCTTCTGTGTCCAAAAATGTGGAACTGACCAATAATTAAGAACTTACCCTATATAGTAATCCTTTCTTGTTCTTCTATTTAATCTATTAGAAAGTTGGATGTTAATGTTTGTTATATAATTAATTATACGAATCGAATACTTGATCAATTTCTTTTCTGTTACCTGTGATATGTTATATAACATTAATTCTACAAATTAAAACATTTCCAGAGATGTTTCAATTTAGAATGGATGGGACTACTCAATAAACAAGTTATGGTGGGGTCATAGAAGATTAGGGGTACGGTCAAGAGCCCCCTCCCTGTTTTTTTAAATTTTAATTTGCCTAGTTAAACAAATGAAGAACTTCTTAGATAGAAATAACTGAGAGTTGCTAATGTAGTTTGTTGTATCCGCTAGTACATGTATTTTATGTTTAATCAGTATGAACTACAAAAGTGTCAATAGGGATTAAATAATATAGGTAAATAAGGATTAAAAAACAGGGGGCTCGTGACCGGGGGAGCTCATGACCCGGGGGGCTTATGACCTACACCCAGGTCTCAGAAGATTAAAAAGGGATACCCCACCTATATCTCCACTCCATACACTCTAATTTTCATCATATGATAATAATGATATATAAAGAAAAAATCAAAATATATATTTTCCCTAACTTAAGATTTTTATCTCTTTTCACAACATTTTATTGTCTACATTTCTATTAATGCAAAAGAATTTCAAATCTGACTCTGCCCGACTATCAATTTAACGAAGATAGGTTCCATTTGAATCTTCAATGGCCCCACCATACCTTTCTCTCTGGGTACATCACTCAGTTTGTTCGGTAATTAGAGACTAATGCACGGTAATTAGAGAAGAAACCGCTGATCAATTGATAGGGTTGATCATTGCTGACTAATTAGGGTTAAACACTTAAAGTGATGTTTGTACCAATGTCCTTTCAATACCTTTAAGTCTATCTAACTTTCTAAATTACTTTTTAAACTTTATAAAGTGTCAAGAGATTAAAAGGCAATCAGTTTCTAATTTATTGATTAAATAATGCGGTTAAAATGAAATATAGGGTAATTACTTATCTAAATTTACACATGGCATTCCTGTGTAAAGTGACGGTGTTTGAGTATTTACCCTACCTATAGTACAGTCCCCACCCTGTAACTGCATTACTGTAAAAATTATTACCTCTACATTCATTTAAAAAGTCAGTTCGAATAGTGTTACTAAAAATAGCATAATGACTTATTTCTTTGATCTTGAACGTGCTCAAGTGCTACCCTGTTGAACGGAACAAACAATGCATCTCGTATACAGGATCCGGGTGATGCATCTCCGTTTTTAGGCGAGAAAGTGCGGTTATTCTCCTAATAACAAGATGTGCCTGACGTCACAGTCACCCATAATTAGATATTATTGTAAACAACGTAACTACAAGAGCTGTGCGACGTAAAATGTGTGCCAGATATTGCTCCAATTGGCACAGGCACGAAGAGTGCCGTTAGAGCAACTGAAAGGTGCTAACTCAAATATTCTTTGATGAAGCTTACATGGAAATCCATTAGTTCTTTCACTTTGGCCCATTGATGTTCTGACTAACTGTTTTCCTTTGGATGAAGTTAGTGATCGTGATAGGGCCGATAAAGGCGCTAGTGGCTCAGTTCTCACAGTCTTTGTTGCACGGAAGTCTTTAGAGCTAACTATAACGAGGGCAATCACTTTCTGTAGTGTAGTACCTCACTAAAAACAACAAAAACTCACACTCACTTTATTCATGCCTAGCATTGGGCTTTCTTTTTGATAGTTAATGAAGAAAAAAGCTGCTCAGAATTAACTCGTTTGAGTTCTTTTTGGTCATCCGGTAGGTATTTAATATACGAAATAATATGCCTGGTATATGAATGAACGAATTGTGCTAAATAAAGGGCCGTACACACGTAGGTTTTTTTAGTCTTTCCACCAGACTTTTTGCTAAGCTCCTCCTACTTTTTTCCACAAGAATATAAGAAAAAACGATATAATGATTATTTATTATAGTTGGTATTCATGATACCTGCTGGTATCCTGGATACCAACTAAAATGAATATAAATTTTACGTTTTTTTTCTAATATTCTCTTGAAAAAGTAGGAGGAGCTTAGCAAAAAGTCTGGTGGAAAGACTTAAAAAACCCTGCGTGTGTACGGCACTTAACTCTCCCTTTTTCATCTTATTGACTTCATAATACCATTAGTCTGCTATCTGCATACATCAGTTACATGAATAATGTTGATACACAGTCGGTAAATTTACAATCGGTAGATTGTCTGTTATTGTCCATTACGGTAAATTTGATGGTAGTCTATCGTAAAATATTATAATAAAGACATCAGAATTTTTCATGGGAGTGTCCGACGATAGACTGAGAGCGGTTATAATTTATGATAAATTAAACGTTGTATGTTCGTCGAATCATTTATTCTCCTAATCACGATTTTGGTCCGAATCTCTGTGATTTCAAAACTAATTATTATAATTATCTGATATTAGGAATAAAGCAGCAGATAGCACAGTAATCACTAGGGTTTGTGACTATATGCTTTATAAATCATAAATCCCGTAATTATTATAGACGAAGAGAATTAAAAAAGAGTATTGAATGGTTCTACACCAGCGGTATATAGTATTCGATACCATTTCATTTCGTCTGTGATCCATGATTTATAAATCATATTGTCACAACCCTAGTAATGACATTACAGCTAGGAAAGTGTTCACCTGGCTAAGCATATTGTCACAACCCTAGTAATGACATTACAGCTAGGAAAGTGTTCACCTGGCTAAGCATATTGTCACATCCCTAGTAATGACATTACAGCTAGGAAAGTGTTCACCTGGCTAAGCATATTGTCACAACCCTAGTAATGACATTACAGCTAGGAAAGTGTTCACCTGGCTAAGCATATTGTCACAACCCTAGTAATGACATTACAGCTAGGAAAGTGTAATCTAAATTGCATTTCTGCGGCAAGGACACACCGCATATGACCTCAATACAGGTGCGTCCTCCAGCTCTGCTTCAACCTCCCTAGATAGCTCGAAACGAAGTCTTAGGAGGTAGCTTAAAGCTAAGTCATAGTCTCCAAATATAGCTTACTATCTTTAGGAATAAACTTATGGATATATAGATTATAAAATTATAATGTTTAGTGTGTCAGTTTTTGGCTTCAGAGGATGGCTTTACACGTCACAACCACAGCGGTTTGGCTGCAATAAGAGGGCGGTGCAAGAGGTCATGTCTTCAGTTTGCGTTGGAGTGTGCAAGGAGAAGGTTGCTCTTACAGTGCCAAGGTAAAGTTCACTGGAAACGCTTTGTCATCATTATTGGGGAAATAGATAACATGTAAAAGTGGTGTCTCTTATCAGATGAGAAGTATTTACCGTATGGAAATTTATTATTAGAATGAATATTCTTGTGGAGAAAGCATGCGGGAAAGAAAGAAATTTTTAATTTATAACTCGTTTATTTTAATTGGTGTCGTAGGCACCAAATAACGAGGTAAATTATATACTTTCTTCTTCTTGGAATATGTTTTAATGCCTTTTTAATAGTAATTTTCATCCGGTTTCTAACTCACATTTGGTAATAATAACTTAACCAAATTATTGCTACCATTACACATGTTAACATTTTGCTACGGTATTAATGCTTTCAATATATTCATTGTGTGTCTTATATAAACATTATCAATTTCTAGCTTATTCATCAATTATCTAAATAGATGATATTTATTTGAATGTGTCAAATTTGTTTGTCAATTATTTGATTTAATAATTGACAGTTTAAAATTGTATGTAAAAATGTTTACGGATTTGTATCACTTGCTATTTTATTTATTTTATTTATTTATTACATCCAAAAAAGTTTCACAAACTTATGGAAATTTAAAATATATACAAAATCCTAAACTAAACAAAAAGTTACAATGACGATGCAGTGGCATAGTCTAAAATCATTCAATATATTTACTAATACAGTATTCTTTAAAAATCTTTTGAATTTAAAATCAGACATTGGGTGTTTAAAATTTTCAGGAATATTGTTAAAAAGATCAATAGTCCTATAAACAATAAATTTTCTTTCTACTTCAGTTCTAAAATTAGGGACATTAAAATGAGTTGATCTGGTTTGGTAGGAGTGAGTGGAGATATGCTCTCTAAAATAGGCCATTAATTTAATGGAACACTAAACAATGGTGATTTTCCATTAGAAAATAATATTATTATTATCCCAAAACAATTCTAATTTTTATTTCAAATTATACGAAAAAAAAAACAATTCTTGTACACACAATTTTTTTTATTATCAATTAAAATGAATGAAAGTTTAGTGCATTATGAACTCAATACAATTTATTATAAAATATTATGCATAATAATACAAACCTTTATTTCTCAGTATAATAATGTTAAACTATTTTTTTTCTTATATAATCGAAATTGTGTAACTGGTCGATAACTCGGAACTTACCCTATAAAGACAATAATCCTAATAAAATACCTTTAACATCTGTAAATAATCAAACAAATCAATTCTATTGTTTTTTTAAGTTGATAATTAGCACCCAGAGTTGGTCACCATTGGTTTTCTCTTTTGATCATCCATGTCTTCTTATCTAGTGGGTCAGAGGCAGATAGCACACTAATGGAGGTGAAATCTAACACCTCCTTTTTGATTAGCATCATCAATTAGGTAATACTGTCCTTATCTAAATAATGATTATTATAGAAAAAGAATTAAATGATTTAAAAAATCTAGTGATAAAGCGATCAGTTTTTTCGCGGGTTTTTGTTGAGGTTTTCTATATATAAACGAATAATGTTAATAATTATAATTCTAGATATAGTTTACTAGTAATCATTGTATTCATTTCTCAATTTTGATTAGGTATTGTATATTTGCGAATATTACCGGCCATTTTGTAAAATAAAGCGCCATCTATCGGATATTCGATCAAACTTATGTTAATTAATAAAAACTCTATTTTCTCTGAAAATACAGTGATTTCAACCGATATATTTCGTGTCATTAAATAATATTTATCAATCATTTGTTAAAAATGTTTCATTTGAATAATAAATAGAAATAAATTTTTCCCTTTATATTTAAAGTTCTTAGATAACAATTATAGTATATTAGATATATAGTAAATAAAAACATATCATGAATTCCAATTGCGTACCTTTGTTAAATTTAACTTTGCTGTGTAAGGTAAGTTACGAATTATCGGTCAGTACCACATCTTCGGACATATAAGAAGAAACAATATAAAAATTATTATTATTACACAGTGCTATCTAATAATTTTTATATTGTTTTTTCTTATATGGCCGAAGATGTGGTACTGACCGATAATTCGGAACTTACTCTATATTGGAAACAGTTGCAGAAAAGTTAAAAGCGTTTTTCATTTGGTTGCTCTGTGTAGACGTGGCTTTAGAGGTCTGGGACATGATTCTGGTGCAAGAATTGAAGTCTTATATTCTGTCGTGTCACATAATCAATACAACTTCTCTCTAGAAAATGTTATACAACATCTTAAATGTTATACAACATCTTAAATGTTATACAACATCTTATATGTCCAACTTTACTTGATTTGTTTAAGTTAAAATGAATACCAATGGTAAGAGACAGCGCCATCACACGGACAGTCCTTGCTTCAATTGACTGTGTGGTCATTGGATTATTCTATACAATTACGGATGTATCCTTTACTTAAGTGTTAGTTTGTCCCATTGGTTGGTAAAGGAGTTAATGCGTTCTTAACTGTCCATGTCTATCCCTGTGACATTAGCTCTGTCACACCAATTACATCTAAGTGTGTCACTCTAAGTGTTACGAACCTCAAGCGTGACTCTATTGACACGCTACCGACACCTCTTATTAGGGTGTGGAAAAGAACTGTTTGCCGGTCTGTTTGTAGAAACACTATTGGGACTGAGAGTTGATAATTTATCAGTGATGTACTTGTTAGAGAGTGATGTACTTGTGATGTACTTATTAGAGAGTGATGTACTTGTTAGAGAGTGATGTACTTATTAGAGAGTGATGTACTTATTAGAGAGTGATGTACTTGTGATGTACTTATTAGACAGTGATGTACCTCTGAATCAATGAAGAACCTGTGATAGGACATAGCTACTTGGAATGTATTGGAGAATTTATGAGCGAATATAGATGCATCTCTCTTTCATATTACTGGTGCAAACCAACTAAATACATCTGTAGAATATTGATCTTTCGAATAGCGATTTTTATAATTGAGATTTTTATAGTGATGGATAGTTATTTCAGTTGCGTTTCAGTCTCCATCAAATCATATCCTTAGTGAGTGAGTGAGTGAGTGAGTGAGTGAGAATTTACCCCACTGCAGGCCATTATTTACCCCCAATTGACGAAATGACAGGGCACATCTCCTCTGTTTGTCTTCACTCCATTTGTAGCGATGGCAAGACAGATAAGTGCCCACAAAGTAACATGAACTGTCTGGTCTGACTTAGCTTAACGGTTTCTAGAAGCATCCTCTCATGCCGAATAAACAGAGGAAACCACTTTTCATCTCCTCACATTAATCATAGGCACTTGGAGAGATTTCTGCCATCTTCTGCATTGTGGGTTGACAGCATCAATGCATTATATCCTCTATAGTGAATTTAGAGATCTGAGTGAGAGAACTACCATGAATAGTGAACCAATTTCCTTTAGTCTGCCCTGAATGGCATCAGTTTTCTGAAACTGATGCCATTTCATGGCAGACTAAAGGAGATTTGTTCACTATAGAGGTTAGTTCTCTTACTTGTGACTCTACATCCACTTTAAAAAGCTCTACCGTATTGGTAAAAGTTTATTGAAGCTTTAGGTGTTCGTAGGATGTCTTCAAGGGGCAGTAAACCTTTAGACAAACTTTACTTGTTGTAAAATTGTTAGGAAAATTTTAAAATCCCGATTAATTTCCACCAGCAGTGCCACCTAGTGGGGAAATCCAGAGTTCGAACAAATGACATAGCGCATGCGCTGGATATCGTTCACGTTGCACTGTACGTTTGTATGTTCTTATTTACATTCTAGTTTTCTTTATATTAAATTATTATTATGTTGCACTGACCAATAATCTTAATCATTGACGTATATTTATAGGCTCGGTGACAGTGAAATTGTTTCAATTTCATTAGAAAAGGGCTGTTTTCGTAAAAAAAACAGATCGTAGCGCCAATCCTATCGATGCGGTGAAATTCACAGTCAGTTAAAATACATTTTTTTCTGGTTTTTCGTTGTATTTCAGACAAATGAATTCTCACAAGTATACAACTTATTAGTAACAACATTTTTAGCAAAAAATGCCATTATTCGACATAAATGTAGTGAATGCTATTGAAACTGTTAATTCTTATTCTTGAAAATAATACATTAAATTTTGGGGGTTTTATTTGAGATTTTAATTTATTTAAATTTGAATAAAGAATGAAAGTTATCACTTCATCCTAAATGGTATATATAGAAATACGAATAATATTGTCTTACATTAATTTCATTCGAGTTACAATAAATATCCTTTTTAAAAATATTCTAATTATTATTGTGACATATTATATACTATACCTACATATGAAACTCTATATAAATAAACAATAAATAAATAAACTTTATTGAAAAAAAAGGATATAAAAATTGTTACATGATGCACATTAACAATGACACAATAGTTATACTTTACTAAATTTCTAATATGTTATACAATTAATGAATTTACTATTTTTTTTCATATGCTACAAACGAATTAAAGTTAATATCATTAACTTTAATTCAATGTTAACCTTGACTATATTTACTATATACTCATTATCAATGACTGTTCATTATATTTTTAATAACATCTTACCAATGTGTATCCTAGCAACCACTTCGCATCCTCCGTAACTCCTAAGTTCAATACTCCGATAGTCATCTTCTATAAAGGATGCGCTGGGATCTTTTTGCGCCGAGATCCTTCGATCCTTGGGACATCATTGGTCTATTTTTGTTACAACATTCAGACTGTGATTGAAGTGATTAGGCTAAGTTACGAATTATCGGTCAGTACTGAATCTTCGGACATATAAAACAATATGAAAATTGTTATTATTACACAGTGCTATCTAATACTTCTGCAAACCCGGGTTTGCAGAAGTATTAGATAGCACTGTGTAATAATAACAATTTTTATATTGTTTTTTCTTATATGTCCGAAGATGTAGTACTGACCGATAATTCGTAACTTACCCTATGTTTCTGCATTGGCATATATTTTAAAGTCTAAACAATAGGATTCTTTCTGGGAGTTCCTTACTTGGGGTTAGTTTCGAGTTATCGAGTTATTCAATTTTTGAATCATGCAAAAAAAATATATTTATCAATATTCAACATTTATTATGTAGTTTTTCTTACATGGTCGAAAATGCGGAGCTGTCCAATAACTCGGAACATACCAACTAATTTCATAAGTTTGGTTCAAAAATTTTCACCAAACTTAAAAAAAAGCGGATGTGTAAAAAAGGACAATCTTGTACAGCATTTTTATTAGCCCAAAACATTAATTAATTTATCGCATGAAATAGATACTGCTTGGGAAAATTTGTTGGAATTATTAATTTATCCGTACCCAGGCAGAAAATTACGATGGAGCTAAAGAGATTCCTACTTTAATTCTTACCCTTTTGTTTGTGAAAATTATTCCATAAATATAAATGACTTATGTTATAGATTAACCTTCTATAACAAAATAACTTAAGATGAAGACCTTGGTACAAACTTTATTTAATGTTATATATCATCTTCATTACTATTAATATTTTATTAAACCTGTTTAAATCATTAAATCGATATAAATAATGTTAAGTTGATCATACAGTTACAGACAATTCTTCTTATTTTCTATGGATAAATTGGTTTGCTAATTGTGGGAATAACAATAAACAATCACGATAAATAACAATAAATTAATAAGACGAATGTGTGATCTGAATCCAATATAGTGCTTAGTGGGACAGACGGTACATATTAATTACTCACAAGCAGTGTAAAGGATAACCAGTAATTACATTATAATAAAATGCTATTGGTTTACATGCAGTTTAAGAGATAACTAGTAATTACACTAGATTAATATGTTACTGGTTCATATGCAGTTTAAGAGATAACCAGTAATTACACTAGATTAATATGTTACTGGTTCATATGCAGTTTAAGAGATAACTAGTAATTACACTAGATTAATATGTTACTGGTTTACTGAAGATGAATGCTGTGTGTCTGTATAAAGTAGTTCATTTTAATTATTACTTACTTATATGGTTACGTATTCCCATAATTAAAAGTCAGGTGAGGTTCGATAACAGGTAGAAGATGAGTCGTCGGACATCTTTAATGTAGGGGAAGTTAGGAGTTATCCAACGGTTCCATGTTGTCGATCGAATAAGAAAAAATATAAATAATATATATTATACATCATAAAATTTTTATCTAGAAATATCATTTAAGCTTAAACCAAATAAACTCAATGTGAATCCTCTTGTTTTTTATGAACTTTGTAAATAAAGAAATAAATAAAGAAATATGTGTACAATGGATAGGCCCCATGGTCCGTTACAAATACATTTCCAATTGGAACTCTCAATCAATTTCACGCAGCCTAATTTCTATTTCTTTTATCAATTCTTTCTAGCTCCCTCTTCATTGTTTATATCCGACTGCGAGTCGTGATTTTTAAGTGGATATTAAATGAGTCTACCTGAAGCCTTTTCACCGGTCGTACACAGCCTCTTGCTACCGACTGATGTGCAGACTGGGCGGTAGGGGGTGAATAACGGAAGCCTATATCTTTCACTAAAAATAAACAGGCAATTTCAGCCAAACAGACAATAGGAATATATGTAACAGACAGACTTGATGTTATGGAAATGTAGTCGCGTTACAAGTTATTTGACGAGTTGAAGAAAGTGGAAGAAAGTTTTCTAGACCAATTTACATTTCAGTATAGGGTTAGTTACGAATTATCGGTCAGTACCACATCTTCGGACATATAAGAAAAAACAATATAGAAATTGTTACTATTACACAGTGTTATCTAATATTTTTTATATTGTTTTTTCTTATATGACCGAAGATGTAGTACTGTCCGATAATTCGTAACTTACCCTATATTAGGGTGGCCAGATGTCTGTTTTTTTGCCGGATAGTACGTTTTTTAAGCCTCCATGTTTTACCTACTGAAATTTAGGTGCAGTAGGTGAAAATACTGCAGGTGCAGTATTTTCACCTACTGCAGGTGCAGTATTTTCACCTACTGCAGGTGCAGTATTTTCACCGACTGCAGGTGCAGTATTTTCACCTACTGCAGGTGCAGTATTTTCACCGACTGCAGGTGCAGTATTTTCACCTACTGCAGGTGCAGTATTTTCACCTACTGCAGGTGCAGTATTTTCACCTACTGCAGGTGCAGTATTTTCACCTACTGCAGGTGCAGTATTCTCACCTACTGCAGGTGCAGTATTCTCACCTACTGCAGGTGCAGTATTCTCACCTACTGCAGGTGCAGTATTCTCACCTACTGCAGGTGCAGTATTCTCACCTACTGCAGGTGCAGTATTCTCACCTACTGCAGGTGCAGTAGTCTATATAGGCCACACTCAAGCAGGACTAACTGCTTCAAGTCACTTAAATTGCATGGCATGTCTTCAGTGCATAGATATCTGCAGAGTAATTGCCACTTACCGTTATAAATTGCTATCACAGGCAATCATGTGAAAGATTTCAATTGGAAAGTGGGCTACATGTTACATACTGGGTATAGGGCATTAGTTCTGAGTTACCAATCCCTGCCTCATTTCCGATCAAGAAGTTAATTTATAATAAACTTTTTCGTACATGACCGAAAATGTGGAACCGTTCGATAACTTGTAACTTACCCTTATGAATGGTAGTCGATTGTGGAAAATGTATAGCTAAAGGCATTGTTTTTTTTATCACAATAACAAATATTATCGCCGATTATTTCGACTATTGAATTTTTCCTAAACTTATTAATCGTCGTGCTTTTTTTTCAATTATCATTATTTTATGTAAACTTTAATTCCGTTTGGCATGTTTCCTTCTTTTGTTTTTTCCTTTAATTGTAAAAACTTTTTTCAAACAATTGAGTTTCTTTTAATAATGAATTAGTTATTATTTTAAGGGTATAATGGACCTATACATTAAAATTATATTTTGAATGTCGCCTACTAACAAAGAAAATTAATTGCATTGTTTTACTCCTTCAAACCGATGCCACATTCTTTATACGTTAAACAATGCAGTTGCGTATTAAATGATATAATGCATCCGGTTACCTCAAAACAAACAAAGTATACAATTAAAAAAGTCCTGAAATAAATATAACTCTTTGACAATTTAATTCCAGAGAATGTAAAACATTTCATAATTCTTCAGTCCTGGAAATCCGCCCTTGTTTGTTTCACTAATATTTATTTTCTAACTAAGTAATTATTTGACAATTATCTTGGTAGAGGTAATTGGAAAGTCCTTGACTCTCCTTGCTAGCATCCTCACTGATTATAATGCAGGTAATTATTTCATAAAAACCACCAAAGTTCAGTCACACCAAACAATTATCCGAGTTATTGGACGGTTCCACATTTCCGACCATATGAGAGAAAATAATTATTCAATTCGATATTTTAATTGGTTTCCTCGATACCTGCAGGTATCATGGATACCAATTGAAATGACGAGTTAGTAGGTTTAATTTTATATTTTACTTACATCATCGAAAATGTGGATAGAAGAAAAACTGTCCAATATCTTAGAGCTTAACCTACTGTATACAAACTATTTTTAGATCAATAGAAGCTTTGATTAAATTACCAGAATTTTTTAGACAACCCATGTCTAATTATGTTTATAAAAAGAAATATAAAGATTAGTGTCTCAACCAATATAGGAAATTTTAAGACCGGTAACATAGGTAGGATTTTAATATTTCTTATTTTTTATTTTATAGATTCTATAAGCTTTTAGACTTTTTTAGAATCAACTGTATATGCATTTTATTTACTATTATCTTTTTAAAGGTTTTTAACTATGTATATAACAGTTCCTAAATAAACAATACTCTTTTATGTCCATCTTCTACTAAGGTTAATAACCCGATAAAAAAATATCTTCAAATCCAATGGAATAGAACAAATCTTCAGGAGGGATTATCTTTATTTACTAAAAACACAAGCGCCACAGCACTGTTTTCATAAGCCATTCAATTCTGTACGGTTTGGGGCTAAGCTGCATTTCGGTTCTGTTATTGTTCAAATAAAGCCTGACATTACACGGCCAATCTGCCTGCATTATCTATGCACTGGGCAGACGAATTGGCAAAGGGAATGACCGGGTTAGGGGTGCTAGAAAAATGACACTCGTGTGGTCTCGTATATGACAATTTTAGTTATTTTTTTTACAATAATTGTTGTGGCTATGGATTTTGAACTTTAGACTAAAGGTTTCTTAAATTTTGGTTTCTTCAGACGTTATCCAATTAAATCATGTTGGAATATTTAAGGATAAAAATACCATTAATAATACTGTTAATGCAATAAATAACACTAAGTGGCTAAACTTCAATAAAATAAGTACTGAAAATGTTTCAGGGAAGTAGGTAGCGTAACCAGCTAATAGAAAAACACTACAACTACTCAGTTATTCTATCAAATATTTAAATTACTTTGCTTAGGGTACTTTTTATCTACAGTTTGTCCAAAAAGTTCTTTGAATTTATTTATTCAAGGATTTGAAATATTGCATTTTTAAATTTTGGACATGTGTATTTGTCCTTTTTTATTTAGGATTGTTTTAAAATTTGTAATGATTTTTTTCAATAAAGAACTATTTCTCCTACTTATTGTAACTACATCACTTCAATTCAACATCATTCAATAGATAGTAGAACCTATATTAATTCAGACTGTGGTTTTCTCAAATAATTTAACTCATATGTACAGAGTACAATAATAGTAAATATTTTAACTTGTAAAGAGTACATTAGATTTTAATTATTAATAACAGCAAAATATTGTCCAATGTTCTTCTAATCCTTTTTGTGACATTTATGAAGACTTCGAAAATTCGAATCTTCGACCATGGAGTACATTTCCTTTGAGATTCTGAAATCTAAACATTCCTGACTAAGTTATATTCTTTGTATTTACAAATAGCAAGCTATGCTAATCTAACTGAAAGTCCCCAAGTTACAGTTGGGGCAACTTTGTCCAATCCCTGTAAACAACGTATATCAATTCGATTTCGAATCGATTGCTGGGATATCGAATCGATGGATTGTTCCATCGAATCGACAGACCGTTGTTTGTAGGGATAATACCAATATTGGAACAATGTTGTCCCGATAAACTTTTTTACCAGAGTTACTAAACAGTTAAGTAATTACTTTAATACACAGCTAACATTTTATCTCTTCTTTTTGCAGATGTTGAAGTTCAGTTTAATCCTCGTTGTTGCTTTAGCTGTGACAGCTATTGAAGGTAAGGAACATCTTGCGTCAGATTGATAAAAGGAATAGGTAACTAACAGAATAAACTTGACTACAGTAGAACTCCTCCATAGTGAATGAAGTAGGATATACCCCGTATAGTGAACAAATTTTCTGTAGTCTGCTATGAAAACGAGTCTAAAACCATCAGGCTATTTTAAAGCATATTTGTTCACCATACGGGGTAAATGCTAATACATTCACTATAGAGGAGTTCATTATAGAGGATTTCTACTGTATAATGGTTTTTCCTTTGTACTACATTTTTCCTCCAGTCTTTCATCTAACTATTAGCTTTTTCTTTCTTCATTTAACACGTTGTCTTGAATGTAATTAATTTCCTATAATCACTTTTTGTTTTCCGTATCTTGTATTTCCCTCCTATTCATCTATCCCTCTAGCTTCCATATTTCTTTACTCATCAATATGTCTCAGATCGTTATTATAATATTTACACCAGCCTTCCTCTGAATTACATTGTGTGTATTTCAGGCCGTGCCCGTGGTACTAAGTTGGGTCACAGAAGTAGCAAACAAACTCCTTTCTGGAGTCAACATCAAAGGCAGGTTCCTGTAGGTTACCCCAATCCACAGTCGCCTCCCGTACAAGGTGAGCTTTGAACAGATCAATTGAAATAAACCTTTGTTTAGTAGGAATTCTTTCACCCTAACATGATGGTCGAAATCGAATATGCTTTTCCAGTTACAATTAATAAGGAAATAAAAATATGTAAGGATTTTTATGTTTCAAAGTAACTTCAGATTATCAACCTCTTGTACAGTTTTGGATTATTCGCCCTATTCGGTACTAAAAATGGTTTATGAGTTATTTAATGACACCCAAATATACGGATATCGTATTCATTTTCCGTCCTAAAGAAGAATCACCCAAACAAAAAGGCTAATGGAAACCTAATAATATTTCTTTTATCTTTATTTCAGGAACACCAGCAACTATTCCTGGTCAGCCTTCACAAGGCTACCAACAACCTCAAGGCAATCAGCAATCACAGGGGCAAGGCAATCAGCAATCACAAGGCTACCAACAACCCCAAGGCAATCAGCAACCCCAAGGCAATCAACAAATTGCAATGACTCCTGGCTCTCCATTGGACCCATCAATTTGTAAATACCCAGGATTTTTCCCAACCCCAGGATCTTGTGTCAATTTCTACCGTTGCGTGGACTGGCATATGAACGGCGCGTTCTCCATCTTCCAGTTCAACTGTCCCACTGGCAGCATTTTCGACGATGAGTTGGATGCTTGTAACCACATCTCATGGACAGTTCCCAAAAGACCTGAGTGTGCTGATATGCTCACAAGTAGTCTTGTTCCTCAAGGATCCGGTCCTCCTTCAGGTGGTGCGGGAGGAGCTGCAGCATGTCCCGGTGGTGGACAAGGAGCAGGTAAAAACCAGTCAATTAGCTTTGAAAGACTTAGAATATCACTTTCTATGTTTGAATTATAATGAAATATTTAATTTCCAGCAGCAACCGATCCAGATGTTGTCTTCGCCATGGAATGCTCACGAAAGACTAGTTACCAAAGACATCCTCTCTACTGTAACAGGTACATCATAGCTTCTAACTAAGAAATAAATAATTAATTGGCAATAACGAAGAGACAATTAAACTTTTTTTTTTGCTTCAGGTACTATCGTTGTCAGCAAGAAGAACTAGACTGGGTTTTCAAAACTCTTACTTGTCCTGAAAGTCTACTTTTCGACGAAAGCTCTCAGAGATGCACTGATCCAGGTAAATTCTGATGGAATTGAAGGCAAATATGAAAAATTATGTGATAAATATACAGATAGAAATTGGATTCCTTTTGCTTCATTTCTGATGGCTTATGATTAATAATATTATAACCCTCCTTATTCTTGAATTTGTCCCTCTTTCAAATAACAGCTATGACCACCCAGTGTCTTGGTGAAGTTGCCCCCTACCCCACCGCTGTAACTTCTGCTCCAGATGGAACTGATGGAACAGACGCTACAGAAGCTCCTTCTGAAATACCCGTGAGTATATTCTATAAGAATTACAGAAAGCACTGTAAGAAGAGTGAAATATCATAAATGCAAATATATCATCTATGTTATTCAACAGCTTGACCCCAGCTCACAATTCCCGTGCACCAAAGAGGGTTACTTCCCCTTCGAGCATGACTGTGTGAGGTTCTACAAGTGTTCCGTTACTACAGAAGAAACCCTCATAGGTAAGCCAATACATTAATAGGGAAGGCCCTTATAGAGTTGTCTTCAGCTTCTCAATCTCTTTTTAGACAACATATTAGTACTCTCCTATACTATTCAGATCCATATTTCTAAGGTACTAAGACAACTTGGCTTTTATTTGTCTTTTCATATCTTTTACCACAATTTACATCATTAAAATATTTTCAGGTTACCGCTACAAGTGCCCAGAGGGTTACGGTTACTCCGATGAACTGCAGCGTTGTGCCGCTGACTCAGAGTTACCAGCATGTGATAAGCCAAGCCTACCAGCTGTTCTCAGAGGCGCCTACCCAGCCATTCAACTGTCTGTTGTACAACTGAGATGGTTCTTCGACTACTAGGCACATGATTAGTTACACTCCTGAGTTATGAAGTATTGGTTCCTATAAGCCACTTCACATAGTTTTCTATGATCAAAATCATAGAAAACTTTGGTCACTGAGGGATAGCTATGACAAAATTCTTGACGTATATCGTTTTCTATAATTTAAACATAGAAAATACTTCATAACTCCAGTGCATTTCATAACTGGGGTCTTTCATTATACTCGAGTGCTTCATAACTCAGGAGTTTTCCTTTAATTTCAATTAGAATGACTCTGATGTTGTTACATCATGTCTATAATTGGTTAGGAGTTATTCTCAATGGATTTTGAAATTTAGATTCATATTGCGTACGTTACGTCTTTTCAAATATCGTAAAACCTATTTTTAACTCTAGGACAGTTCGAGTGAATTATTTACTTCATGCCATACGCATCAATGTATTTTGTTATAATTTTAGCATGACTTAAGGACTAATGAGAACAAAAAATTATTATAAAACTTTATTATCTAGTACAAAATGGCGTTTGTTTCTTATGTTGATTTGGGCATTTTGTTAACAAGGAACTTACAAAGCATTATATTTATTTTGTTGTCAATGAATAGCATCAGTTAATTGTGATCAATTATAGAATTTCAATAAAAATTGAAACTGACTTCTCTTTCAATAACTAAATATATAAAAATATACAATTTTATAGAAACCATATTAAATAATATTCGAGCACCCTGTTTGAGCATGAGTTTTTAAAACAATGGAAAGTATATTATAGCAAGGTGATTCGGTGAGTAGGTATATACTACTATATACCTATTATTTTATGTATAAATATAAAGAACCATAATAAGTTTCAAAAAATGTTGTTTTCTACAGTTTTATGTGTGGAAATTGAAGCGTACGAATACTCCAAAAGTTATTTTTAATTAGATATATCTAAAGTAATGAATATACTTAAATATAATAAACTAGGTATGTACCTGTCTATTTTATATGTTCTAGTTCTAACTAGATCATATCATGGATAGCATAATAATAGTTTTCCATCCACCTAATATACTCACACGAGAAAATGTATTTACAAAAATCAACCTTTTATATTATATTCTTTTAATATATTTATTTCAGAAGTTAATGCACAAATAAAATTCATAGGAATGTCAGATATTTTTACAGGCTAATCCCGAAACTAGAAATATTAAATAAAATGAATTTAATGGACTGGTTTTGTTCTGCAGTTGCTGAAAAATATTAACACAACTGTAAATTGAAACATGTTACTGATATCAGTTTAATAAAATTTGCATACTTGTACAAGATCATCTAGAGTCCTAGACTAAATCATGTAAGTAGGTACATAGGCAATGATATGAATTAAAATTAATTCCTCAGATACTATAATGAAAGCATTGAAGGAGAAATAGTTTATTTCCTATATTTATATCATATTATTTAGGTATGTAGAAACTGAATCATGAAATTCACATTTAATTAAAAACATGTCACCGTTGGGGTTCATACAATTACAACACATAACTAGTTTTCAAACTGCTATATAAATACAAATTATAAATAATGTATGACATAGAAGGCTCCAGATTTATTAAATTTATTATTTCCAATCATTGAACCTTATTTTTAAATAGTTTTAAACTTTATAATGTTTGTCCAGACAACATGGTTAGTTCCAAACATGTTCGATACCGGTACACTTACGCACTTCCGGAAAAGTCCTCTCATTGGTTGAAAGAAATAACTCCACTGAATACTGCAATGTGATTGGTCGATTGTTGCGTCAACTCCTCAGTCTCAAACTAATATTATGTTTTATTATTTTAGTAGTGCGCGTGACAAACTGTACTTAACTCTTCACTTTTCCGATATCTGGTCCTTTGTTGAGAAAAATTGAGACTTATATGCTAAGGTAGGTATGTACTTGGACATAAATAAACTCTGGCATTGAAATGTGTACCAATTTATTTGTTTCACAGTGCCATTGTGTATTATTAATGCCATACCTACCTGGTCCTTAGTAATCTAGGTCCTACTACTATATTAACATCACCTACCTTAGTGGCTAGTTAATTAAAGTACCGACTGTACTGTTTACAAAGGTATATAGATAACATGATAGGTAGCTAACTAATTATATCTATATATGAGATATTAATTATTAGATACCTAGGTAAATAACTGCGCTGCTTACCTAATAGGCTACTTAGTAAGTTAGGCCTAGTGCAAGAGTGCCATAGGCTAGTGTTAAGTTGTGAGCTAGTGAAACTGGCATCAGGCATAGCCGCATAGGGTCAAGCAGGTATATTGCGGCACACTAACTAACTGCAGCCTCTAACAACAGAAACATCATAGTTTCAAAACACACATTAAAAACTTAAATTAATAAATTATAGCATGCACTGTGACAGTTCCAGTCTGCAGAATATGGGCCATGTATTAAAGTGTGGCAGGAAAGTCGCCAGTTTAGTGAGAAAATGGATCCAGGTCGCCATATTTAAGACACTTTTAAGGAGAAATTTGTACTTCCTAATGAAGATTTTACACTTGAAAACATCCTCATGCTTCATGCCTGATGCATGTGTGTCTCTTGAGCCTATTTTAGGAGTGATTTACCTACTTGATATTTACAGGTTTTCCAACTTATTTAATCCCTCAAAAGTCGCCAATATACTGGCGACTTTGTCCATACTTTAAAACATGGAATATGGGACATTTTTAACATTTTCTGTGCGAACAATCCTTAATTTCCTCCTATATTTACATGTATTTTACTGAGAACAGAAGCCAAAATACCTAGAGGATTATCATTTATTGGAGAACACTTTACCAATTCCTGCAGTCTGGCAGACTGGCACTGTGTTTCTTCTCCAGTCTGCAGAATATGGTACATTTTTCCAAGACTCTCTGCGTCAGCGGGAGTTTTAATTGAATTTTAGAAATTTGAGATCTCTGCGGGAGATCTTCAATTAATTCCCATGTTACCAGTCTGCAGAATGTGTCTCTTCTCCCGCAGAGATTTTAATTTGAGAGACAGTTACTCTCTGACTCTCAGCAGCAGATTCAGAATCTCCCGCAGCTAAATTAATGGTAACATAGGAATTAATTCAAAATCTCCCGCAGCAAAATTAATGGTAACATAGGAATTAATTCATGATCTCCCGCAGAGATCTCAAAAGTCTAAATTTCAATCAAAAACTCCCGCAGAGAGTCTTGGAAAAATGTTCCATATTCTGCAGACTGGCCATGTTACCATTAATTTAGCTGCGGGAGATTTTGAATTAATTCCTATGACCTATGTTACCATTAATTTAGCTGCGGGAGATTCTGAATCTGCTACCCAGTATGAACAATTGGGCAAACAGCTCCCGACCACATAGTGTTTGCGCCCGCACGCACTAGAATATTTGGAAGTTACCTCCCGCAAGAGTTATTCTACCGCCCGCACCCTGACCAGTGACCCGCCCTCCTTATTTATAGCGCCCGCAATGATGAAAGACAATCTAGATCAAACGCGCACGTCCCTCTCCCTCTCAATCAAATATAACTTAAAGCTAATTTTTAACTTGGTAAGACAGTTAGCGACCCAACTTCTCAAAATACCAAGTTAAAGTCATAACTCATAAACAATCAGACACCACACAACCTCTCATGACAGTAAGTCAACTGAATTGAAATGAAATTTAAAATTGGATTGTGCCGTCTTACAATCAAACTCTGTGTCAGTGATAAAATTACTGTCCTTTTGCCAGTTTTTTTCAAATTATTAAAAGAATTATTTTATTATTTCAATTGTCATCCTTTTACTCTCTGTCTATACGTTTTTGATTATTTTTATAATCATTATAAATAAACGTTGCTAGTTTTGAATCTAATGAAAATAATGCTACCTACTTACCTAGCTATTTATTTTGAATGTTAGCTCAAGTTCGAACACCGGAAATCAAAACAACTAGCGAACCTTTTATATGAATTGATTATAGACTATATAGTGTTACTGGCTTATTACACATGAGTTTTACGTAGGCATAAAAAAATATTTTGATCCTAATTTATACAATTTTCAGATTCATTACACATTACATTCCAACTTTGATAATATTCAAAGCAATTCTCGTTCTGGTAAATTAGTTTTCTACGAAGGTGGATAATTTAGTTAGGGTAAGTACTTAATTATCGGTCAGTTCCACATTTTCGGTCATATAAGGTGAAACAATATAAAAATAATTATTTCACTAGGATTGGTAGAGTAAGAACAACCAACCCGGGTTTGCAGAAGTATTACATAGCACTCTGTAATAATAATACTTTTAATTTTGTTTTTATTCACATGACCGCAAACGGTGTACAGACCAATAATTCGGAATTTACCCTAGTATATTCCAATATTGTTTTATATTTTTGTTTGAAATTTTTAATGTTTAATCAATAAAATTTCATTAATGTTTAATAAACTCGCCTAGTTAAAATCTTTAATCTTATGTTCAAAAATATGAAATTGTTCGATAACTTGGAACTCACCCAGATGAATTTTATGATCGAAAATATAATATTTTCTATCATAAAATTTTAATTGGGTGAATTCCAAGTTACTGAACTGTTCGAACCATATTTCTACCATGAAAATATTTTAACCGCGTGAATTCCAAGTTATCGAACAATTTCACATTTCCGATCAAAGAATTTTAGCTGGGTGAGTTATGGAACTCACTTAGTTAAAATATTTTTATGATTGAAAATATAGAACCGGACAACAGACAAATAAAAATAAGGAAACTTCTTATGAGGGGTGATTAAGTTATTGAAGAAGAATTGTAAGCTGAGTATTTGTTATTTTGATAGCAATTCTTACTAAGCAATATTTGATAGTACATAAAATATTATATATAAATATTACATAAATCAAATTATATATCCGATAACAACATCAATGTGTCTCTATCCAGTTACATCGATATATCTCTATCTAGTTATATATATAGTGATAGTACAACATGACGTTAGATATATCATATATAACTAGAAACAACGATTAGTGTTTTCAGTTATAAAATATAATAGATATTTACTTTTTCTTCAATTATTAGACTTAGTTCAAAATGTCTTGTATTCACAACACTATTTAATGCAAATCTTTTCTTATTGGTCTAATAAATTAATAAATATTCGCAAATACAAAATGTGTGCTTGTCAGTCGATCACTCAGGATATGCAGTCTCCTCTCCCAACAGATGTAATTAGTCTCTGCACAGCACACGTTGTTGTACTCACCTGTCAGTAGCACCACAGCAGTTCTTCAACTTCTCTGCAGTGAATTCACCTGTAGAAGCTATTTAGCTACCATAAGAATCATCTATCACTTTAGTAATTAACAGAGATAAATAAAATAGTAAGAGTCAATTCCGATATTCATATAAGATCACAATTAATTTGTGATTATTCGAAAGCTACTTCTTACAAATAAGTATACGATATTTGAAAAAGCAAATTATGAAAAGAGCACCAACCAATATCAATACAAATGGGATAAATTATAACTTTATATGTGCAAATAATTAATTAAGACATACAGGGATATACTCCATGGTATAGCAGTTTAATTCAATAAAAAATATATAAATACATACTAATGGAGTAAGATAATTTTTTATATGTACGAATAATTTTTTCACAAGAAAAGTGAAAAAAGAATGCATTCATTTCTGTTAGAATGAAAAATAATAAAGTTCATTATTATTATTCAATAGTATATTCAATTAAGTGATTCAAATACATAAAAGATATATTTCCATGTGTACAAATATTTGTTTCCCCTCCCCCCACTGTACCATTGAAATAATGAAAAATGTGAACAATAATCATTGTATCTTTAGTATCTACTATCTCCTACAATTGAAATGACGTAAAATGCAGAATATTATAACAAAATTATATTCTTCGTTAGAGATTATTTTTGTATATACGATTGCTTTTGATCTGGTACATTCACAATAACTGCTATACCTACTGATACTGATTTTCATTGTATATCTGGTATATTCACAATAACTGCTATTGTATCTGATACTATTGATTGAAATATTGATGAATATTTCGACAAATAATTATAGTATCTGATACTATTGATTGAAATATTGATGAATATTACGACAAATAATTATAGTATCTGATACTATTGATTGAAATATTGATGAATATTTCGACAAATAATTATAGTATCTGATACTATTTGCTTGAAATATTGATGAATATTTCGACAAATAATTATAGTATCTGATACCATAGATCGAAATATTGATGAATATTTCGACAAATAGATATACTATCTGATACCATAGATCGAAATATAGTTGAATATTTCGACAAATAGATATTGTATATGAAATCATTGAAATAATCATATAATGTATACTGCGAGCAGTTCTCATTGTATCAGATATAATTGGGGTTTCATTATGCTTATTGTAGACTGTAGCTAATCGTTATAGAACCTAATAAATATTATAGCATTAGTAATTACTAATTTAAAATATACAAGTAATTCGCAAATTCCTATAGGTATTTCATTATGTTAGTCACATAGTCGTAGTGTATTGTATCTGAATTTAAACTCTTACTGCGGTGTTAAAAGTAAAATAACTTTTATGGACTATAGTCCATTACAATTTAAAATAATCGTAATTATATTTTACAGCTTTTACTAAATCTATGAATCTATAATAATGTTTCCATTTATGAAACCTATTGTGGTGGTTTCTGAAGTATACCTGACATGGCATTTTAGATTCTCAAACAATACATGGATTATTATGATTTGTGACGTCACACGCGGGAAGCATATCGCGCTGCCCGCATGGAATTTCTACTCACGCGCCCGAGCCGGGCAGGCCCCGCGGGCAGCATGTGGCTTCCTTGGGCTGGCAATTGACTCCCGCATATTACAAACATCCACTAGTTTCAGAAATTTTTGCACCCGCGAGATAACATGGTTTTGTGCCCAACTTTCCACCCTGGTCTGCTACTGAGAGTCAGAGAGTAACTGTCTCACAAATTAAAATCTTTGCGGGAGAAGAGACACATTCTACAGACTGGTTTCTTCTGATAGATATCCAGTCTGGAAAGTAGTGCAGAACGTCGTTAATTTTTTTGTTTAATTTTAAACCGTCGTTAAAAATAATATAAATCGTCGTTTTGTAAATATTAACCAATAATCTTGGTGGTCGTAAAATTAAATCAGACTTACTAATATCTCGTACTATACTACTATTATACCACAGATTACAGACCAATGAATAGGAAGATGTTTAACGCTATTGGCCAAATATCAACCAATCAGAGAGAGGCATAACCTGACGACGGTGACGTCACACATTACAAACGTATACCTAATACGGGTAGTTATATAATTATGTAATGGTCAAAGCAAAATTTTCATTCACTAGCTATCAATTAGGAGTGACTAAAGCAGATATGGGAAAAAAAGTGTAGGTAATTAAAGTATAAAGGTATATTTATCATAAAATAGAAAGAAGGGGGTTTAGGAAGGGGGGGGGGGGCTCTCTTATCCAACCCCCTCTCACAGAAACCCTGAATAGCACCTAATTATTATTATTTTAATTATCAATGGCATTCATGCATGATACCAATTAAAATAATAATAATTATGATATGGCTAGCTTCTTTCTTAGGAATGTATAAGACCGAAGATGTGAAACTGATTGATAATTCATAAGTTACCCTAGTACCTATAGGCTAATAGCTCTGTACATTCTTTCAGTTTAATATATTAACTCAAAATACCTAATGAAACTAACAGTAATGTTTAAACTAGTGCTTTATAAATTATCAAATTCAAATCTAAATTTTTCAATCGTATTATTTCTTAAATATTAGGCTAATTGTAAATACTTAAAAACATGTACAAGTCCAGACAGTGTTGTCCGCCAAGTAAAATAGTATGTCTCATAAACTCGCCATTTGTCTCTCCAGCTCTCTCCAAAATTCAACAAATTCTCTCCCAAATGATCAAATTTTCATAAATTCTCTCCAAAATAACATTGTAGCATAGGAGAAAAATAGATAAAACTCGCCATTTGCATTTGAAGGGCTCAAAATAACTGTCACAAACTCGCCATTAAAATGGCGAGTTTGAACATGCTTTATTACTTGGGTTGTCCGTTACATGTCTAGAACCGAAAATCTTAAATTCAAACATGCATTTAGCTGTACTTATAATAGAAAGGTATTTAGTGTTAATTAGGTATACTGTATAACTTGATTAACCATTATTCTTAATACTCTGCTTATATTCATTGAATAGCTATAACTTTTTCTATATTTAACAAGTTCAATACATGTTTGAGACTGTTAAGATTAGCGCGTCATCCTGACAGCCATTTCGTTTATTAACTTATGTACGTGATGGTACGTGAACTTCTGATTTAAATATTTTAATCATACGTTTTAATTTTTTTAATTTCCTACTTACTTAATAATTATTATGTAATTTCAATTTAAATTGCTATCCATGATACCTGCACTCTTTTACCTCCAGGTATAATATCATGGATACCAATTGAAATATAGGTAGGTAGGCATATAGGTTTATATTTCTGTGATCGAAAATGTGGAACCATACAATAATTCAAAGTACCTACTTCCAGTAATTTACACTATTCCCTTCCATAGATTTAAATACGCTGTACATTAATAATTTTTATCAATGTACAGTGTATTTAAACCTTGGGAATAGCGTAAATCTCTGGAAGTAGGTAGTTTGAATTATTGTACGCTTCCACATTTTCGATCATAGAAATATAAACCTATATACCTACCTATTTTAACTCGTTATTTCGATTGGTACTATCCATGATGCCTGGAGGTATCATGGATAACTATCTAAATAGAAATTACATAATCATTATTAGGTAAGTAGGAAATTATAAAGTTATAAAACGTATGATTAAAATATTTAAATCAGAAGTTCACGTACCATCACATGCATAAGTTAATAAACTAGAGTATTGGGTACCTGTCTACCCTACCTAGGGTAAGTTTCAAGTTACCAGACGTTTCATATTTCCGACCACACAAATATTGCATAATTTACTAACTACTTTTACAGGTTATTTAATTATATTAAGCGGTAAGCCTATATTAAAATAACCATTTAAAGTGTTAGTTAAATTCCTCAACTTTTTCTTATATCTGAGGCAAGTTCTAAGTTATCGTACGATAACACATTTTCGGCCCTAGAATAGAAATCCTAAACATACGGGAACTTGGTAAGTTACGAATTAGCGGTCAATTTCACATCTTCGGTCATATGTAAATGTAGGTATGAGAACACACGATAGGTAAAATAATAATTTTTAAAATAGGTAGTGTTATCTATTGCGGTATTAAACATGTAGGTAATGATATAATAGGTAATTATTTACCAGACAATTGAGACAAGTAATGAACTGGCCACTGGGCAATTGGGGTATGTGTATGGGGGTTATGTGTTAGCATGGGGAGGAATTTACGTACGCATTATTAGGTTATTGAGTCCTTCGGAAATGGCCATCCTAATATCATGCATACCAATAAAAATCAAATAGATATTAATAGGTAGATATCAATAGATATCATTGTATCTTATCATCTTATGTGACCGATGATGTGGAACTGACTGATAATTTGTAACTTACCCTAATATGCCTACCTAGTTACTTTCGTTCATAACTTCATGATACCTACAGACTACGATGATATAGGTATATATATACCTAGGCTGCCTTGAGGTATCATGAATATCAATTACAATAACTAATTAATATGTAAATTAGTTAAGATAATCTCTTTATATGATACACTATCTGGTTTACCGTTTATTTTAGTAATTACCTAGATTATTAATTTAGATAGGTACCTAGCCTACCTACCTATACCGAAAATAGAGATATCTAATCATGATCAATGTTATGAAAACATTACATTCTAGACGTAGTTTGATATCTAAGAGCTGTCATTGGTGCTTCACACCATCAAATGATGTGACGTCATTAAAAACTCTCCACTCTATTGGTCAAGAAGTTCAGTGAAATCTTTATGGTAATGATGTATCTAGACCTTATGTAAACAAAATATTGTCACATTGGGGTTACCATTTAGTTTATATAATGAGTCGTAACAGTCGTTAATTAATTAATTTTTTTGATAAATTTCTGTCGTAAATATATTTAATATTAAACTTTATAACAAATTTCCGTCGTTAATATCTTGAATAGAATATATTTCTCCATAAAAACTTCGTTAAATTTATTTATCGAAGTGCATCTTCTTTCCAGACTGGATAGATATAGAACGTTCTAAGGTAATTTCGGTTCAAAATGTTTTAGAGACTCTCTTGAGAAGGCCCCAATTTAAAATTAAAGGGCCACAATTTACCTGCGTGACCCTAGGGTCACACAGGTGAATTATGGCTCTTTATTTACTAATTGCACCGCTCTTAAGAAAATCACTAAAACCTGCTGCAGCTGAACCAACTTTATATTGAAATGTTGCATCCTCTATTGGCTATAAGCTATCTTATCATGATATCAAAAGAAGAATGTTTTATGTACTATGTTATCCATGTTACAGAGTATATCCGTTAAAGCCAATTAATTGGCGTAGATTTCAAAAGGTCAAAACTCAGATATGTCTAATTGGCTTAAAATTTTGAATTAATTCCTATGTTCCCATGTTAATTTTGACTTGAAATCTTCAAAAAATAAGCCAAATTTGCTTGGCTCAGAATTTTTGTGAAATTTTGGCTTACAATTTTCCAGCTTCTGAGACTTGGTATGTTATAGTTTTAAACTTTTAAATTTGTTAGTTAGTCAGTAAAAAAAATCCATGTTTCAAAGTCGAGTCACGCAGGTAAATTGCGGCCCTTTTATTTCTAATTGCGTCACTCTCAAGAGAGTCTCTAAAACATTTTGAAACAAATTTACATTTAAATGTTGCATAGCTATCAAAAGAAGCGCAGTGCCAAGTAAAATAATATGTCCCATTCCCATTACTCCCATAAACTCTCCATTTGTCTCTCCAGCTCTGTCCAAAATTTACCAAATTTCTCTCAAAAATAATCAAATTATCATAAATTCTCTCCAAAATAACATTGTAGCATAGGAGAAAATTAGATATTTCTTGCCATTTGAAATTAAAGGGCTCAAAATAACTGCCACAATCTCGCCATCAATATGGCGAGTTTGGACACGACTTATTCCCTGGGCGCAGTGGATGCTATAATTTTTTTAACCCGCGCACAACTTTTGGGCACCTAGGTAGACAGCAAAAATTGAGATGTGGCATATCAGCAAAATTAGAGTTGACTTACATCAAAATTCGTGTCTCCGTGAGCTCTTCCTAATGATGTGGGTCAAATAGTGGTGGAAGTTGGTGGTAGGAAGTAAGGCGGTAGAATAGGTTTAGTTACCTGCTCATGATCAATCTGTGTGCTAAAGTTACAGGTGAGGTGTGTGGCTGCACACGCTAGCTGTGTACCTAGGTAGACAGTTTGTAATGTTTTTCCAGAAAATTGCTTGTAATTTCTGAATTATTGTAGTTAGATGAAAAATAAAGACACCGTCAGATTTAGCATAAAAAACTCTATCTAAATACATCATAAATTATTAGGAAAATATCATAGAAAAAAAATGGCATATGTTCTCCAAAACATATTTTATTCAAACATCTACAGACTTTGGACCAATATTTCGCAAATTTAGTCAAATTTTCAGAATTTCTGTTTATTGTAGCATGAAGAACAACATCTTCCCTTTCGAATATCATTTGAATGACACCTTTACCTATCCAAATGAACGTGTTGTTAGCTGTACAGTAAACCCGGTTTTTGAGTCAAATTTCAGGTGTTGCCCATGCGTGCGCGGGTTAATGTGTGTTTTGAAGCTATGATGTTCCTGTTAGAGGCTGCAGTTAGGCGTTAGTCAGACTAAGCCAGTCTGTATTTGGGTCATCAAAACCCACCGACTTGATCAATAAGCTGAAAAAATCCACCAATGTATTCGGCTGATCCACCAACATTTCCCCCATCCATTTAGCCACCAAAAATTAATGGTAACATAGGAATAATTAGTTAAAAATCCATCGACTTTCATAGAATATTATTTTCAAGGGAGAGAATTCCACCAATAAGTTGATGGAATTTACCATGAAATACAGTGTGGGCAGTCAGTTAGTGTGCCACATGGCACAATTTACCTGTTCGACTGAGTTGATTCCTACCTATGCACAAAGTTGACAATATATTTGTGACTTTTGAGAGGTGAAATAAGTTGAAAAACTGTAATTAAGTTATTAACTGTTTGATAATGATGTCAACTGTAAATTCTTCACCAAGATGCCAAATATCTACTTTAATGAGTTTAAAATGACTTTAATATGGCAACCTTAGACCTAGATTCATTTTCTCATCAAACTGGCAGTCTGGTGACTTTCCTGGGAAACTATGAAACATGGGAAATCATTGCCAAAAGTCAAGCTGCAGAAACATATAATCATGTATTATGTCACCAGTCTGCAGAATTAAGAATATGGGACATTTTTAATATTTTCTGTGCGAACAATCCTTAATGTCCTATATTTACATGTAGTTTACTGAGAAGTTAGAATAGAAGGCGAAATATAGTATTTCTTGGAGAACAGTTTACCAGTTCCTGCAGGCTGCAGTCTGGTATTATGATGCCTAAATATTATAGTGATACTGGAAGGCCATAATGAAGCGTCAAGCATGACCTTTCTTCTATTTTCTTCTTGCTATTTGCCTAAAGCCTGAGGAGTCCTGATAGCTATTTAGAGCCCATCTATTGCAATATGAAAAGAGAAATCTAAATTTCATATATATTATTGCCACCTTATTGCTGAATATGGAACATTTTTTCAAGACTTTCTGAGAGATTGAGACAAATCTGAGCCTAAATTTAGAAATTTCAGGTCTCTGAAGAAGTGAAAGAGATCTTAAATTAATTCCAATGTTACCAATTATTCTATAAAGAATTGTTTGATTGATTGATTTGATTCTACCATTTTCAAGTTTCATAGTGAATTGTGTCTTGAGAATAGATAGGAAAAATCTTCTTATAATTGTATTTCAAATATAGTTATATAGTTCATATACCAAGTATGTCTCTCTGATGGCTGACTTTCTCTTCACTAAATTAGTAAATTTCAATTCAATAGCTTTTCCAATTTTACTAAATCATTCTAAAAAATACCTGTTTCAGTGTTTTCAGGCTGGCAGAATATGAGATATTTTTTATATTTTAATTTTTCTGTATGTACAATCCTTGATTTTCTCTTATATTAGAACATTTACGTGATTTTACTGTGAACAGAAGGTGAAACTGAGGATTTCTTGTAGAACACTCAACCAGTTTCTGCAGTCTGACCTGGTTTTCAAATATTTATTCCTCATTTTCTATTCTATTTTGTAACTAATTTGTCAATATCTATTAAGTTAATAATCTGAATTTATTTCAGTTAGATTTAGTTGGGTTATTCTTTTGAGAACCATTTTCTAATTAATTCTTGTTTTCCGTGATTTGCTGTGACCGGAAGAAGAAAGCCCTACAAACTGGCAATTTCTAAACTGCGTCTTCTTAACTTGAAACTCTTGTCAAGAATTGAAAATATTTGTTTATGTCTAATCTCTAATTCTTTTGTCCTCAGACTAAGTCAATTAAAAACATATTTCTGATAGAGTTAGTATTTATTGCTATGCTCCATCAACACTAAGTTAGTGATGATTTACACAATTGTGCTGCTGTTACTCCTCTCAAACACTCTCAATTTAGAAGGTAAGTGGGATGTGTTAATCTGTTATCCCTTTAATGACCACTGTCCTCTGTGGAGTACATTTGAAAAACATCAAATGATTTTAAATTTATTATTTAGTCAATACAATCGTATTCTAGCAGTAAGAAGCCTGTGACGTTGTTAGTTTACTTCCTTATAACGTCTCACTATTTGGGGTTACGTGTGATAGGATCCTACTCTATATAGTATTTTCAGATTCCTTTTTCTTCATATATCTCTTTCTACTAAATACTCATGGTACCATGCCCTAGAACCACCTTGCCAATATGGTTCCGACCTCAGGCCTCTGGTCCAAGCTTAACTGTATTTAGGGTAATGAAGTAAAGTAATTAACACTTAAAGAGAATATATTCATTAGTCAAGCAAGGGTTATTACAAAGAATATCTCCACTAGAACGCTCACAAGTTAATGTCTCAATAACTAAGACTGGAGATTAGGTGTGTAGCTCGCGAGAGCAGATCGGTAACTGACTTGAATGTTACTTACAATCATATAGGTTCGTGATGACAGTAATGCATACACAATATCTGTGTTTGCCTTACTACAAGCCTGTAAATAAATGTAGGCTATGCCACATAATTATTTTAGATTCGGAACCACCCAAAGTTCTTCACAATAGACTCTATAAAATTTTTTAAAAAATTAAACATGTTCTTTCTTGAAAAGCTCATCTGTCTAATATTGATCTATCAAAATAATTAATTGTGGCCTACAATATGTGTTGGGCAGTAAAGGGTTATATAATATTGCTATTTTCAACAATGTAAGTGTGATGAAAATGTGTCTTTGAATTCACAATTACTTTGTTTAGAATATTTGTATTAAAATTTTCATTTCACTTCTAGGAAGAACTAACATTTCATCTTCCTGACTACAATTCTTAACATAAGATACATTATTCTAGAATTTGATTCTTCAATTTCTTCACGATTCTTATAACCTAGAGGACTAGCTACTGTATAATATCATCAATGTTATGAGTTTATCAGTATTAGAATCTAGCTGTTTTTTTATTTTCAATCTAATTTATAAAATAGAAATGCACTAATTTATATTTTGTAATTCTTTCAGTGTCTGCAGACCCACCCTCTGGTGAAACTGATAAAATATTTTTGTGGACAAAGTGAGTTTCAATTTATTTGATACCATGATAGAATAATTATTAATAGATATTACTTCCCTCTAGCTGGTTTTATTCTGGTCTGGTATTGATATTGGTAGTTATCGTTTTGAAGTGAAACAGCTAATTATTTAGTATTTACTTCTTCTGGAATTATTATTCTGAATTTAATATGTAAGTGAAAGATAAAAACAATTTACATTATATAATATATATCCTTCATAAATCATATCACATTCTAGACCACTATTATTATAACCTTATGTTCCATTTGTAGGGCTTTCAATAATGGTGTCAACTACCAACTACTTGACATTGCCAATGCTGCGTCAATTGCTCAAAAAGAGTTTGACGGATCACTGCAGACTTATGTTTTTATTCATGGCTTCCTCTCAAATGGTTTAATAGACTGGATACAGGAATCTAAAGATAGTGAGTTATTTTATCATTTTTGAATATAGGAAATCTTTGTTCAAGTTGTTTTTTAGCCAAAGAGTTTAATAAATTTGAGTTAGGTAGCTATTTGTTGAATGAGAGTACTTTTCATATTAATAGACATATCAAAGACCTACAAATTGAGATTTTCAAACTATTTCATCTTTCTGTTGTCTCTTTTAAAAAGATTAATTCAATTAAAAATTCATATTTACCTTTTCCTTTGTGTTACCAGCTCTACTAGCTTGGGGGCCATGCAATGTGATATCAGTTCAGTGGTTTGCTGGCAATACTCCTGGTGCTTACTATTTGGTCACTGCACGAGTTCCTTATGTCGCAACTGATATCGTCACTTTGTTCTCCATCCTCGAGAAATATAAGGTAAACATTATCATTGCATTCAATTATTTTCAAAGGTAATCTTACTGGTAACAATGATTTTCAGTTATCAGACTTCTACATTTTCCTTCAGGTAGGTATTGTGGATAGCAATTAAAATGTGAAAGTTATATAATTCTAATATCTAACTCATAAGTTAGTCTATAGCTATCTGTTACCTATGTATGCAATGTTAACCCTCTCTCTGTTACCCCAGTCCTTTGACCCTAGTAGGGTTCATCTCATCGGTCACTCCTTAGGGGCTCATGTGGCAGGCTTTGTAGGAAAGAAACTCAAGAACACAATCCCTAGAATTACAGGTGAGTGAATATGAGTAACTAGAAAAGATGTGGTGTGTAGGTAGAAATTTTCTTATTTTTCAATCGATTGTCTTTTTTATTTATCTGATTTTATTTATTAAATTACTTTTTTAGCAAACCATTGCTTCAAACTGTGTCTGTTAGGACGACCATATAATGCATCTTATGTACTAAATGTTTAAATTTCATATAGAATAAATTTAGAACTATTGGAAGGTTTTATATTTTTTGGACTCATAAAAAATATATAGCTAATTATTATTATTATTTTAATCAATCAAATTTCAATTGCAATCCCTGACACCTGTCACAGATACTACCAAAGAAAATAAAGAGTTCAATAATAATTGTTATATATTTGTTTCTTACGTTTTTTGAAAATGACAAAATGTGGAACCATCAGATTGCTCCAAACCCATCCTTTCCATAAATATGCTTAGGATAGGTTTGTGTAAGAGGCTATAAATGATCAGAATTTTGTTCCACCAGGTCTGGATCCTGCAGGTACGTCATACGTAGACTCCCTACCTTCAGTCAGACTAGACAGTACAGATGCACACTATGTGGACATTCTGCACACCAATGCATGCAGAACTCTTAATATCTGGTTTGTGAGTAAAGTGATAATGTAGTCCAGTGCCTTTTAACAATAACCATTATATATAATTTAATTATGTTAATTACCATTATATCTGCTGAATAATTAGTACTAGCTATGTTTTCACTACACCTAGATATCCTTAACCTCCTTCAGGACTGCTATGGTATCCCCAATGCAATCGGACACACGGATTTCTGGCCCAATGGCGGCAAATACCAGCCAGCGTGCAAGAAATCCTCTACTCTCCGTGCTAGATACATTCAATCTAACCAGACAATTCCAGATACCAGACTCTATGGTGAGTGTGCTCTCTACTCTAGTTACTAGTAGCTAGCTATTGGTAATTTTAATATTCCATCTAAATAACTGAATTATCTTTTTCAGGTGCAGTGGGTTGTGACCATCAGATGGCACATCAGTACTTCACAGAGAGTCTAAAATACTCAACACGAACAACAAAGTTTCTTGCCAGACCGTCAAAATCTTTCTCAACTTACGAGAACTCGTCTTGTGCTGACTATCCTCAGTACATGGGCCACAACGCTAACCCAACGTAAGTACATACCCTCGTTACTTGTGTCACAATGCTACAGTTATGTATTAACTGCAGTTAAGATATGTCTTTATTTTCAGGGGAATGGGCAACTTCTTCCTAAGGACGGGATCGTCTCCTCCTTACGCTCTCGCTGACGGCGCCTGCGTTAGCGAGTACTGTGCCATTCTCTCGTGGTACAGCCAACACTCAGCACTGGTGGGCATTGGGGTGATGAGCTTGGTGGTGCTTATGGTGCCTCTGATGATCTTTGCCTACCTACGCATCCTGCAAATGATGGACAATGGAGGAGACTATGTGAGATTTGATGATTCTGAACAGTCTGACTCTGCTACTGGTGATTCTACTACGCAAAGGAGGAGCACAGGGGACCACAGTGCTACTGGTGTTTCCAATAGGGACCCCAATGGTGAGACTAGAGAGGCCCATAGTAGTGTCAATATAGAGGATTTACCTTCACCTGATATGACGCAAGAGACAAATACTTTGGTTAATACATAAATACATGAGAATCGTAACATCCATCCATTTTAAAAGCTTTAATAGTTATGTAACAGACTCTATTTTATAATAAGATTGGAAGAGTATATCTATATTTATTATTAGATCTGTGTGTGTCATTTAATTTAAGAGTTTCTTGATAATAGATAAGATTAAAATATAGCTACTCTGCTCGTTCACAAATTTTACTCAATTTATTGCAGTATTTTGAAAAACTTGCAATCGAAATTATCCTGAAAGATTTAGGGTAGATTACAAGTTATCGGAACAGTTCCACCTTTTCGATCACACACTGAAAGTTATTTAATTTACCATTTTAATTGTATATTTTAATTGATAACTTACTCTATATACTCAAAAGTATTTTAGGATTAATTGGTTCTAAATTTCTAAATCTTATTGCAAAGTCACTTTGATATCAAATGTTAATTCACATCTGAATATCAAAAGTTACAGGGTACATTAGTTTAGAGAATTATATTTTATTCATGATTTAAGTAATTAGTAGCTACCTACTTTCATAGAAGTGTTCCTATCGGCTGATTGTTATTCATAATAATCCGTATGAGTTTTTCCTTCGATACGCACCTATAAAGTGTTCTTCAGTTTCAACTCTGTGTTCCTTTTTATAATTCTATTAAATACTTACTAAAGCCCCGTACACACGACCAAAAACTTTGTCAAGCTGGTTAAAAATAGGGATTGTGAGAGATAAAACATTTTGGATTGTGATTGCAAACGGTAAAAACGAAAATTCATTTTTTGTATAATTTAATTTGATTACTTAAGGTCTTCTGACATGCAAACATTCATAGGACTAATTTCTTGACTGATTACATAAACTATAATTAATTTGCTGTACCTAGATACCAAACCAACGTTTGTCAAACATCACTATATCGTGTGGACACAAACTCTAAAATATGTTTGATATAGTTACTGTTTGAGTTTGACAAGTGTTTGGTAGTGCGCATGTTTAACAAGTGTGTACGGGGCATTATACAAACAGTTAGACGAATTGCTATAGTTATGTTAAACATTGTAAAAATAATATATGATATCACTGCCATGCATTAGATAAGTTCATTTTTTTTATATATGATATTATTTAGAGATTTTAAAAATTGATGGCTATTATTTAATTATGATAGGCTATTATTATTAGTTAAGATATTTTACGATTGTGATATTAATTATTGTAAATATATTTTTGTTACACTCAATATTTTGTTTCTCAATTGAAACAATGAAAAGTTGAGTGAATCTTTGACCTCTCTTGACGTTTTTTTTCTCTGGTGATTAGTTATGTAACCTCAGCTCCACCACTACAACCATTGCTAATGGGTGTGCTATGGTTGCAGTGGTGGTAGGGCCTCACAACCCCTGGGTTAGCTAGTGAAAAAAAAAATCTAATTTTTTTTTAAATTAAAAAAAATTCCTCAACATTTTTTCTCTGAAAAAAAGAAGTAAATAACACGACTTCACTTACTCGTGAAAACATTATCGCAAGAAGCTAGATTTTTTTCCATCATTTATTGATAAGAAAATAGGATATGAATTATTATATTCCACCCCAGTAAGCTTTCATTTAAAGAAGTGGTCTCTTAGACTCTTGTATGCTATAGATATGAGAGTTGAAGGCACATATTCCATTAAATGTATTAGGAACAAAAGCTTCCTTTAAAAGGAATAAGTTTATTTATTAAAACCTCATAACTATAATTTAATGGCTCATTTACAAGTAATTGAAATACTATCATTTACACCAAACTATTCTTTATCAATTTATAAAAATAGTAATTACAATAATCTTTAATTCTTTTAATGGTTTATTGAATAACTATTTATATTTTTATTCTATTTCATCCTCTGTAAATTCCACTACTTTGAGAAATGAAGTTCTGCTTCTATCTTCAATCTTCACAGTAATTTCTTTGTAAGGAATAGCTACTTAAAAAGTTTCACTTTTTGGGTACTAGGGTAAGCTCTAACTTATTGCACTGTCTCACATTTTCGATCTTAAAGGGAAAAATTGTAATTGGTGAAATATTTTCTCATGCGATCGAAAATTTGAAACTGTTCAATAACTCAGAACTCTCCGGTATCCTACAGTAGCAACTCTCTCTTCCAGTTTCTATTCCATTTAATTCTATATTCACCTTTTATTCTAATTTAATTGTAAGTAGCTAGCTACAGTAAGTAACATTACATCGTCACAACAAAGTAGTCACGATGAAGTGTCTTCCCATAGTCCTGCTTGTGATGACTGCTGTCACTGTATGTTCTGCCGGTCAAAATGAAGGTAAGTCTCAACACTTTAGTGTCTGGGAAATGGTAGTAGGGTAACTTCTGAGTTATGGGACTGATACCCGCAGGTCTCTTGAATACCAATGAAAATAACAGTGAAATGATAAATTTGATAATTTCTCTCGAATGAACGAAAATCGAGAACCGTTTTAAAACCCTGAACTTATCCTGCATCTTATTTGTGTTTATTTTTAGCTGCTAAGTTTAGTTTGGTGTTTTTTCTCTCATCGTGTCTTTTGCTTTATTTTTGTTCTTAGTATACAGTGGTAGGTGGATAACACGTTTTGTTCTGGTTTCCGAGTCGTCAGCCCAGAGTCTACTCTAGTGAATGCCATTTCACCTCTAATATATGATAATAATCTCTCTGAAGAAAGTACTAGATGACTTATAAAATAGAATTATTTTTATTGCAGACAAGTCAAAAAACACAAGTTATGGGAATGTAACTTTACCCACACCAGCTACTAGTAAAGAGACACATGTAAGTAATGCTACTACTGCCAAAGAACGTACAGTCACCCTCTACCTTAACAGTACAGTCGCCTTCCTTTACAACAGGTGAGTAATGGCACTGTTGTGTATGTACTGTTACTTCAATAGAATCAGTTACTTCAAACTGCTGTTGTTGGTGTTAAGAAAAATTCATTAATAAATTATTACGATCTGTCAACTTCCTATTTAATTCATTTTCTGAAATATATTAAAGATATTATTTTAATTAGATAGAAAGTTTCTGATTAGGTATTTCTGAATCTATTTTTTTTGTCAGATATTAAGACTCTATTTTAACTGATACAAAAAGTAGCTACCACCTTACAAAACGCCATTCCTGTTAAACAATCTGTTGCTCCTGTTTAATTTATTTAACTCCGTTCACTCCTGTTATTCCCCACAGAAAGATAGATGGTAAGGAGAAGCTGCCCATAGCAAACCAAGCCCTCCTCAAGAACTGCTCCTTCGAAGGTTCCCTCTCCACTTACATAGTCATTCACGACTTCAGTCAGAAGTCCTCTGAAAAACCTTACATGGACCTCAAGGACAGTGAGTCTATCTCTCTTGAAAAGAAATGCCTTACTGTTACCATACACTAGGGTAAGCTCTGAGTTATTGGGTAGTTTCACACTTTCGATCATTTACGGAATAGTATATAGCTAATCTGACTGATATGATCGGAATTGTGGATCTGTTTGATAACTCTGAATTTACTCTAGACATGATATAATATCCATATTGAAAGTTGGAACAAATTTAGAGTTATTGATGAATGATACATGAAACTTGAAATATATGGTTTTTATATAATAGGAATTATTCATTTACTTTGAGAGTAACTTTCCTTTTTTCAGAACTGCTGCAGAAGGAGGACTGTAACGTGTTCTTCATCTCTTGGGATGGTGGTAACAACAGAACAGACAAAGCAACTTACTTGGCTGCTGTTAAAAACGTACCTAGTGTCGGTGAGTGAACTGTGTAGCTACCTTTGATTCTTGCTCTAGTTAGGGTAACTATGTTACGAGTTAAAGGACAGTGACACATTTTAGTTTAGTTTTAATTGAAGAGCATAGCTATGTCTTTATATGGTCTGGACAGATTAGAGAAACTCAAATCATTCTCTTCAAAAATAGACTTTTACTGATCTAGATGTTTTTACTTTGAATAATTGCAAGTAAAATATACCAACGTGTCATGTTTTACTGGGTGGATGTGTACCCCGGAAGTTCCCCTCATTCCTTACTAATACTAATTGTTTGTTCTTTCCCCAGCTGGTCAGTTGGCCCATTTCCTGCAGTCCCTCCACTCTCTCAAGGCTCTCCATTACGACACACTGCACATCATTGGTGATGGTCTTGGTGCTCACATCGCAGGACAAGTTATGACACATGATGACAACAACAACATCATCGGCAGAATAACTGGTGAGATGGAACTCGCTTTATTATTAGCTATTTAAATCCATGGGAGTTTCTTTTTTAATGATAAATGTAATCAGAACTAGCTATCAATTTAAAGAAAGTATATAAAATATTCTATCAACGTGTTTTCATTTCAGTGTCAATGTAGTTAATTGTTTTTGATGAAAAATTTAATAACTATTTTTGAACTAAATTTTTTTCATGTTTTTAGTTTTAGTTAATTAGTTCAACTGAATAATTGATTGCAGCCGATTATTTTCCTTCTGCCAAGGGTTAGTTTTGAGTTATTGGACGGATCAACATTTTAATCATACAACAAAAAATTATATAGAGTGACCCACAAAAAGTATAGCTACCCAATTTTGAATTATTATAAATATTTTATTTAAAAATCAATAATGGATGACGGTGGTATAATGGATACAATTAGAAATATATTATTTTTCTCTTACTTTAACTCTATTTTCCATTAATTTTTAAATACAATATGTATTTATATTAATTCAAAGTTGGGTACACTTTTTTGTGGGTCACCCTGTATATTAATATTTTTTATTGGCAGGCTATTCTTGAAACCAACAGACATCATGAATACCACTAAATAAATTAGATGTTCAATAATTGCTATATAACTTGTTTCACACATGATCGTAAAGATTAAACTGTCCTATAAATCAGACCCTACTTACCTCAACATCACATCTCTCAGTCCCTCACTATTATTTTTCCCATCAGGTTTGGACCCAGCTGGCCTCACTTACAAGGAGGATAACGAAAACAATCGCCTGAACAAGAAGTCAGCATCCTACGTGTCTGTGATTCACACCAACGGATGCAAAAAACCACACCCAGCTTACTACTTCGTGAGTGCCTTTAAATAGTTCAGGTACTTTATGTATTGCTTGCATACAGGCAATTCTAATATTTCTCACAATTTCTATACTAAGGCAGTAAATCAATTTAAAAATAAATAAAATCAACACTCAAAATAGTTTCACAAAATCAATCAATATCAGTTTAATAATATAATCCTGTGTATTTAGTATCTGCATTCTTTTGCTGTTCTGAATGTGTACATATTAGAGCTGTACCAATGCTATCTGTTGGTAATCGTTATAGTGGCCAGTTTTCTAGGTATTGGAATATCGGTGAATTTTAGGTAGCTATCAGCAGTACTAATGCCACTTATCGGTACCAGTAATAATTATGGTATCGGACCATTGGTACTCATTATAATCAGCTATTTTTTAGTTATAGGTACTCGTATTGGTAGCTAATAATTATTATATTGGGTCTAGTACATACGTTTGTTGTCAATTACAGGAATGCTATGGTACCTACTATCCTTTGGGTCACACTGACTTCTTTGTTTATGACGGAATGTACCAACCCAGATGTTCAAAGAAGCTAATGAAGAAAGACGGAAAAGGAAGTAAGTCACTGTACTCATTTTATTCTATCTGAAGTTCTTTTTATTATTCTACCTTTGACGTCTGTTAGTGTTTAACACTTTTTTAACACTGCTTTGCTTCACAGGACCCAAATTCTGTGATCACGACTCTGCAATCCTATACTTTTTGTCTAGTATGGACATTGACTTGTCCGACACTTACTTCCTCGCAAGGGTGGCTCAAGATGTCAACCACTTCCGCAACTCACCGGCAGACTGTGGAAATGTCCCACAGTACCTTGGCTACCACTGCAACCCTAGGTAAGTCATAGCAACCTTAAGATCCCTTCACACGGGCGTTTTTTTCATGTCACAGCAAACAAAGAAAATTGTGTATGAAAAAATCTATGACTAAATGAACGTATGTGTTTTGTGTGTTCGCTTTGATTTGATGTTTTTTCATGCCACATATTTGTTCATAAAAATGCTCCGTGATAAATATGGCTAAAGCCAATTCCACACGGGGCGTTTTTTTCATGTCTCGGCATATAAAAATTCTGCATGAAAAGAAACTATGACTTAATAAACGTACGTGTTTTGTATCTCCACTTAGATTGGGTATTTTTTCATTCTGCTTTTTTGTTGTAGCGGCATGAAAAACTCGCCGTGTGATATAAACCTAAGGATTTCCCTCCTTCTCATGATTATAGTCAATAAGCTCGTAGTGTTGCTCTTTCGAAATTGGTTTACCATCCTACTAAGTTTCTCCTAAATATTTAAACGAATAAAGTTATGAAGATAATGATTTAAAATGGTGATTATATAAGTCAATGGCAAATCTGTTTAGTTTTAATAACTACCATCTTGACCTTTTGTTGGGAATAAAAGTTGGTTGATATTGAGAGGTGATTCTTGACATCGAGAAGATTCTTTCAAAGTGCTATTATCAGAAAAGTAAGAGTAAAAGTGGTTTAATAAGTGTGGTGGATGAGAAGGTTTAGTGGAACTTTCCGCAGTGGAACTTTCCACAGTGGAACTTTCCTCAGTGGAATCTTCCTCGCACCGAGTAATGGTGGTGGCTATAGCTTCACTCCTGAGTGTATCGTTTGTTTGCCTACAGTGGTCTGGGTCCCTACTTCTTGAACGTCACTTCCGAGCCTCCATATGGCGTCAAGGACCCTGTGTGTCCCGATGCAGACCACAGTGCTAGGGTTGTGAGGATAACCATAGGGTCCGTGGTGGGGGGACTGCTGTCCATTGCCCTCATTGGGGGGATGGTACTGGCCTACAGGAAACTGGTGAGGGGGAGAAGTGCTGAGACTGAGCCACTGCTACGTAACCCCCCTGGAGCCACTGCGTACCTCACTGGGGATGTCAATCACTCTCCAGTGGATGTGTAGAATGATAGATAGGTACACAGTCACAGATAAGACAAGGTAGGGCAAGTTACGAATTATTGATCGGTTTCACATCTTCGATTGTATGAGAAAAAACTATATAATTATTTTTATTTTATTGGTATCCATAATACCTGCAGGTATCATGCATACCAATTAAATTAAAAGTATATAATTTCTTCCTTTATTTTATTGAAAATGTAGGTATCACGGATACCAATCAAATTAAATAATTTGGTCTGGGTACAGAAAGACAAAGTTAAGTGTGACGGTAAAAGTAAATAAGATTGACTCTTTTCTGTGATAGTACAACAGTGTGACATTTTCCACATCCCTATTCCTCAAATGAGTTCATTTGTTCAAAGTTGAGTACCTACCTACCCTCAGACATGTTATTATTTCATTAGAGACATGTTATTGTTTCATTAGAGACATGTTATATTTTCATGAAGGATATATTTCTTTACCATATATTATTATTATTAATCAACTGCACGCACCATTACACATAGTGTGCTTTTCTTTAGAGTTATGCACATAATACTCTTTTTTGCATTTATCAATTGATACAGTTAAATATATTTATTGTTGTGCACTGATAATAGACATGCCACTTCTATCCCATACTTGCAGAGACCATAAAGTAATTATACAAAAAAATTATAGAGCTAGGGTAAGTTCTGAGTTATTGGACAGTTCCATATTGCAGATCATATAAAAAAATATACTAATTACAACTTAACTCATTATTTTAATTATCATATGCATATTTCTTATATGTTTGAAGATGTGGAACTGTTCGATAACTCAGAAAATACCCTAATTTTGGGCTATCTTTCTCATTTTTATATGGTTTAATCAGTTTTTCTAATATTTTTGTGGGTTTATGATATAATTAAATTACGAATTCATAGTTTATTTGTTAGTTTGTCGCATTAATTATAAGTGACTGTACCCACGAAGTAGCTTTTCTGCATCCATGAGCTTTGTCATTGACTGGTGGTAGGTGACTTTGTTCATGGAGTAGCTTTTCTGCATCCATGAGCTTTGTCATTGACTGGTGGTAGGTGACTTTGTTCATGGAGTAGCTTTCCTGCATCCATGAGCATTTTCACTGACTGGTTGTAGGTGACTTTGTTCATGGAGTAGCTTTTCTGCATCCATGAGCTTTGTCATTGACTGGTGGTAGGTGACTTTGTTCATGGAGTAGCTTTCCTGCATCCATGAGCATTTTCACTGACTGGTGGTAGGTGACTTTGTGCATGGAGCCACTTTCCTTTCAGTCTGCTTTTTCGTAGTTCCTTCTTGCATTTTTCCTAATTTATTATTTCCATGCTTTTTGTGTTATTATTATTAATTAATTTTATATATTGTGAAGAGAATTCCATTTATTTTTGGGCTATTATTATAATATAGGGTAAGTTACTAGTTACCGAACAGTTCTACATTTTTCGATCACGTTAGAAAAAGTTATTAATTAAAATTTGGTAAATTATAATTTTTTTTTGACATGATCGAAAATGTGGAACTGTCCAATAACTCGCAACTTGCCACAATTGTTCTCTAAAGATGTGGAACCACAAAATGTTTCTGTGATAAAATCGAGTTATAGGTTAGAAAATTGGATATATTGTTACGGGTAAATTCTTAATTATTGGTCAGCTCCACATTTTCGGATACATAAAAAAACGATATAATAAAAATTATTTAATTTTTATTTTAGTTGGTATCCATGATACCTGCAGGTATCATGGATACCAACTAATTAAAATGAAAGTTAAATAATTATTATTATATCGTTTTTTTATGTATCTGAAAATGTGGAGCTGACCAATAATTAAGAATTTACCCTTGTAGTTGTTCATATTTTTGCAGTTTATTGATAAAAAAAAGTGTTAAACTCTTTACTGCGTTATGTTCCATGTAGGGTTAGTAATGAATTATCGATCAGTTTCACATCTTCGGTCATATAAAAAAAACAATATAATCATAATTAGCTAATTAAGTTTTATTTTAATTGGTATCCATGATGCCTGAAGGTATCATGGATACCAATTAAATTGAATATTATTATATGACTGAAGATGTGAAACCAACAGCTAATTCGTAACTTGCCATATATTGAACACATCAAATGTTATATTACATGTTATAGGACTAATAACTAAATAGGTTTGCCTTTTTTGTGTGTCACAATGTGCCATATAAGGACTGTATAAGTTACGATATATAAAATATATAATGGAAATTTTAACTTCCTTTCATTGCCTCCATGAATCATTATCTTCATACCTTTATTTGAAAGATTTTAATTAGATGCTACTTAGAGAACTGCTATGTTTGATTACTTTATCTAATAATACCTTATACGTTATGCAATTTCCTCAAAAAAACTGAAAGAAATTTCCAAAAAGTACCAAGTTCCCTAATTGCCGTAATTCCTTCCCTTCTCAGTGGAATAGGTAACTACTACTTGAACATCAGTGGCACAGCTCCTTACCACGTCCATGATCCACTGTGTCCTACAGCGTACCGCAATACGCTCCAGACTGTGGGTGTGTACCTGGGCTTTTCTCTGATATCTGCCGTATCAGCACTGGTGTTCGTTGTGCCTGCGGTGATCTTCGTACGTAAAAGGGCCCGGTCTTACGAAGAGTTCCGGAGAATTGGCCACGGTTACACAGATGAGGAAGATGACGATGCTATGATTGCAGTGGCTACCGACCCTAAGGTAGCCAGCATATCTAGGATTTTGAGGGAAAATGTACCTAACCCTTTGGACGCACCTCTGGATGAACCATCTAGTCTAGATAATCCTATGATTGCAGGAGGAGAAAGCACAACCAGTGGTGAAGGGACTTCAAATGTTGATCTACTCGCTAAAAACCTCTTTGAGGGGAGCTATGTAAACCCCCTTTCTAGCCCTGCCGCTGGTGAATCCGCTAGTCCTAGCACTTCTAGTCCCCCAATCTTCAGTGATTTTCTGAACGCTGGCTCTACTAATACCAAGTCCCCTCTGGTCAACCTCAAAAACTCTCTAGAGAATGAGTCAATGATGGACTGTGATCTGTCAGATGATTTCCCTTTGCTGAATGGTAAGAATTCAAAACTTTCTCTGGAAGATCATCCTGCCAGAGAACTGACAGGTAATCTGCAAGTCTAAAACTTCATGTTTGCAATGGAACCAAGTTACTTATAATTATCAACAGATATCTGCCTTACAAACCTAAAAGCTGTTTGAATTTAAGTGGAAGGGTGTCCTCTTTTTTTTCTAAGCAATAAAATACCTAGCAAATACCCTACGGTCATCCTTCTCAACTATCAATTTCAATTGAATTTCTCAATATAACAGTTTAGGTTTCTTTTGTTGTTTGGTACTTCTTTATTAGTATTTTCGTTTAATTTCCTGTAAAATAACTCCTTTTCTTCAGAACTAACTATCTGTCGAATTTATTAGTTAGTTCAAAACCTAAAAAACACATAAAACAATTATGTAACAAAAGATCTATCACATTGTTCTGTTTCTCAATCACAGAGGATACAACTGCACCTAGAAAGCGAAAAAGAGTCAACTAGCATTCTCTTCTGTTTAATGTCTCTCACCAACATTCTCTAATGTTTATGGGAGGTTTTACAAACACATTCTCCAACCTATCGAACAATTTCTTAAGAGAAAAATAGCAATAAGCGTCTGATTATTCCCTACCTACATTTAAACGTTTCTTCCATTCGTGAGTATTTTAGAGGTGCAGTAAACCTTTTTCTCGTTAATTAATCTATTTGGAGACGTTAATTATAGAGTAACATGTTTCATTTTATTTAAGAAAATTAATTCTCAACTGCAGCGCCATCTTCTGGTGAACATTCGAGGTACTGCAAATGAGAACGCATGCGCACGATATCACTAACTTTGCCCTTTTTATGTTTTTAACTTTTAGTGTATGTTTTAGTTTGCTTTATGTTATATTTAAGTTAACATCATAACAGTTAATGTTAATGATGAACGAGTACTTCATCAAAAGACAGCTGATTATGTAAACAAACAGACCGTAGCGCCATTGCTGCCGATGCGGTGAACATCTAAGTTGCATGCATATAATAATATACATTTTTTTCTGGTTGTTCATTGTTTTTCAGACAAGTGAATTCTCACAGGTATATAACTAATCACTAACAACATTTACTTACCAATGTGCCAATGTTTTACATAGATTACTGCTCATTTAAGTATAAACACTAATGAATCCTTGGCAAGTGACACTATTTTCGGAGTAGCTTTCCTGCATCCAATAGCACGGTATCGCATGGTGGTTGGGTAAGTTCCGAGTTACCGAACTGTTCCATATTTCTATAAAAAACATAGAATTAGAATAACTAGTTGAAATGATAAATTAAATAAAATCAAAATATGGAACTGTCCGATAACTCGCAACTCACCCTAAAAATAATATCATGCTCTTTTTAGAGATTCGTCAAAAAAAGTATAGATTGCTTTAGAAAAAATAATTGGCTACTAATTTAGAAAGGTTGAAGTCCCGAAAATTTATATTTTATTTGATAAATCCTGCTAGCTGTAGGAAAACTTCATAGCTAAACTATCAGAACTGTTGTAATTTGTTGTCTAGAATGGACTAAGAGATTTCGTGAGTTGGTTCACATTTATTAGTTACTTATGTAATCAGTGGTTCACTTTATTGTTATGTTAGATTAACTAAATACCTCTAAAATTTAAAGTTATGATCGAAAATGTGGAACTGTCCGCTAACTCGGAACTTACCTTATATCTGTTTTTTGTTAAAATTGTGATATCGTTTCTGAAAAGTATTATTGTATTACCAAAATAGCCTATTCTTTGTTTTTATTTCTCAAAAGTTATTGTTTTGTTTTGATGTGATATTACAACCTAGAAGATATTTTGTAATTTAGAAGAGGTAACTTGTAACATTAAATAAAGAGATCTAAGTGATAAATTACCTAGTAAAAAGCTATTTTTAAAATTGAAAAGGTGTATTGAATCGAATGTAATGTTTTAATGATGTAAAATAATTAAATCTGTTTTTTTGTTATCATTAGATAAGGAGTAAAAAGATAAAAAAGTTAAGCACTTTAGTTAATTTACAAGGAATTCTACAGTTTGTTATTTTTCTCCTCCTTAATAACATTATTTTGTCATTTTACCAGTACTTGTGTCCCATGGTAGCTTTTCTGCATCCATGAGCATTGTCACCGACGTTGGTGGGTGACTTTGTTTCTGGAGCCAATTTCCTTTCTGACTGCTTCTTCCAGATCCTTGTACTTAATTTCCTTTTGAATTCAGCGATATGGCCTTTGGTTCTGAAGCAGACGTTAAACCTTATTAAATTAATTAATTATTTTTATTACCTTTTCTTGCTGTCCAAAACTGCTTTTAACTGATATACTGCTTCTGTCTTATATTTTAGCGGTTACTCTTTACACTACAGTAGCACTCCTCTATAGTGAACAAATTTCCTGAGTAGTTGTACTGTAGTTACTTTAATTAATGTAATGATATTTGTGATTTCTGTTCTCTTTCTTATTCAGTAAATGTTTTTCTTTTATTTCTCTCAACACATTTTGTTAATTAAGTGATTATTCAGAAAACTCTTCAGTCAGTTTTTTTTTTGTGTTTTTTATTTTGAGAAAATGATCTCAATAAAGAGATTAAATTTTATACCACAATTTTTTTCATTCCTATGTCCTTCAATAAGATTGATCTAAAGCAAACCCCCCAGGGGCTCTATCCCATTGGAAGAGAAGGGGTCTCGTGCCCCCTGGGTCCCCCAACTGTTGCAATTTATTAACCCTTACAGTAACTGTCAGAGGAGAGCGCTAGGGTTATGCTTTATTATTTTAAACTACGAGTTCTTAGATTTGTGCTTCATTTACTCTCACCTCTTCATTTTCCTCTTAGATTTTGTGTTAGGTAGACTCGTAGGCTTCATTTACTATCACCTCTTCATTTTCCTCTTCCATTTATGAGTGCAGTCACCAGTGCTTGAGTCCCTTTTCGTCACATTCCTTGGTAAGTGACTGCACTCACGAGCTTTTTTTCTATTCGCTTCTATTTGATAGTATTAGTTCTATTATTAGTCTATTAGTTCTATGATCGCTTCAATGAGTTATTTAGGTAATGAAATTTAGTTGAAGTCTCATGTATTCCTATTCTTTTAGCGATAATTACTTCGCTAAATAATTTGTATTGAGTCACATTTTTGATATTGTTCAAAATTCTTCTTTTCAAATATACTTTATATAATCTTTCAATTTTAATATCTTCATGCAAACGGTTAAAAAGTTTTAGCAATCACCTTTGACTTCATTTTAGTTTCTACAGGTAAATTATGTCGTTGTTAGGTAGGTACATGTCCCGAGCTTACTGTTCCAAGTCAGTGTTCCAGCCCATGACTTTCAAACACACTAAGGACCACAATGACTTTCTGCGTCAGGCCAATACTGCTGAGAAATATAAAGGACGGAAATGGCGCGAAAGCAGCCATCAGGACCAACCTACCCAAGTTATAACATCCGTCTCTCGATCCGAAGAGGAAACAAAAGGAAACAGACAAAAAATTTATGTTTCCGACAGGAAAAACTGGCTTGACAATACAAACAAATATCAGAAAGATAGTTATTTCTCTAAAAATAGTAATCACCAAGATCATTTTAAATCTAGGAAACCAAAAAGTTTCTCTAGACAGAACTATGAGGACGTATTAAATGATGACGGCAAAGAGTTGATATTCGGTATTTTCCCGATATACTTGGCTTTATTAGCTCAGCAGAGAACCTTCTTTGAGATCATCTGCAAAAAGGGTCTGGAAATTAGCAATGAGAATGTTAAGAAGATTCTACAGCTGGCTGAGGAAAGAGGAGTGCGAGTTAGGTTAGTCCCTCTGAACGCTATCCGCAATATAGTGCCTGGTGGGGTAGTGCACCAGAATATCTGTTCTGTGGTCTCTCCCTTTCCTGTGGATGCGTTCTTACATCCAGAAGAAGAAGGAGAGTCTGTTGGCTTGGACAAACCTTTGAAAGATGTCGAAGGTGAATCCTTTAAAGGTGGGAAAAGATTTAGTCTTAGGTTCCATAAAGTAATATTCATTCGTTGTAACTTTCTTTGATATAACTACGTTTTATTTAGTGGATTTTGGTCTAATTATTCTATTAACTTGCGAACATTATTTCATTTGATATTAAGTAGATAGAGTGTATGATAAAGTATTTCGCTTTTATTTATTTTAAACGAATCTTAAGAGAATTAATCATAAGACGACTTACCATTACTCTTCAGAAGCCTCTCTTGTTCAAGATAGTGACTCTACAGAAACAGAAGTGTCTCCTGTAGCAGCAAGGTTCCCTACAGAACTCTCTGTACTGCTAGATGATGTCGTAGACCCAATGAACATGGGTGCTATAATGAGATCATGTTGTTACTTCGGTGTGAACAGAGTCTTCATCACCCACTCATGGTTAGTTATATTAGTCATTATAATTATTATATTAATTTCATCGCCAGTTCATGGTTAGTTATATTTAGTTAGTTTTTAAACGGTATCCATGTTAACAACAGGTATCATGGATACTATTCAGAATAATGAGTACATTATAGTTATTATACTTTAATCTTGTACGTTCCCAAGTGGTGAGTCGGTGGCCAAAATAATATCGCCTCTTGCGGGACGCTAAAATCCTTATTTTTGGGTCACGTGACTGACAATCTAGCGTCAGTTTAATGGAGAAATGATATAACTGAAACAAAATTTAATGGATAAATGATATAACTGAAACAAAATAAGGTTTTACACCGTCTTCCTTAGCGTCATGCAATCGCTGCAACACTTCCTCTCTCTAGATTAGTTTATTATAACTCTATGTACGTTCCTTACTGTGAAACTATCTGATAACCGAGTATTCAAAAAGTTGTATTGATGTGTAATATCTTTTTTTTCAGTTCTCCAATCAATGCCTTAGTGAGTAAAGCCTCGGCAGGAGCTGTGGAACTACTTAAAGTATCTATGATGCCTCAGCCTGAGGTAACCACTGCAACGTATAGTGCCAAACTATTTCCAGTATATTTCACAATGCTAGTATTTTATTCATAGCTACGGAAATTTAAATCTTGTAAACCTTCAATTAAAACTGTTCGTCAAACTGAACCAGTGTCTTAAATCAGATTTTATTGTTCTCGGCCACTTGCTCTATTCATGTTCGCCAAACGATAGTGTGATATCCAAGTACAGCAAATGAATCACATATATTGTATAATTTCTAATTAAATTAGATAAGGAAAAACTCATTGATTATTGTATGTCATAAGACTTAATCACTTTAAATTATACAAAACTAACTTAGTTTTTTATTCTACTGTTTGATAGACTATTTTCCATGATGTTAGAGATATCTTCAAACTTTCGATTTCAGTATTCGACATCACTAAGATCGAAAACTTTTCAACCAGTTTGTTGAAAAAGGGACACAAGCTATTCTAATATCTAATTACAAACTCATTACTAATATCATATTGTTTCTTTCTTTTCCAGCTGTCTCTCGAATATCTCAAGTCAATCGGCTTCAGAATTCTAGCCACGTCTTCCGAACAGGAAAATTCTGTTGCTCTGAATCTACAAGATTTCAAACCCACCACTAAGACTCTCCTAATTTTAGGTTAGTTCTATTCAACTTCTAAATGGCATCGGCTTATATTTAGTATGTCTCTATCAGAATATCTACTTAATATATTTACTAAAGATTTAAACTCTAACGTTAAACTAGGTACGGTTTAAAGTTCAAGAAAATTAGGTTGTATCCAGTAGCTATTGGTTAAGTCATCATCTCGAATAGACTTTTCCTACCATCACGTCACGTTATTAATTTTGATATAATTACAGTCTGAATAATATATTGAACTAACTTCATATATTTTAATTATTTTTGTTTATAATGAAAAAGTATATATATTTCTTTAATTCGATGAACTGCGCAGTGTGCAACTACCCTACAGAATTTGTAGCAGTTATTGAATCCCTTCGAATACCAATTTCCTTATTATTATTGTGGATATATGATGTTTGATTGTTTCAGGCCAATTTCACACGAGGCGTTTTTTTTTTTTCAATCTAAAAGTGGACATACTCACATACGTTTATTCAGTCGTAGCGTTTTCCATGCAATATTGTCTTTTCTGCGGTATGATAAAAACGCCCCTGTGAAACGGAACCTTAAGGGCCGTACACACGTAAGGTGTTTTCAGCCTTACGTGTGTACGGCGATATAATTTCAGCGATATAATTATTATTTATTTCAGTTGGTATTTATGATACCTGCAGTTATCATGAATACCAACTGAAGTAAATGATAATTATATCATTTTTTCTTATATTCTCGTGGAAAAAGTAGGAGGAGCTTAGCAAAAAGTCTGGTGGAAAGAATTATAAAACCCTGCGTTTGTACGGCCCTTAATGACCCCCTTTCACAATTGTTATTTTTGTCTTTTCCAGGCAACGAATCTCGAGGCATTAGCAGTGCCTTAGCATCAACAGCTAACATCACACTCAAAGTACCCCCCGTTGGTGCCAATGCTCAGCTGTTAGCTTCACTGAATGTATCCACAGCCGCAGCAGTTGTCCTTCATGCCATCTCTTCCACAGCTCAAAATGTGGAGTAGTTTATATAAATCTTTAAATAGATGCTCAGGTTATAAATAATTCCTCATTTTTGTGGCTGTTATTCTCCGTACAACCTTTTATATAATTGCTAAAGATTTTTCCAGCCACCTTCATTGTTTTAAGGTTATTTCTAGATAAGTACTTGTGTTCAATTGTTAAAGTTCTTTGTTGCGTTTGCCGTCCTTTCCATTCAGCTTTAATTTTATTAATTCACTTTCAAAATATTCATAAAATTGCAACTAACCCTATGTGTTCTTAATTTGAAAATTTCACTAATTATTTCATTTTAATATAGTTATGTTTAAAATCAATAAAATGGACCAAGGAATTTGAATTCTAGGTTTCTATACTATCAATTAAACGTTATTGCTGAATGACTTTTCATGAATTTATTTAGCTAAACATAATTCAATGTCACATCATTTCTGTTTTCCGTCTTTTATGTTCTGGTTTATCAATTTCTATCAAGCAATAAAATCTAAAACTCGGAGCGTAAAATGAATTAGGCAAGTTACGAATTATCGAGCAGCTCCACATTCTCAATCATCATAAAAGAAAAAATATATAATTTGACATTTTAGGTAGGTAGCTAGTTATTCTAAATGTTATATATATTTTCTTTCGTGATCGGAAATGTTTTACCTATAAAGTCACTTTCCTGTATTATATCTGATAATATCTCGAGTAATCTGACGGGACCCGGGAAAACAACAATACACAATACTAAGTCAACAGAAATTAATTTTAATAGGTATAATTTTATCATTTTCGATTCTTCCATGAAAGAAAGATTTCTGAGAATCGATTATTCTGTGGGCTTAGAATACACTTTAGTCACTAGCCATGTTTCAAAGTATGGACAAAGTCGCCAGTATATTGGTGACTTTTGAGTGGTGAAATATATATATAAATAACAAGTAAATCACTCATAAAATAGTCTCAAGAGATGCACATGCATCAGACAACATGACATGAAGCATGAGAATATTTTCAAGTGTAAAATCTTCACTAGGAAGTCAAATTTCTTCTTTAAAGATTAAAGTGTCTTGAATGTGGCGACCTGGATCCATTTTCTCACTAGTATGATGACCGCAGTTTGGGTGTTGCCCTGTGGCCAGTCTGAAGAAACTGGTTAAGTGTTCGTAGAGATCTCTTTATTTGTTCGTAGCAAAATTAATGTAAATATAGGAATTAATTCAGAAGTGTTCGTAGCAAAATTAATGTAAATATAGGAATTAATTCAAAATTGTTCGGAGAGAATATCCCAAATATCTCACATATTCTGCAGACTGGCCCTGTGGGCTGTGACCTGCTATAGGCACCTCACAGTCGGTTGGAGGCCACTACCATTGGCGATGGTCGGAGCCATGGTCGTAGAGCAGAGAAGCTTATCTTTCATTTTTTAATGTTCATTGTCTTAATAAAGATAATTGCTTTTTTTTTAATTATTTAAAGAAGGTTTGCTTCTTCTGGCAGGGGGCCTTTTTAAAAAAAAAAAAATTCTCACTAAACTTGCGAGTTTCATGCCACTGTGCCACAATTTGAAACATGGGTCACTAGTGACTTTACAGTAATCAGTTGACAGTTGACAACTTGACAGTACTCAGGCAGCTCAGCCACACAGTAGCTACCTAATTAAATAATTGAACTATGAAATGGAACCCAATCTGCAGAATTTGGGATAGTTTTAACATTTTCTGTGTGAACAATTATTAATTGTCTCTTGTATTTCAGTAATTTCACTAAGAATATAAAGTGAAATAGAGAATTTCCCATGCTACAGAGTACAGACCGAGACCCAGATTGCAAAGTGTGTCAAATCTGTCTCCATTTGGAGGACAATTTGTCTCCAAAGATAATACTATTTTCAAATCTGTCTCCAAAATGACCAGAATCCTCTAAAAATGTCTCCAATAATTACATGTAATGTGAATGTAAAAATTGTCTCCATGTCCAAGATATTTCAAAGATATTTTTCCCCTCAATTTCTCAAAAAATGTCTCCAAAGATCTTTGGCGACATGAACGCGCTTTGCAGACTGTCTATAGACACAGAGTATATCAGTTAAAGCCAATTAATTTGCTTAGATTTCAAGTGGTCAAAACCCAGTCTGTAAACAGTAAAACAATGAGAACATGGGACATTTTTAACATTTTCTGTGCAAACAATCCTTAAATTTCCTGATAAAACCTATATTAATTATATTTTCATTTATTTTACTGAGAACCAAAGCTAAAATAGAGGTTTTCTTAGAGAACAGTTTACCAGTTTCTGCAGTCTGGGTCAAAACTCAGATATCTCTAATTGGCTTAAAATTTAAATTATCTTCTATGTTCCTATGTTAATTTTGGCTTGCAAAAATAAGCTAAATTGGCTTTGCTCAGAAATTTTGGTTCAAAAATTGCCTTACAATTTTCCAGCCTCTGAAGCATAGAGAATTTCTTGGACAACATTTTACCAGTTTCTGCAGTAACTGATGTATATAATAAAATAATTTTTCATTTCTTTAATTTTACATTACTCTTTTACTTTACTTTATTTCTAATATTAATTAGTATGATGCAATCTCTCATTTTATTTCATCATTTAATGTAGTTTGTTGTATCTGCTAGTTTGTTGTACTTCACAATTCATGATTGTTTAATGACCTGGCAGGGGGTTATATATATATTTTATGTTAATCAGTAATAAACTACAAAAGTGTCGGACTATTGGGGCTTCGGACTACTGAATAGTAACCACAAATATCAAGTGTACACTGTACAGTCAACAGTGTATCTCAAGTCCACAGAACTGAGGACTTGAACTCCAACAGAATATTCGGCCAATCTGCACTAACAATAAATCCATCATTAGTGCAGACTTTGATAAATTGACAGATACTAGTCTACTAGATAGTATTACATAGTAGGGGGAGAGAGACAAGAAAAAACAGCAAAGAAGTATACAGACCCCCTCCCCCCCCCCCTCCCCAATTCTTATTTTTAGACTTGCGATTAACAAATAGCCAATAGGGCAGATCGGCCAATGGTCTGGTATACAAAACAAAAGTTCATCAATATTGAATTATTTTCCTAATTTGAGTCTTTGAGATCTCTAATCTAAAGGGCTAAAGTGATAATCATCATTATTTTATATTATGCTAATCTTTTATTTTTTACAGATTATATAATAATTTTTATTATGTGATTTGACACTCATCAACCTGGAAGCAGTGCACATATATGAACTGTTATTTCTAAGCCATTGAATTTCTCTACAATTCCTGTGAGTATCATGAAGCTATTATGAATTATCTGATTCTGTACTCTATATGTTACATATAATTTATAAAATTTTATATATACAAATTGTTGAAGATTAAATGTAATTTTATTTATCTTTTATTTTAGATAATAGATTGATTTGTATAGACTTTACCCTATTTCAACTATTATCTTGTCTTTATGATGAGACAGTAAGAGACTTTTCTACAGTTAATTTTAAAGCATTTCATATAATGGACCATACTTTTAATTTTAAATGATTTATTTTCTTCTATTTTTCACTCCAATTTGCCAAAATTATTGCTATATCTAATAGCTAGCTTTATTTTATCTTCTGAAGCTTATACAAATTCATAAATTGGCTGTTTCATTAGTTATTCCTTGAAATTATAAATTTAATTTTTTTTCAGATTTTGCTGAAACAATTACTACAACAAGGATATTTTTCAAAACCAGCATTGAATGAAGTTACAGTAATGGATTTGAACCTTTCATCAGATGACGTGGTGGTAATTGATGTGGAGGTTGTAGATAATCTTCATGACGCTACACATGAAGAGGATTCGGATCAAGAACACTGTTTGCAGTTAAACCAGGACTGCACCGATATTGAGGCTGATTTTAACATCTCAGAAAAAAGATATGATTTAGATAGTAAGACTGATGACTGTAAAACGAAAAAGCACTATGAATGCAATGAATGTTCATACATGACACCATGGAAATCTCACTTTGCAGATCATAAGGGAAAGAACAATCCTAACCACAATTTCACATGTTCTGTCTGTTACACTCAGTTTACATGTCTATTTTTATATGAAAAACATATGAAAGTTCATACAAAGAAAAAATATATTATGTGTAAATATTGTTCTTTCAAATGTCAGAACAGTTTTGTTTTCAAACTACATAGGGCTAAGCATTCCATTTTAGACTGCTCTCTTTGCTCCTACACTACAAACACAAAAACTAATATAAATAATCACTACATTACTGAGCATCCTAATTACAAGAGATTTAGCTGCAGTTTGTGCAGTTACAAAACACGCTTTCGCTCCAATTTGAATAACCACAATCTGGTGCACACGGGAATAAGAAAGTTTGAGTGCAGCTACTGCACTTACGCTGCAGCCACTGGCTACACCCTACAGCGACATATAAAGAAACATACCGGTGAAAAGGCGTTCAAGTGCCCGCACTGTTCTTACACGGCATCTAGAAAAGATAATTACAACAATCACCTGAGATTACATGGCAAGAAGGAGCCCTTAGCATTCGCAAGATGTTCTACAGAAGGGGCTGACATTCTCAGTTCCCAATGAAAATGTTATAGCTAACTCTCAAAAATATTTCTCTGTGATCAATAAAACAAGTCAATTACTGTACAAAAAATTCGAATAGTTTTGAATTATTATAGTACCTAAGAAGTTTAATTTAATTAAATAGATATTTATACAATTTATATAAAGTTTGATTACTTAAAACTCTTTCATATCACCCTGATTGATAAATTAAATTCTTCTTGATTTAAATTACACTAAAAGGGCTAAGTTCCGAATTATTGGACGGTTCCACATTTTAGATCATAAAACAGATCGATACTAGTTATTATTTATCTTTCATTTTAATTGGTATCCATGATACCTGCAGTTACAAGACACTATTTTCGATTTTCTCCAATATCAGGAAATAATTTTCCTAAATTCTCCTCTTTAATTTCCCCTTTTCCACAGAATTCTATTTCCTTGAAAATATTTCATGATTACATTTCTTGATAGGTTAAAATAAATAATCGTCAGTTGGTAGCTAGATTTATTCAGAATATACATGAAAACCTGAACCAATTAATCGCTAATGGGAGACCTTTGTATTTACTAATTCTGAGAGCAGAACCTAATTTACCTACTAAAATAACTATCATTCATAAGCAAAGAAAGATATATAAATTGTATTTACTATAGACTAAATTAGGAGCGGATAACTAGGGTTGTGACATTGCATATTTTGCATATGCTTTTCTAAAACGCATATGCTTATTAGATTGGCATATGCAATTATAAATATGCATTTAGCAATATGCATATGCATTTACTAATTTGAATATATGCATTTACCAATATACATATGCGTTTAGTAATATGCATATGCATTTTTTAATTAGCATATATGCATTTACCAATATACATATTCGTCTAGTAATATTCATATGCATTTTTAATTTGCATATATGCATATGCAATTATCAACATGCATATGCAATTATAAATATACATATGCATTTATAGATACGCATAAGCGTTATCTCAAAAGCATATGCGTTTTCTCAAAAAGCATAAAACCTGTTGCATATATGCTGTATATTTCCCGGTGCATATATACTGCATATTTGGAAATGCATTTTGTCACAACCTACTGATAACAACAATGTAATGGATTAATTATAGGTAGAGTCAAAATCATAATTTCGCTGAAAAATATTTCGGGAGCATTAATAATGATATATTATATATTTTGGAAAAGTTAAGATCCAAAACCAACAAACTTTAAATCCAGATGTTCTAGGAAAAGTAAAATAATAGCAAACCACATTACGTGCGTACCCCGCACGCACGTTTATGAGTTTATTTGAATAGTTTGTACCTAATTACTACCAAAAATATTATACTACATCAACTTCTGTTTTAAAAAGCGCCACCTGCATTTGAAAGCGGTAACTAAGGAAACAATAACATTTGGTGTTGATCATCTCTTCGTTTACATTTCATTCAGCTGTATCTATTCTACCGATGTAAAGCTTAATTTTCCAGTAAAATAATCTTCATTAATGAATGAAATAAAAGTTCAAATATTATTGAACAAACCAAATGTTGTTGTTTCTCTAGTTCCCGCTTTCAAATACAGATGGCGCTTTATAAAATAGAAATTGTCGAGAGCAGTGTATCTTGTTGTAGCATTCTATCTTTGTTACTACTGTCATATCACTTTACACCTGTAATAATTATTAACCAACTAGTGTATTTACCCGTTAAAAATAACGGGTCTTTAATAGACCCGTTAATAAGAATATTACCCGTTGTTAGGTTATTTTTTAGTGAATTCATATAAAATTCATTTTTCTGCTTAATATAATTTATTTTATAGATAGAATTCATTTAAAAATTGAATGAAAACAATTTAAATATCAAGTCAATATATTCCCGTGCGTATCATAGTTACATTCTTCATGTTTAAAGGGGCAGTTCAGTCAAAAACAAACTATCGCCAAATTGGTCCTAAATCGATTTAGTATATTTATTTATGTAACATTAGAATATTCGTTGATTTTAGAAATGTTTATATAAGAAGTATATTGTAAATTAGTGGCGCCATCTGTGGACTGCGGTGGACCGCGTAACTAATCATTGTAGTACGTAAACAAAATGATAACCAGTCCCAGACTTGAATCGGTTATTAACTTATGAAAATGGTGAAAAGAATTTGTGAAATTGAAAACTGTCCTTCGAGTCAATTAGATTTAGTTTTGAAAAGAAAACCATCTCTCCATAAATTACCTGTTAATACTGTTGATAGAAAAATTGTTTACATGTTATCAGCTGTAAAATGTAAACAAATAGTACAGAGTGGTGGCGCCATCTGTTGGAGGACGCAGGAACTAAATCGAATTTATAAAATATGATATATATCGCTTATTATATTTTTTTCAACCGTTCAATTCTACAAGAATGCTTTATTCTTTCTAAGTGATCGTTCAACATTAATATTATGAAAACAAAAATTGACTGAACAGCAGCCCCTTTAAGAGCAAAAGCGGACACCAAATAAATAAATAAACACACGAGTGAAATTATATATTAGTATAGATAGTCAAAATGGGTAAGAACTAAAGTTAAAACGTGAGAAACCGTTTGTCAAAGTTAATTGTAGTTATTCAGGTCAAACTATTTCATATGGACTCGTTGAAAATTGTTTAACTACCGATTAAAGTTATAATATTATAGCTACATAATATTTGGGAGGTCTTCTCGGACCTTTAAATTTTCATTAAAAAAATTACTCATTTATGAAATTATGCATACATTTCTCTAATTAAATGTGTTCATAAAATCTGAATTTTCAGACTTATATGAAGTAGTTAAATATGCTTCAAAGTGTGTTAAATTATACTTAGAGAATATTGTTTTTTTTTTGTAGAGTACTAACATAGTTCTTTTTTCAAAATTGACAAAAATTTATTCTATAGTTTCTAAACACTTAAACCGAATAGAGAACTTGTGATCCACAGTCAAGAGACAGATTTATTTTGGAACAAAGCAATTCACTAGCTTATAGAAGTTCTGTGGGAAGCAATAATTATTGTGAGTGCATATCGATCAATGGAACCTTTTGAAATTGCTGTTTATATTATTTCCCCATAATTAAATAATGTTTTATTACATAATGTCGGATGGTCGGTTTCGTAAGTATGCAGATGAATTTGTGTAATATATAGAGTAAGGTACTGTAATCAAATGTAGTTATCACACCCGTAATTGGGTGTCACAGGTATATTTGACCTCTAACTTTTAAACTTATATGATGTTTGAACTATACCAGCACCGATAATATCCAGTGAAAATATCGTTCATTAATTGAAATTGGAATTAGAACACATTTGGTGCGTTTTATGTTTTTTGTTAAAACAGTGTTATTTTATGATCAGTTTTACCAAAAAATTTTTGTCGATTCTCATCCCGTAGAATTACCACGGGTCTTGCTAGTTAATATAATGGGTTTCAGATTATATTTAAATGCACACAATTCATCAAAAATTGTATTTTTTACTCTTTAGAATCAAAACTTTTATATTTCCAATTAATAATTTTCGTGTGACCTCCGAAGTAATGATACTGCAGCAAATTATTAGTTTTCCTTTTCTATTACTGTTTCTTTGATTTTTCTTTTATTTACACCAACTTTATGAAGCGCTGTTGATAGAATGACTGTTTGACACATTTTGTGACACACGGCTCTTATAGAAGATTGAACACTCCATGAATGAAGACCGGGTATTGTACTAGTTAAAATAATAATTATATAGGCTAATAACTATCATATACTTTTTCCTTATATGATCGAAAATATGGAACTGTCCAATAACTCGGAGTTTACCCTAGTTTATGGAACTACTATCCAATAACTCAGAGTTTACCCTAGTTAGGTACCTAGTTTCTTGAACTACCTAAATCAGTTCCGAAAAATTTAACCCATCTGTCTAGGTAACCTAGATAATTAGATATTTAGGTACTAGGTAGTTAAGCTAAGTTAAATAAAAAATCAATAACTAGGAAGGTAGGCTAGGTTATAAGTATATAAGAGGTAAAAGTATATACACCTAACTAATGACTAACTAGGTAAAACACATAGCCTACGACTCACAAAAGCTGGTCGGTAGGTCACAAGGCTTATAGACTATATCTCCTACAGTATACAGTGTACATATATAAGGACCATAATAAGGTTGGGTGTAGGTCATAAGCCCCCCCCCCCCCCCCCGGTCAAGAGCCCCCCCGGTCAAGCGCCCCCGGTCATGAGCCCCCCCGCTCACGAGCCCCCTTGTTTTTAAATCCTTATTTACCTATATTATTTAATCCTTATTGACACTTTTGTAGTTCATTACTGATTAGACATAAAATATATGTATATCGGAACCCCCCTGCCAGGTCATCAAACAATCATGAAGTGTGCAGTACAACAAACTAGCGGATACAACAAACTACATTAGCAACTCTCAGTTATTTCTATCTAAGTAGTTCTTCATTTGTTTAACTAGGTAAATAAGGATTTAAAAAAAAGGGAGGGGTGGCTCGTGACCGGGGGGGGGGGGGCTTATGACATAAGGGGGCTCATGACGGGGGGGGGGGCTCCTGACCCAAACCCCAATAAGGTTTTGGTAGGGTAGCTATATTAATGATCCTAATGCGGACCTAGGTTATGATTTATGGGCTCAGCCGCACAGTTACCCAGTAAATTTTCGATAATTGTAACTTTGTAAGGTTCCATCATTCCGGTAATTGAATCGTTACCCCAAGCAGGTATAAACTGTGACTGTAGGTAGGTACCAAGCTAGTTATTTATGGGTAGGTACCAAGCTAGTTATTTATGGGTAGGTACCAAGCTAGTTATTTATGGGTAGGTACCAAGCTAGTTATTTATGGGTAGGTACCTACCTACCGGTAGGACTATTTACCGAATGGAACCTATTGGAACCTTTTGGAACCTAATGGAATACCAAATTGAGTCCTACCCTTGATCCTACCCACCTCTATTCGGGGAAAAATAACTTCCATTCGGTAAATAGTCTTGGGACTATTTACCGAATAGAACCTTTTGGAACCTAATGGAAGTTATTTTTACCCGAATAGAGGTGGGTAGGATCAAAGGTAGGACTCCATTCAGTATTCCATCAGGTTCCATTCAGTAAATAGTCCTACCCCCTACCTACCTACCTAATTTAATGGAGTTACCTACTTAGGCTACTTGCTTATTAGGGTAATGCATTTAAAACGCATCACAGAATTTAGAGCCAAGGTAGACCCAAGATTAATAGTCTAATTTATACTATAGATATAATCCTTGGAAATATATAGGTACCTAACTAGACTCATATTTCAAAGATTATATATCTATCTAGATAACAGAGCGAATTCGTTAGGTTCCTACTCACCCTAGTTACCTAATGGTCCAACATATCCTACACTATAAAGCGAAAACTCGCATACTTAGGCATGTCATAGAAAAGTGTAGTACCTACCTACTATTTATTCGTGATGATATATAATTACAGTGTTTAACTCCTAGCCTGCTAGAATTTCACATTCCCCAAAATAAACTTTACTAATTGTTGGTAGGTACCTAATGCTTGTAGATATTTTTAAATTGGTTTGGATGCACGACGGAAAAATTTGTAAGATTTGAAAATGATAGGAAATTAGAAAACGTCCTGTTGGGTAGGTAGGGTCAATCAGGTAAATCGCGGCACTGTCACACTACATAACTGCGGCCTCTAACAACAGAAACATCTTAGCTTCAAAACACTCGTTAAAAACTTGAATTAATAAATTATAGCATGCACTGCGCTTATTTTGGTTGATATGCAACATTTTAATGTAATTTTGGTTCAGAATGTTTTGGAGACTTGAGAGGGCCACATTTAAAAATTAAAGGGCCGCAATTTGTATTTACCTGCGTGACCCTACCTATTTGAGAAATTGACATCATGTGGAGTTGTGGACACTTTTCTTTGGACAGTACATGCGGTAACATATCTATGTACCAAGCTTATGTTTAATTCCTAGGTAGCTTAAATTTTTTAATTAATTTCAAATGTTTCCATGTCAAGTTTGACTAGATTAACTAGCTAGAAATCTTTTAAAAAATGAGCCAATGGCCCAAAATTGGCTTGGGGAAAACTTGGCTGAAATTGGCTTACAATTGCCAGCCTATGAAACATGGATGTAGAGTCCTATAGTTTACTATTTTGTGTTTTCATGTGAAAATTGCCTTAATATCAGTTGCATTTTGTTTTGAAAAATTACTATAACTTAGATCTTTCTTTCAATTCTTTGAGGCCTTTTGTTGATTTTTCCAAAATATTTTGAAAACCTTGGCAAGACTCTGTGCATGGATCATTCTTCAAAAGATGTACGAAGTTGTGAAGTTTATCTGGCGACTATTGAGGCCTTGAAATTAGTCTTCTGAATTATCAGGCAAAATTTTTATAATTAATTCCTATGTTTACATGTAATTATTGGTGAGTATTGGCCATTTTGGAGAGAAATTATAAAATCTTTGGAGAGAAATTACCCCCAAAATTATATATTTGGAAACTGTTTGTGCATGCTTTGCAGACTGGTAATGAAATTAAAATAAGAAGCATGGACCATTAAATCAGACCATAATTAGATACTCAACCTCAAGATGCTAGGTAATTACCACTTTGATTTTCAAATGCCTCTCTGTAAAAGAGTGATGCCCAATCAGTCTCAAAACTTATTTTTATAAGACAATTTGTTTCCAAAGATTTTCTAATTTCTCTTCAATATGGCCAAAATTCAAATTATTGCAAATGTCTGATAATTAAATATAAGATATGCAAAGATATAATTTTCCTCAAAAAATTCTCCAACTTTTTTTTTGCAAATTTACCATACTCTGCAGACTGGTATACTATGAAGGCATCTTTTATGCAAGATCTTGATTTTACATTTGTAAGTTGTCACTCATTGTTCAGTATTCACAGTATAGTTAGTTTGATGGACAATTTTCTGTATTCTGTGCAAAATGTGCAGAATATTGCCATCTGCAACTTAGAGAAAAGTTAGCAAATACATCCAAGATTAAAAAATTCTGATTTTTCCTTTCTGTCTCCAAACACATTCAAAAGCATGAAAACAAACTTTTATGTTTTTCAGTCATATGACATATGCAGAGATATTGGTGATTGATTAGCTTATATTTCTTCACTATTTGCCATCAGGGAACCCCATTTAATAATAAATCGTTTGTTGGATGTATCACTGTAAGAGGTCAAAAGACAAAAGTAAACATCATTACTGCTTGATTTGCTATAAAGCATTGAATTTTCCCAATAAGTCCACACATTTAAAGTAATGATTCAATGGAAGATGTCCATCTCAATTCTGAATATTATATTTCATCAATATCTCTTTAAATCACTGATATAAATTGTGTTATCATTTGAAAATGATTAAATATAAATAGTGAACATCATACTTTTCCAGAAGAAAATGACGAAGATCATAATCTTTAAAATCAGTGTGAAGCTCTGGCACCAATTAAAGTAGATATGAGATACCTAACTGTGTAAATTATAATTATCCAAACTCTTAAGGTGTATTATAATTTTTATCTGATTTTTCCATCTTGCTGAAGAAAAATTTTATGAGTTGTGTATTTTAATTTTTTGTATAGCAACAAATCATTCTACGAAAACTAATTTTTTTTTAAATTGATACCAGGATTTCATAGAAGAGTGCCCGGGAGGCAAATTTTTTGCGGGTTATTTATATTTCATTCTTTGGTAAGAAATTGTTGGAGTATAAACTTCCTCATAAATAAAAATTTATGAGCTCATTATATTCCACTTAAACTAACAGTATGCATTAAAAAACGAAAGCTAAAATTGATTGAATGGTGATAGCAAGAGATAGTTTAGTCTGAATCTGAACTATCTTATTGCATTTCTACCTAGATAATCTTAATTTTATGTCCAAATGAATCTTTGTAAATTTGATATTGTAATTGATAGTACTTCATTTTCTTTCATACAAAATCTAAAATAACTAGCTAACTTAAATAACATTTTACCATGTTTTTAAAGGTATTTGGAGCTTAGAGGTCTTATATTTTGTGTTAGGTAGACTTGTAGGTTTCATTTACTATTGACTCTTCTTTTACCTCTTCTATCCGTGAGTGCAGTCCATGAGCATTGTCAGACTGGTGGTAGATGGGTGACCGGTCAATTCGCCAAAAACAAATTCGCCAAAAACACATTCGCCGATCGACACTTTCGCCGACAAATATGATTATTTAAAAAGGTAAACAAATATATCTCATATGTCCAGATGAAATTACTTATAGATGAACTTACATATAACTATTCCTTTTATAAAATATTGACAATATGCAGAAATGTATTTGAGTACAAAAAGGAACTTAATAAACTTTTCATTTATTTTAAAAGGAGTTGCTGAACAAATTTGATTTTGACTTCCTATTTCTACTCAAATACATTTCTCCAAGTTGTCAATATTTTATAAACAAAAAAGTTATATGAATATTCTTAAAACCTAGAAATATATCTGTTTTAATAGTTGTTGAAATATACGAATTTAAAGTTGGGTAGACTTTGACTTTTTTGTGGGTCACCCTGTAGGTACAGTCACAGTATAACACAGACTGATTCAACAATGTAAATAGAAAGATTAAATTGAAGTGAAAACAACACAAAAGAAAATTAATTTTCTTTTGTAAATGATAATTGTACACAGAAAATATGATTAATATAAAGTTAATAAACTGACACAAATAATGCAGCAATAATATTTTATGAGTTAATTAAAATAATGGAAATTCCATAAAGTTTAACCAATAATTGTGTAGAATATTGTAAGTAATTTATACACTTATTTGTATGTTCATGTACCTTTATGTAATTTAATCTGGACATATGAGATGAATTTGTTTACATTTTTAAATAACCATATTTTTCGGCGAAAGTGTCGTTCGGCGAATGTGTTTTCGGCGAATTGACCTAGAACCGGTAGATGACCATGTTCATGGAGCCACTTTCTAACGGCTGCTTTTAGTTCCCTTGTATTTTTTCTTTTTCTCTGTGAGCTTGGAAATTAAGTTTTGAATAGCTATAATCAAATATTTGTTTTAGAAGATGTTCTGTGAATCCAATTGGTTTAGCTAATTTTTTTTTACAGAGAAATGAATAGCTTAATTGATGTGAAAAACCTTACTATGTTTGATACTGATGTTATGGTGAACTATTTTATATGTTCACAATGTGATTACTGCTGTGAGACTAATTCACAAATGATGGTTCATTTAAATTCACACTATTCTAGTAACTTCTCCCAACATTGTGTTGAGCAGCCTCTTGATCAAGAAGACTATTTGGAAAAAGAGTATGATGTTAAAATTAAGTTATATGATGCAATCACAGATGAAATAAAACAGGACAGTGATAAATTTCAGTGCCAAATTTGTGGTATATACTATTCTGATGAAGATTCCTTGAACTATCACATTGCTTCGGCTCATATTGAATCAAACTCAATTGAATATCAGTCACAGAACAGCATCTCATCTGAAGATATCTTGCCTACTGTAAAACTATTCAAGTGTCAGAATTGTGATGAAGTCTTCACTAGCAAATCTTCACTAAATGTTCATTCCAAAATACACAGAACATATCATTACTGTGAACATTGTGACTTCAGGACTTTCAGTGAGGTTCAGTTAACCAAACATCTTCTACTGCACAATCCTCTCAGGTGCCACTTTTGTTCCTTTCACACTATCAAAAAACGACAATTCAATTCTCACATGAAAGAAGTGCATCCAGAAACACGTATATTTTCTTGTAGTACTCCATCAAGAAAACCAAAGTTGAAAAATCAAAAAGAAAATGACAACTCTAAACCAGGTTCAAACAAACTGAAAAATGTAAAAAATTCTTTTGGTGCTATTACTTCTTCTGGATCAGCCGTCAAGTGCCCACTGTGTGCCTATGCAGGCAAAAGTCGTACTGTTCTGCAGCGTCACATGCGCACACACACTGGAGAGAGACCTTACGCCTGTGATCACTGCTCCTATCGCTGCGCTAGGAAAGATAACCTGTTGCTTCACATGAGAGTTCACTCTAAGAAAAGAATATGGGAGTGTGATATCTGTGGATGTGCAGCTTCCACTAAGGGTAGCATCACAAGACATTTGAATATGCATAAGAATGCTGAAATCCAGTCTGAATAATCTCCTCATTGAGAAATTCAATGTCTTTGAGTATTATTAGCTATAATGGACATATTTATAGAAGGTTTTCAACTTTTCATATCATTTCACTGTGAATTATACAAAGGTCACTGGCTCATCATCATAACTTTTAACTTGGTTGATTTAAAAATTAACTATTAATGCTCCGTAAGCAATATCTACGATTAAGAACTGTAGCTACTAACATCTTTCACTTTTTGATTGCTGTTCATTTTTTCAGTGCATAATATTCACCATTTTTATAAATTTCATTTAACATATTTTTGATCATCTTCCTAATTGTAATCATGCATTTTTTTTTCAAATTAGAACAAAGATTTTATTTTTTTAAATATATTCTTAATTTCTTATTGTATTTTAGTCTTGAGTAAAAGTCAAGTAGTGTCACATATTTTATATTTGTTTTTCTTCAGTAAAATAGTCAAACTCTTTTTTACATAGCTTTACACTTATTGGTTATAAATGGAAAAAGAATAATTGCTTAGGACATGTCAGTGAAATGAGGGAAATATAATTTAGAATGTAGGTATTTTTCTCCTCTGATTGGAATTGTTTTTCTGAAGTTAAGCTTATGTTTTATTATTATTTTTGTTCATGAGGCAGCTAAATCAAATGATTTTATGAAATAGGTTAAAATCCTAATTTTATGTCGTTGCTGTTTCTTTGGATATTGGTAATTACTTTTTTCGTTTTACGCATTTTATATCAATCTTGCTATTCATTTAACATTTTTGTTCTCACATATTTCTCTCTCCCTCTTTAACATTTCTAGATAGATTTTTATACTAGTTATTCCTCAAGTTTCCTGATATTACAATGGTGTTGTACAGTATCCTATTGGATGCATTACTTAGACTTGAATAGACTACAAGTTTTAGTTTACAGTTCCAAATAGCTATATTTTCTATAAAATAGCTCTTAATTATTGTTCATCCTGTAGGGAATTATTTTTATTTAGTACTTGAATACATTTTTTTTTTCAAGTTTGCTATATCTTCATCCTAGACTCCTCTTGTATTTATTTTGGTGTTGACTCATATAGAAGAACATTATTCAGTTAAAGCATTAGATTTTTCAAATTTGGTCATTAATGCATGCATGTTGGTAATTCTGTTTTTTGACTAAGCATGTTCTGGCGTTCTCTTTTCGTTCGTTTCAAGTTTTTGTTTAAACCTTTTAAGTTAATATTTGTGAAATATTGTAAGGTCATCTAATTTTATATTCAACTAGACACTTAATATGTAACTTTTATTTATGAAATGTTATGTTTTTGAGTTGTTTCAATCAATTCCAATATGATTCCTTACTCTTGTAAATGATACAAAATTAACTTCTTCAAATATAAGTTTGACTGATCTTCTGTAATTAATATGGACTTGGAAAGGAAATAATTATCATGTCTGATGAAAATAATAAACCATATATCGTTACAGCCCCCTGAAGATCTATCCTAAAGCTGTGTGATAAATGGAAGAGAAAGGAGGTGGCATCCATTGGGCGGCCTCGAACTATTGTAATTTGGATTATGGATTGTCTTTTTTTCATATTTACCTTGTTAATCATTTTTTTAACGCTACTTGCAGTTTTAGAGGATAGCGCCAGGGTTATGCTCTTCAACTACGAGGTCTTAGATTGTTGTGTTAGGTAGAGTCTTGAGCTTATTTTACTATCACCTCTTCATTTTCCTCTACCATCCGTGAGTGCAGCCACCGTTGTTTGTGTCCCTTTTCGTCATATTCCTTCGTAAGTGATTGTATTCATGAAGTAGCTTTTTTGCATCCATGTGAATGTCAGCATATGGCCATTGGTTCCGAAGATGACGTTAAACCCCAATACATCAATTAAACTATATCTGTACACTGTACTTGACACAGTTTCTGTTCGTCCAGCTTACTAAAGCGTAATCGTTTCTGTTCAATATCTCTTAATAATTGGTAAATATTTACTAACATGCGTCTTTTGTATATCTGCCAATAATATTCATGATTATAACTCTATAGAAAAATTGGTTAGTTTGAATAGTTTATATCGAATATTAAATTCGATTATTTATTGTTTATTTACGAAGAACTTTCATGGCGATTCAAGGTCATCTATATGGAAAAGTATTGTGACTAACGCCATTTATCGGATTTTCGCTTAAACTCATGTTAGCTAATTAAAAATATTATTCTATCTGACAATATATTGATTTCAGCAAAAATATATCTTATCGTAGAAGTTCAGCGCCACTTTTTCCTGATACCGTTCTTATATGGGTTCAGCGCCACTTTTTTACCTAATAACGACGTTCTTATAGGAGTTAAGCGCTACTTTTTACCTACTAACGTTATTATAGGAGTTTAGCGCCTCTTTTATTTGTGACTAGATTCATTTTTTAGCATTTTTCGACATATTGAAGTATGCTTGAAGAACCGTTCGTTGATTCTTTTATGATTTTTGTCTACGCTTTTCTTTATTGTCTACAGACGACTGAAGTTTGCTTATCCGTACGTGGCGCTAGCAGTAGCTAACTTTAACTTTGCTGGTAAATTGTGATAAAACCACATTGCTGTGATTTTCACTATATCATTAAAGGTCCCCTCCAAGCAAATATTTTTATTGCCATATTCAACGAGGCTAATGTTTCTTATCATTTTGCTGCAAACCCAATCGAATTTGGTAGCATAATTTTATTTTCATATGCTTTTAAAGATTTTTATAATCAAAACTCTACAAAAACTATTTTACTTCCGACTTACTAATTTAAGAAATTTTCAGCCTGAAGAAGAAGAATGTACACCATTTGTTTTGATTGTCAACTAGGTATTAGATTTAATAAATCCGTTTAGTATTCGTGTAAAGGTATCAAATTAAATGAACTTATAATAGAAACGTTTATATACTTTAGGAAACAATTAATATCTAAAATAAAGAAGGAAAAAGCATGGTTTGTTTATAAAATTCAAATTTACAATAAAAACAAAGAGTGTACAATCTTCTTCCTTCGCGTCAGATTGGAGATTCGCTCAATTTTTGCCTCAAAATATTAAAAACAATAAATTATATACTGAACCGAATTGAATGTGTTTTGCGGAATAATGATCGTATACCTTAGTTCTATAATATTATGTTATAAACTCATTTTTTTCTCGGAGCCTGGAGAGGACCTTTAAATAACGTCCAATTGTGATGTAAGTGCACTGTTCAATCCGGATCAAATATTTAAGAACTGATATTTATATTAGTTTTATCAGCAGTTAGCAAATTTCATAATTGATTGGAAAGTATGATTGAAGATTTAAATTGACATTAAGAATCGTTCTTCTTAATGATAGTAAGTACGTGAATGATACAAAAAGATATTTAAGATAATTATTGAAAAAGATTATTCCATCAAAATCAGTAGTCATGAATATACCTGTAATAAATATATTAGGTTATGACGGTTTTCTTCTTGGATAATTTAGTTAATATAATATGGAAATAGACTAATTACTTTAACCTGAATTGTAGATCTATAAACGCTTGAAGAAGATTTACAGCAGGAACATGATTTTTCAGAGCAATTAATTTGCCTAATAAAATAATACCCTTTGTGTAAATTCGAATGTCTGGAATTTCATATTCTATAATACTTCTCTATTATTAACTTAAAGTTCTAATGGTAATCGAGCCAATCGGAGCTATTAATTAAAGTTGACAAGATTGTACTTATATTACAATTGGTAATACTGCACTTAAATTACAGTTGGTAACACTGCACTGCAATTTAGTTGGCACACTGCTTCATAAATTTATCTTGATAGGTAGCTAGGCGATGCCAGATATAATTATCCGTATTCCAATTTTTGGTAGCATGTTTCATTTTTTTAATTCAATAGTGTGAAAACTTTAAAAGAGTGAAGTACATAAAATATTTTTCTTATCGTAAATAATTGATTTGTTCAAAAGTGCCTGTGAATAATATGATTTAATTAAGAGAATTCTTAGGACTTTAGGAACATGTGAATTTATTAGTTGAGAATACGAATTACCGTTTGCAAAAGATACCTACCTTATTTAAGTCATTTTATTCGTTAATATATTAAATATTAAAAAAAATACGTGCTGTTCTTTTACGTAGAACATGTTCAGTTACGATGGATGGTGATTTACGATTAATGTGGTGTCACTAATACAAATTCCGAAAGGTTCGTCTAAAATTTTGTAGGCCTATTAAAATATTGGAATTTTTAAAGGTGTGTTATGCATCGTAGGGTCACACAGGTAAATTGCGGCCCTTTAATTTTTAATTGCAGCCCTCTACAGAGAGTCTCTTAAACATTTTGTATCGAAATTACATTAAAATGTTGCATAGCTATCAAAAGAAGCACAGTGAATGCTATAACTTGTAATTTAAGTTTTGACGTGTGTTTTGAAACTATGATGTTTCAGTTGTTAGAGGCCGCAGTTAGTGAGTGGGCCGCAATTTACCTGCGTGACCCTAGTCAAGATATATTAATTTAAAATGTAAGCTACGCCTAGATACGTGTTCCTGCTTATAAACAAATATGCACAATTGCACGTACATGCGAACGCACTTCTGTGACCCTGCAATATTAATTTACTTTCTCTATATACCTACCTAGCTAATATAGGTGCTAGGTATACAGCGGGTTAAATAGTTAAGTAAGGATTTTGCCATGGTTTTTTGTGTGATGCACAGATCCAATGAATAAAGTGTTATTGATTAAATTAGTTATTAGGCTACAGCTCATATAAAAATAATTAATTATCCAGGGACACCGTAACGTCTTTCACAACAAAACTGTATTTCATCTTGATATGAACCTGCGCAATAAGTTAGTTAATATACCTTGATCATAGTGGATGCTGTATTGTTGGCTAATTATGCACCTAAGTCCAACCATATCGTTCATGAATAGTGAAGAATGCATTCGAGAATTTGAGTTGGAAATTTATTTTCTTAAACTAGGGTCACGCAGGTAAATTGCGGCCCTTTAAATTTTAATTGCGGCCCTCTCAAGAGAGTCTCTGAAACATTCTGAACCAAAATTACATTAAAATGTTGCATAGCTATCATAATAAGCACAGTGCATGCAACAATTTATTACTTTGTTTTTAACGAGTGTTTTTTGTTGTTAAAGGCCGCAGTTAGTTAGTGGGCCGAAATTTACCTGCTTGACCCTACCTAGATATACTTTAATGCTGATTTAAAATCATCTGTTGCTACTACTTGCTAGGGTCACGCAGGTAAATTTCGGCCCTCTTGAGAGAGTTTCTAAAACATTTTGAACCGTAATTACATTATAATGTTGCAAACCTACAAAAAGAAGCGCGGTGCATGCTATAATTTATCAATTTAAGTTTTTAATGAGTGTTTTGAAGCTACGATGTTTCTGTTGTTAGAGACCGTTGTTAGTTACTGTGCCGCAATTAACCTGCTTGGCCCTACTTGCATGTGCATTACTCATTAGTAGCATATCTCCATCTAAATTCTAGACTCTAGTCTAGAGTCACACAGGTATCTAAATTGCGGCACATTAATCTGAAGAAACTTTTCTATCTAAATTCTGCTGAACTGAATTTTTATTAAAAGCGCAATACATTTTATAATTGATTGATTTTAGGGGTTTTGAAGATATGATTTTTAGTTTTCTGAGGTTTAGGCCAATATAGTTAGTGTGGCGCAATTTACCTGCATTGCCCTGCTCTTTACCACGCCTATCTCATTCTAAAGTCTAGTGTAAAGCGGGTATATCGCGGCACACTAACTAACTTTGTCCTCTGACCTGAGAAACACTAAAAACATTTTGGTTTCAAAACGTTCATTAAATCAATAAATTATAGCGTGCAGTGCGCTTCTTTTGATTTGCAACAATTCTATTCAAAAACAGTTAAGCAGGTTTAGACTTCTTGAGAGAGCCAAAATTAAGAGTTGAAGTTTCGCAATTTAAAAGTGTGAGGTGGGCAGAGTTTTGAGGTGGGCAGCGCTACTTTGAAAAGCAAATAATGCAGCAGCGCTGCCACTACCGCTACATTTTCAGAAAGGCTGCGGCGCTTCCGCTACAGCAGAATGCAGCGGCAGCGCTACATCGCTACTTTCCAAAAAATTGTCATATATGTTGTAAAATTGAATTTATTATTCTTACGGCCAAGTACAGTGTAGAAATTAATTATTGATCTCCTGAAAAAAGATTACACTCAAGGATTGGGGCAAATACAAAATAGCTACGAGACATATTTTTCTTTTCAAGAGAGAACTCGAGAAGAAACCGTTGGAAACTAGTGATGCAGTTTTTAAGAGTGACTGTGTTGAAAAAAACACTCACTATAGAATACTGAAACTATAATTGCCTCTCATGTTTCACCTGTTACCAGGCTTGTTTCGAAGGATACACACAAGGTTACTATGGACGGAGAAGTATCATAAGAGTAAGACTGATTACCAAACAGTACTCTACAAAGACAAAAGACGTGAAAACTCTCGACAGCCCCGACTGATGGGCTGAAGCTTGGCTGTCTCATGCCTCACCACATCACCAACGAATTTGACGTCAACATGGAAGTGGAGGTTTGATAATTTGGGCTGGGACCATTGGAAATGAACAGGTCCGATCTTCCAGGATTCCAGAAGGAATTATTATTAACTTTTTGAACTGTGGATTTTTTCATTGGCTGAAAAGGAAACCTGCTGTGTTTATAAAATTAGTTATTTTCACGCATAACAACGCTCTTTCTCACTCTACTAAGGGAATTGTGAATTTCCTGAGGAGTAAGAAGTTCGTCAATGACATGTTGATGGTATGGCCCAGTCTCTCTCTAGATTCAAACCCAATTGAAGAACTTCAGTCCAACCTGAAGCAGAATGTGTATGTGCGAAAATGTCAGTTTTCGTCGAAAGATGAGCTCTGGAAGGATACTGAAGACTTGTAAGACGATAACGTCTGATACAATTCAGAAATTGACAGATTTGATGGATAAGTGTCTTTTTAGAATGTTGGAAAAGAGGGGAAATCAAACCGGATATTGACTTAAAATTAGCAGTTAAACTACATATGAACGCTATTGCTAAAAAATTATCCGAAATAATAATCGAATTACTTAAAAAAAAATTAAAAGTTACTCGCAATGTAGATGCACATTTCTAGAAAAGCAATTGAGTTAAACCCATTTAATATCAATTATTCATATTGCGTATCATTATCATGGTCGTACCTACTTTGAATCATTGTTTGAATATCAGTTTATCGCACTGTGCGGAATTGTCTGAATATCACTTACAATTGATTAGCTATCTTGGGTCGCGCACTCGTATTGACTTTTATCAAGATTCCTTAGAAAACTTCAACATTTTTTACTTTAAAAGAAGCAGCAGCGCTGTTGCGCGAAAAACTTCTAGCGCTTCTGAAAAAAGTAGCGGCGCTACCGCTACATTGGCACAGAAGTAGCGCCGCTATTAGCTCGCGCTACAAGTAGCGGCGCTGTGCCCACCCCTGCCTATTCATAATTAGTTTATTTGTTCAATCTTTAGCTTCAATGGATGTAGATCTGTATAATTGACCATTGATTGTCGTCACTGCTATTTTATATAGTTTAAGGTGATTTGAATGAGAGAAAAAATAATTTGAATATTAAACAACGTACTAGGCATAGCTACTATCTAAAAAATACACATATTATTAGAAATAGGGTAAGTACTCTCGGTGGGTGTAGATTATTTTTTAACGCTACTTGTAGTTTGCAGCGCTTGGGTTATTCTTTTTAGCTACGAGATCTTAAATTTTGTGTTAGGTAGACTCGTATGCTTCATTTACTATCACCTCTTCATTTTCCTCTTCCATACGTGAGTGCAGGCACCGGTGCTTGTGTTTCTTTTCGTCATATTCCTTGGTAAGTACTGCATTCATGGAGTAACTTTTCTGCATCCATGAACTTGTCAACGATGGTGGTAGGTGATTCTGTACATTGAGCAGTTTTTCTGTCTACTTCTATATGTCCCTTGTATTTAATTTCTTTTTGTTGTCACCGACTTGGCCTTTGGTTCCAAAGCAGACGTTAAACCCACACTATTATTAATTAATCATTACTGTAAATCTCGGATACCTATATTATTTCTTACCTTTTACTGTATTGTTATTTTATATTTATTACCAAATTTAAAATTATGAAATCTGAACGGATTCATGATTTTCATAATAATTATAGGTAATTGTATTTGCTCTTAGACTAATTTCAAATAGTATCTCCTAGCTATATATTTTAACTTCTACTCTTTCGCGCCTATTGGGAAAATACGTCCTACCTAATTTCATTCATTCATATATAAATTGCTTAAATGTCACGGAAATTCCTTGGATCAGTTTACAGCTGCGTTGCCAGATGCATAACTACTAATTTTGAATTTCCATATACCAATTCTATTGCATCAAAGATCGCCATATTCCCGGAGGTCGCAGGTACTAATAAAAAATTGAGTTAATTATTGCCATTTATACAGTTTTTTATATTGCTTACATATCACATTTAACAGAAAAGAAATTGATAATAATATAACATATGTCTATCAGCTTTATTAGTTTTGAATTGTTTCGAAGAATGTTCGGATGCTATTTTCAAAACCTAAATAACTTAAATTACATAATACAATAAATTTATAAAACCAAATTTGAAATGGTTTGCAGTTATATAACCTGTAACCTCTGTTCAAATGAATAGAGTAATATAAATTAAGAGTGAAGAGTTATACCTGTAAAAGTTTGCGTCAAAGGAGTAGTTCCCTTATTATTAGTATTGTGAGTCTGGAGTATATCTTACTGGCAAATACCCTTATATTTTCACAAGCAATAACTAAATTAATAAGTTTACTATAATCTTCTCATTCGTTACTATCAATTTTTTTCCTCTAAAATTAGCTTACATTAATATGATGACGCAACTATTGACACGGGTTCTCTTCCCAAATCTATAATATGGATATTAAATTCTATTGGTTGGAAAATGAAATTATCTTCAGTTCTAAATGTCTTCGCCGCTAAATTGGGACTCTCCAGAACCATCTGAACTTTATTATTATTCTTATAAGTAATAATATCTATCTCTATATACAGACTTTAATTTAAAAGGAGTTATTTTTTATTTAAGTCAAACACAAAACTCAGACTTCTCTGTATTTACGTTAACAATTTTCAACCAGAAGTATAGGAGTATTCTCTAAAATATATAAAGTATGACTTCCTCCCAAGATCTGTTAGGAAGCTATTTGTGGGAATAGCAGAGAAACGAAAAGGAGGAATCTCTCGAACGTTTAGTTTTTACCATGTTTATCATTTTATTTAACAGTACTAGCAGTTTTAGAGGGTAGCTTGAGGGTTTTGTTCATCAACTACGAGATTTGATTTTTTTGTTAGGTAGACTCGTAGGCTTCATTTTTTTTACCACCTCTTCATGTTCCTCTTCCATCCGCGGGTGCAGCCGCCTCTTCTATTGTCTCCTTTCGTCACATTCCTATTAAGTGACTATATAGCTTTTCTACATCCATGAACATTATCATTGAATGGTGGTAGACAATTGTTAAGAACCACTTTTCTGACTGACTTTTTAAGTTCCTTCTATTTATTTCCTTTTTAACGCTAGCATTAGTGCCCACAGTGAAAAAGCAATATTAAAACCCTAAGGTAGTGGAAATCAATATTTCGGAAGTTAAAAATGAGATAAAATGTAATAAAAAGGTAGCGTCCGACTTGTCCTGGGTTCTCTTGTGAAAGTGTGTGAATTTGTGACTATTACGATGGTGGGCATAGTTCTTTGATTATAGGAATAATTTTCACAAAGCTTGCAGGTAGTGCTAATATCCAATCAAGCCTGAGAAAATGGGTGGCATTACTCGATTAAGGAGTTTGGATATAAGGAGCCTTTAGAAGGGACTAGGAGATGCGTTCGCATGGATGTGGAATGAGGTATATATTTCATATATTGTCAAACTTTCATTTTTTTTACATTGTGTGGTTCTCAGTTAATATCAGTAGTTTGGTTCCTAACTGAATTCTCTTTTGAAATCATATCTATTATTAGATCTTACTTACCTACATGTTTTTAATTTAAACCGTTCTTTCTTTTCAGTTTCAATAAACGAACTCCAAATCGTGAAAGAAATAACTAACATACGTGGTTATCAATCTTGTCAATATTCAACGCATCAAAGAATCAACACCTTGGATGTCGTATCAACGCGTACAGGATGATCTTCTCATTCAAATTGACCGAAGACAATAATGGCTCAACTGATGAAAACCCTAGAAATAACAATGCCGAACCACTGGGTTGCGGAAATTCAACTGTACTACCTACTAGCAAAACTGAAAATAACAGCAACTTAAACTACACTCTAGGCTTAGACATTATCAAGGATTTGTTCCAAAGCCAATCTGACTCTAACGTCTTCATGGATATACCTGATATAAAAGTTGAATCCAATTTTGACACGCAATGCAGCGACGTGCAAAATGTGCATAGTGAATCTGTTAAGCAATTCGGCAATGGCGTTGCACAGGTCACACATTTCAGAGCTCCAAAAGCTCCAGATATCTACTACAAAGACATAAACAATCTACATCCTCGATTTGACAACATAAGCAAACCGAATGCATTATTCGAATATTCGAATATTGCATGTACGCAGATTGGATACTCGGGCATTCAAAATACACAATTTAGATACTCGAGCATTCAAAATACACAATTTGGATATTCAAGCATTCAAAATACACAATTTGGATACTCGAGCATTCCGAATACACAATTTGGATACTCGAGCATTCCGAATACACAATTTGGATATTCGAGCATCCTGAATACGCGATTTGAAACCTTAAGCAATCGAGATACACAATTTGGGTACTCGAATACTCCAAACGTACAATTAGGATACTTGAATACTCCGAATGCACAATTTGGATACAACGGTCCAAATGTACGATTTAGATATCAGGGCAATCCGAATGTACGATTTGGATATCCAAGCAATCAGACTGCACAATTTGAGACCTTGAACACTCCAAATTCGGTATTTGGAAACTCAAGAACTTCCATTGATCAATATAGTAATTCAAACATAACTGATGCACAATTTGGGATTTCAGGCATGCATGATCACACCTTTCTCAATGATTATAATGATCAATTAACAAGGTCACGATTTCCAGTTGTGGATTCTCATAATATTAATTCAAACGCAGAAAGTGAATACCGTGACATTATTAGTACCCAATCAAATATTTCCTATGTAAATAAAAGTTTCAGAAACGAAGATTTGACGGAACTGAATTGGAGAGTTGAAAATTCCCTATTTCAAACTCCTGCTATACCGACAATTCCATTAGATAGTGCTGTCGAAAATAGAAATTTAAACACAGAAAGTTTCAATGCTCTAAATGTAGTAAATCTAATGCATGAGTCTCCTTATGCTCTAGAGCTAAACAATAGTTTAAATTTCCCCGAAATTCCTATCAGACGTGAGAGTTCATCGAATGCATTTCCCGTTAGTTTTACATCTGCGGATTCACGTCGCCGGAATTCTTACCCTGCAGATATGCAAAAAAGACGTGTCAGTATGGAATACACTCAACCTAGAATTGTATATGCTACAGATGCTCAGACCAGACACTTTAATGATACCGATGTTCGGTTAAGTCTGAGTAATGTTCATGAGATTCCTAATAAGCACCTTAACGGTAGAGATACACGAATTCGGCAAAATCTTACTTCCGATACAAAGCTCGAACACAATAATTCAACAGATGTGCAGTTTGAAGATGTTACTTTTACTGGTAATCAGAATATAGAAATTGACGTTTCAGATGCGCACTTCAGAAATATCAACGATAAAGATGCAGAATATGAAATTATCGATACTGGTGACCCGTTGAACAATCAGAATACTCTCTTTCGAAAATTTGAAACTAAAGAGACTCGAGAAATTTGTTCAACCAACACGTTAATTAATCGGTTCAATTTTGACAAGGTTGTGAAATGTGAAAATCTCGATCAAATTAGTTCTGTTCAAACCTCGAGTATGCAACATGCTCAACCTAAAGTAATTGAGGTGGAAGTTGAAACTAAGGACTACTACAGAGTTACAGTTGAGCACAGTAATATCAACAGAGAAGTGAAGGTGTTTGATACTATTACTGGTACTGTATTCAACAAGGATTATTTAATTTGTAGCAAATGCAATTTCAGTTGCATGATTGAAAGTCAAATGCGTGAACATGTTGATACCCATAAAACCCACTCTTGCAATGTCTGTTTTTTATCATTCGATTCAAAAGAAGCATTGGCCGCTCATCAATTGGAGGATTTGGATAACAAAAATTCTGTATTTAATATAAGTATCAACAGCAAATGCGATACCACTTTTATTGAAGTTCAGCCTCAGTCCGTTGGTGGTGACAGTGTGAGACTCGAAATAGAAGAAATTGAAGATCAACCACTGACAAAAATGGATGTTAAACCAGTTCCAAATATAGAAAGTAATCTATTATTAACATTAGGTGATGAAAATCCAAATGATGAAATGGCTCATTCAGAGAATGATGAAATGATATCGACGGAGGAAATTAAACTACCGATGATGGAGAGTGATGAAATGCTGGCAGTGAAAGATGGTAAAGTGCAAATAATGACATGCAAACCAGTACCAAGAGTTGATAGAAAAGATTTCCCTAATGTTCACGATGAATATTCCAAAACTGAAGATAATAGAATTTTCAAATTAGAAATTGGCACAGTTAACAATGTTGTACATAATTCATCCAGTATTATAAAGAAAGTTGACGACATTGACATTGAAGAAGAGGATTTGGATCATTTAATTAGTGTTGATAGCGATTCGTCTGAATTTCCTATGAAAAGGAGTACTAATCTTGACACGAATGAAATTGACGAACTTGATGAAGACGAGAATGAAGACTACTTCTCTGAAGAAAACAAAAGTATTTACGAAACAAATTCTATCAGATATGAAGGTGGTCTATATAAATGTTGTCTCTGTTATTTCACTTCCCCTTTTGAAAGGTCCTATAATATCCACTTGAAGAATGCCCATCCTGATTTTAAGAGATTGAAATGCAATGTTTGCAGTTATCGTTGCAGGTATTGGCAGAATTTAAGGATTCACTTGGCTAAACATACTGGCGAGAAGAACTTTATGTGTGATCAGTGTTCTTTCAAATCTGCAAACGCTTACTGTTTGCGGAGGCACAAGATCATACACAGTGGAAAAAAATCATATAGCTGCAACCAATGCTCTTATAGCACAGCTAGAAAAGATAACTTCGTTAAACACAAGAGCTTGCACATAATTAAACCTACATATAGTTGTCCAAAGTGTCCTTATAAAGTAATTAGGAAACAAGACTATGACAGACACCTTTTGAGTCACTATAAACTGTTAACTGAAGAAGACAAACAAAAATTAGAATGCCACATTTCCAATCCTTATGAGTGCCACCTTTGTTTATTTCCTTGTAAGTCTGCTCGTAACCTAAAGAGACACCTTTCTATGCATTCTGGCGTGAAGCCATTTTCATGTAAACTATGCTCTTTCAAAACTGCTCGAAAAGATAATTTTCGAACTCACATGAAAATTCATTCTCCTGCGAAACCTTACAAGTGTGAGAAATGTTCTTTCAAAACTAGGAACAAGCACTCACTCACAAGACACTCTTCAACGCACGAGTTGAAAACTCCAGACAAGTCCTCCCTCCAAGGAAACTCCCACGAAAGGGAAATCTTCAAGTGCCGACATTGTCGTTATGAAACTCGCCAGGAAGACTTGCTTCAAAAGCACAACGAGATTTGCAACATCGATACGAATGTCATCTCTGAGATCGTGATTCCTAAAAACGCTTCTAACGAAATATATTTTGTTTGTTGTCGTTGTTCCTATCGTACACAGTACAAAGAAATCATGAATATACACATCAAGAGACATGATAAATTCATCAACATTGAAGATGACGGAACTTTGCTTCTCAGAATTCAAGATGAAAACATTACTTTTAAAAAGGAAATAAAAATTCCCCAAAATGAACAGGATCCAAAATAGATTTTATTCATATCAATTTCTTCATAAAATTGTCAAGTTGATATATATCCTAAATTTAATCTTCCTTTTTTGTATATAGAGTTCTTTATTTTGAATTTATTTATAATTTAATTTTGTGTATTTATTTTTGTTGTCCTTTTTTCATTTGTTACCTATTGATCTGAATAATTGTTTAGAATAAAATAAATAAACATATATATTTTTTGTATCTTTGTTCTTTATTAAATTCAATATTTTGTGAAAATTTTATTTATCCCCAAACTAAAATAATTTAGATTATGGCTTGTCTTATTTTTCGGTTCGCCACGTTTACAATACCATTTATTACGCTTATCTAACAATTTATTATACTATAAGGAGGATAGCGCTTATCCCTATACTCTACTCCCAAGGGGCTCTATCCTGAAGCTGTCTTTGGTGAATGGAAGAGAAGGGTCCCTTAGGCCCCGAACTGTTGTAATTTAGATTATGTTTTTCATTACCTTGTTTATCATTTTTTAATGGTGATTGCCGTATTAGAGGATAACTCTAGGGTTATGCCCTTCAACTACGAGGTCTTATTAAATTTTTAAGTTAAGTAGACTTAAACTTCATTTACTATTGATCATCTCTTTATTTTCCTCTTAGATTTTATGTTAGGTAGACTCGTAGGATTACTGTCACCTCTTCATTTTCTTTTTCCATCCGTGAGTGCAGCCACCGGTGCTTGTGTTCCTTTACGTCACATTCCTTGGTATGTGACTGCATCCATGAAGTAGCTTTTCTGCATCCTTGAATGAGCATGGTCGCCGACGGTGGTAGGCCACTTTTCTTTCTGACTGCTTCTTCCAATCCCTAGTATTTCGATTCCTTTTGTCGTCAACTAAATGGCATTCGATTCCGATGCAGACGACCCCTACTAAAAAAAAATATGTTGTAGGTACTCTTGAATCGTAAAGTTGTGAATAGGTAGACTTTAATTTTCTCTCCGATCTGTGAATGTACTTAAAGTTGCTTGATGTAATAAAAAATACAGAAAAATATTAGTCAATTTTGTCAACACGACCACTTTTCTTTCTCTCTACTTCTTCAAAATCCCTTGTATAAATTTATTTTTGGCGTCGGCGATATTTTCTTAGGTTTCTAAACCAATGCTAACGAAGTGTTTTAACCTAAATTAACTTTAATGTTAGTCCTAAATCTAATCAGAACATTTAATTAAGTAATATTAGTTAATTAGTTACTATTAATTTTGCTTTTCAAAAATATGAAATGAAAAGTGGCGCCATCTTGTGGTAGGTTCGAGAGTGAGCGGCCGTGTTTGTTTGGGGTACGGTCAAGAGCCCCCGGTCATGAGTCCCCTTAGGTCATAAGCCCCCCCCCCCCCCCCCGGTCACGAGCCCCCTCTCCATGTTTTTTAAATCCTTATTTACCTAGTTAAACAAATGAAGAACTACTTTGATAGAAATAACTGAGAGTTGCTAATGTAGTTTGTTGTATCCGCTAGATTGTTGTACTGCACACTTCATGATTGCTTAATGACCTGGCAGGGGGGTTCGGGGGGCGGCACGCTCCCCGATATACATATATTTTATGTCTAATCAGTAATGAACTACAAAAGTGTCAATAAGGATTAAATAATATAGGTAAATAAGGATTTAAAAACAGGGGGGCTCGTGACCGGGGGGGCTCATGACCGGGGGGGGGGGGAGCTCTTGACCTACACCCTGTTTGTTTACAGCTGGCAATGTTTAGGAACAACGGAATACTACAGATTATAAAAAATTTAGTTTAAATTATACAAAATATTTTGAAAGCTATATTGCATTGTAATTAAGTTATATAGCCTTGATTAATTAGCTGTTCAAATAAACACGTGACCATACATTGAAGTGAAAATAAAAACTATTTTGAGAAAAAAAAACTATTTTATTTCAGGAATTATATTTAGATTGGAAGTATTTCCCATTTGCAAATAAAAACTATACTTTTACTGCTTCTTCAATATACTCTAGAATAAAAAAAATGAATGAACTCTATTCAGAAAAGAAGCTATTATGTTTCAACTAAATAAATACTCCATAAATAATGATTGGTGAAACCTTATGAACATGAATAAACCTCTGTTCTCTTTCCTTGTTAGTTGGTAGGTACTACATACTCTATCCTATTATGAAATAATGGATTCATTTAATCAATTGGAGTTTTGATTGTTTACTGCTACCTAAGCTGTGTGAGGATAAACACAAATTATATTACTTTGAGGTAAGATTTGCAGTGCTCACAGTGATGTTCTACCATGCGTATTAAGCACTAGCTAAGTTGACTCAAGGGCCGTACACACGTGTGGTTTTTTAAGTCTTTCCACCAGACTTTTTGCTAAGCTCCTCCTACTTTTTCCACGAGAATATAAGAAAAAACAATATAATAATAATTATATCGTTTTTTCATATATTCTCGTGGAAAAAGTAGGAGCTTAGCAAAAAGTCTGGTGGAAAGACTGAAAAAACCCCACGTGTGTACGGCTCTTAAAGACGCAACACCAGTTTTGATAGCAATTCAAGTCTGATTATAAATATCTTTGCTCAACGGCAAACAAGTTAGAACAAGTGTCCTTCCCCGTAAATGGTTGTGCTCATATATCGTGCATTTTCAATTAATTGAAAAAATATATAACAGCGAAATGAAGGTAAGAAGCAATGACAACTTATGAATATGATTTCAGATACAAGAAAAATGAATTACTCTTGGCTTAGGAATAGTTAGATCACTGGTTATTCCTTTCTATTTTACAGTAAGAAGGATGCTTATCTCAAAGTTTCCCACTAAACCTACATTCACCTTTTCAAATATGATTCGGATTCTGCTTCTCTGTTCCGTTTTCATCTCCCAATTGCCTACAGAAGTTGCAGCTTACAATTCAAGTGAGTACCTACCTACCTAGTACGGGGACTTCTCAATAGTCCGACGCCCCACTATTTCGACAGTTAGGTTCATCTCTCTGTGTTATTTTTCGTTTTATTTTTTGATTAAAATAAATAATATGACTAATAACTATCTAAATAATAAAATAATTTTTAATTTCTTTCCTTTTTTTAAATTTCATATTACTCTTTTACTTTCTTTATTTCTAATATTAATCAGTATGATGCAATCCATCATTTGATTTCCTAATTTAATGTAGTTTATTGTATCCGCTAGTTTGTTGTACTGCACACTTCATGATTGTTTAATGACCTGGCAGGGGGATTTGGGGGCGGCATACCCCCCTATATACATATATTTTACGTTTAATCAGTAATAAACTACAAAAGTGTCGGACTACTGAATAGTAACCCTACCAATCTACTTCGTATATAAAGTTAAGCACTAATAAAGCGTATATAGTAGTAGTATACCACATTTTAAACTTTAAAATTTCTTTTAATTCCTCGATTTAAATTAGGTCGATTTTATCTCAAAACTTTATTCAAAATTTTATTTATTAAATACGTACCTACTTATGTTACAAAATTACTATGATAGATAGATAGATATATGGATTCATTTTTTAACGCTACTTCCAGTTTTAGAGGATAGAGCTTGGGTTATGCTCTTCAACTACGAGGTCTTAGATTTTGTGTTAGGTAGACTCGTAGGCTTCATTTACTATCAACTCTTCATTTTCCTCATCCATCATGGTGAGTGCAGCCACTGGTCACTCACTGAGTAGCTTTTCTTCATCCTTGAGCATTGTCACCGATAGGTGACTTTGTTCATGGAGCCACTTTCTTTCTGAATGCTTCTTCGAGTCCCTTGTATTTAATATTCTTTTGACGCTAGCGATATAGTCAACGGTATGGCTAAAGCAGACATTAAAGTTAATATTATTTATTGTCATGTAGAACCGTTCGATAATTTGCAATTTACTCTATGAGTCTATTTAATATTAGAAAAATAGCAATGTTCTATGGTATGATCTATTATTCTCTTTAAAAATTAGTTACCAAGAATATTTTTTCACTTTTTCATCATCCATAATGTGAATTAAAACGATCTTTATTTTTTCACTATAGCAATAAAAAGTGATTTTAATATCTGAATTAATATATATGATGTTATGGATCTAACAGAATACCGAGTAACATTTCTTTATCTATGAGTTTTACTTTCACAATGGTGATAGTGATTTTGTTAATGAAGCTACTTTTTGTCTGATTAATTCTTCTAACTCCTGGTGTATATCATAAACGTACAGAAGGATCTCCAATTCAAATAAATCCTAATGAATTACTTGTTGCAACAGGATGTACCTTCCCCAGAGAATTTCAGGGTCCATGGATTTCATCAAGGGACATGAACGTTGTGACTATATCGGAGTCCAGCATCGACTTAAAAAGCCGCTGTTTCGCCACTGACGGCTTGAACTCCTACCTCATAATAGAACCGTGCGTAATTTCTAACTTCCTCCATTCACCTGAAAGTGAAAACACGTCAAGCAAAGGTGAATAGGTAAATTAGTTCATTAATTACATCTTTTTATCCATAGTGACCGAAATTGCTACAAATGTATGGAATTTACCCAGTTACACCATAACATTCTGCAGTACAGGGAGAGTGAGTAACCATCTAATTCTATACAATTAAACTTGATATAAACATCATAACATCTTCAAGCTTTTGATTTGAAACCTAGAGAATTAACCTCAAATTTTCCTCAGCCCACTGTTCGTCCAACAGCATTATAGATTACGTGTGCGATTTCTTGAGGCCGGACGATTTACGGATTTCACTGATGCGGTATAACGCACAGCCGATTGCTTGTCCCTTTCCTGACTCTTACTCCTTCGAGTACAATGGAGGTGGAGGACTGTGTTCCAATCCCCCTTCTACGGCCCGTTCTTGTATGGACCCCAGTAAAGTTCACTTCCACTACCTAGCATGTCCGGATGTTAGATATTCCGAAACAGTTGGTGAGAGTAACTGATTATACCTATCTCTTTTCGATAAATTTCAAATATTATATAGCATAAATAATTAATATAATTTCAGAATATACTTAAAATATGATTGAAGGCAAAAACCTTTGACGAAAAAATAATTTCTAGAGAAATTTGATAACTTTCATATTCTTTTGGTTCTTATTTGATCTGTAACAATTACAAGATGAAATATATTGTTTCAGCTAGGAAATTTAGTTTTAGAAAAATTCCATAAAAATTCATAAAACGTCCATCCTATTCAAACTATACATTTTTGTTCGCAGTGGAAGAGGTGACTTGCATCGGCAAATGGGAACTTGATTCCGCTAGTTATTTCTTTGGCATTTCGAAAGGAAGGTAAGAACAATTTCAATCGTAGTAGAAAAAGATCGAGTGAAATTAAATGTGACATATCAAAAGCAATGATTAATGGTTTATTTCTAGAATCACTAAGTATTTCAGAGTTATGTTTTGCGTCTTCTAAGTCCCTTTTGAATTGGAAGGTTTAGAAATTTCACAATTAGAATAATTTAGAACCATAAGCGTCAAGACACCAACCAATGAAATGATTTAACATTTACTACATCAGGTTCCGATGTTTCGCATACGCTAATCGAAGTGACGGAGGTTTCGAAGTATCTATGAGCAGAGATCCAACTTGCTCCGATGTGTTGAATCTCGGATTTGGCACAAGATTATCTCTAGATAAAGGTAAAGAGCTATTGTGCATATTCAACAAAATTAGGAAGTGTTTGTTAATTGCAGGGGGTATCTAGTATTCGGTCGGGGGTGGGGGGGGGGGGGGGTTGGGGCTTTCCAAAATAATTTTATGTGTTTGAAAAAAATACTACCTCATACTTGAAGAAATGTCATTTATTTGATTTTTTTTTAATTGTTCTGAACATGCTTACACTGTGACTGTGTTCCATCAGAAGCGTCATTTTTAAATTGCGAATTGGGAGAACTTAAAATGATTCAAGTTGTATTATGTATAGGTCATTTTGTTCATAAAGAATGGATTTTAACATCCCATTGATATTAGCATTGATCTTCCACTTAAAAAATGTTTCTGAATTTGAGAAGAAATGGATCGTCCTGTACTTTGTAGTTGTCCAAACAATTTCTCCTTCAACAGTACGTCGAAAATTCATGCTTCACTCCAAAATAAATAGAAGGGCGGCTAAATCATACCACCCGAAAAAGTTCACTAGAGACTAGAGTTCGTGGTCTTTTCAATAAGACTGCTTCTATAATCTATCCACAAAAAAAGCAAATGAAAATAAAACCAAAATGAACAGAAGCAGTGATTCATGAGGTGAAGAGTTTCTTAGAAGAAACCCCCAGTTGTTCTCAGAAAAGCTTCTCAACAGATTTCACCCATCTAATCTTCGTTGTGGAGGATCGTCAGACATGATCTTCGTTTCTGTTTTAGCATTACACTTCATTTCAACCATTGAATGATGTGCACGAAGCACAGAGAAGTCAGTTTTGTCAGTGGATTCTGCAGCAACCATCCAACGAGAGTATCCTTTGCCTCCGTCAAAAAAAAACACATCGAAAAAACAACGGAGTGTAGACTAATGAAAATCCTCGAAATATCAACGGAATAAATGAAAGGTATGATGCTAAGGTAATATCTTTGTTGCCATTATTAATGGAATGTATCTAATCTTTCATGCATTCCTTGACGATGATGGCAACTTGTCATCGGTCAATGGTTTTTCATATCTGATATTGATCCAGGGCATTATTTGGCCCAGACTTCACCATTATGCAACTCATTCTTGACTTTGGTGGATTCACTTCACCACATAGCACAAATACCGCTTTAGAATTGCTCAATGAAAAGTTTCGAGATCGATTTATTTGCAGATGAACGGAAAATCCCTGGCCAGCACACAGTCAAGATCTCAACCCTTTGGATTTTCACTTCTTGGCTGCTGCACAAACTCGAGTTTATATATGAAAAAGAAGATTCCATTGAGTCTCTTGTACAAAGTGTTCAAAGTTCTGATGAAAGATATAACCAGGAGACCCCAAGAAATTTTACAAGAATGTTTTGAATTTTGCTTCGTTCTGTCTTCAGGCTGGAGGAGGTCATTTTCAACAACTTTGGTAGGGCCTCAGGAGATGTGCCTCATATGATACAGCATATAGGACAATAAATGATTAATAATAGTAATACTTTCTTTTCCATCAAAGTGGTTTATCTATGATGACAATTGAGGCATTAGAAGTGCTTCTAATTCGCAATTTTAAAAGGTCGTTTCTGCTGGAACACACTGTATGCATTTTATAGTCCATATGCTGTATTTTAAATCTAATAGACCGTTAGTCAATATCTTAATCATAATATTCAATCATTGGCTGCAGCAAAAATCATCGAAACCATATTATTCATTATACACTCTGTTCCATCAGATACGTCATTTTTTTAAATGCGAATTAGAAGCACTCGGAACTTTCGGTTTCAGGTATAAATAAAACTTATTAGTTAGCTACACAAAACACTAGCGGATGCAACAACATACATAACGGTCATTTATCTTGAGACACCATTTATAATTCCGAGACCGAAATTTCCTAGAACCTAGGAAAGGGTAGAAGGTTTAGCAGTCTTCAGAATGAAAACTGTGGAATCTCGGTTAAACTTATAACAGGCCAAAGAAGTCACACATAGTTGATTGTATTCACGGAGTAGCTATTCTGTATCCATGAGTCCTTCCTCCAACTGATGGAATGTGAATTAGTTCATGGAGCCACTATCCTTTCTGACTGCTTCATAGAGTCAGTTGTATTTAATTCCTTTTTACGTTTGCGATAGTCTTTGGTTCTCAGGCAGACGTTTAATAGTTTGCCTTGAAGTTTTTTTTTGTTGTTGTGATAGCTATTGTATATTTAGTGTGAGACACAAGGTTATCTAATATTCATACATTCATTATCTTGTGATATTTTTTAATATATAGTAACCACGTCGTTCACTTTTTTTTTAAATCATATGTGACGTACAAAACTGTTGACAAACTTAGTTAAAACTATTGAAATTTTTGTTGCATACAGTTGAGAGTAGAGTTCCGCACTGTCAGTTCCCCATTAAGTTCAATGAGTGGCAATCCATAGATGGGGAAGGAAAACTCCAACTTGGTGAAGAAAAATCCCACCTGAGGTACAGTACCATACGTCGAGAATCAGAAAGAACCGTCATCTACACTTGCCACCACATCAACAAGGTAAAGTCAATTAAATTATTTTAAACCTCTTTTGAATGAAAAATGATTTAGCTACGGCAAAAATAAACCAATAAATTGTTCACTATCTAATTAATTTATTTTATTTTCAGAGTCTGCAAGAGGCTTACAATTTAAAGAACAGTAGTTTGAACTCCTCGAACTTCGATGTCGCAACCTCTCCCAAAGAAAGAATGTTGGGTTATTTCGTTTCGAAAGTGACACAAGGATGGTAAAGATAACGTAGAAGTTATCTAACAGACTGAATCCAGAAAACAGTTTTCATTATTTTCTACCGATAGTCTGATTAAAAGAAGTGGATCCAAAACCTATTTATCTCTCTGTTTTGTTTATATTCAGGAATTGGAAGATTAGGAGTGGGATCTTTAAATTATTTCATCTTCTTTCAGTACAAGTGGGTTCAAATGCATCAAGATTTTAGAAAAGAATCATCATGTGCTAGAGTTATTCATGGGTGAGTGTAGGAAACTCAGTTCTCTCCATTAAAGCTGTTAACTAATTTGTACATCCAATTTTCATTTGAAATTTGATATTTTAATATAATCATATTTACAATATCTTAAGGTATAGAATTTTTCAAATTCCTTTCCTGCTCAGAACCACCACGACAGTATTACTCTGAAACTGATACATATTTAACTAGTTTTGGATAATATTTTTTTCAGGTGAATCGACTGAAGTAGCTGATGAGGCTTGTAGTCACCAATTCTTCGACGAAGAGTCAGCAAACTCCACTTCTTTCACCAGTGAGTCATGGTAGCTCTTACTTTCTATCTTAGGCTTCGACTCACCACTTTGAATGAAATTAAAATATGTGAGCATACAATTGACTTTCCACTAGAATATCCTGTATGATATTCTTGTTTTCTTCCTTCTCATATTGCTAGAGGAGTGATTACCAGAGACTGTACTGCCCCTTCACTATGACCTCTACATCAACCCATATCTCCTACAGAAGAGCTATTCAGGTAAGTCGACGAAAAGAGAGAATTTCTTTGTGGTAAACCCACTTTTGAAAAATCTTTTTTTAATTTTTGGACCGATCTTTCTGAAATTTCTACAGTATATGTAACTTTGCAAAAAAAAATACATTTTGTTCGTGTACTTTTTCGATTTTGGCTTTAGTTTTCGAAAAAAAATGTAGTTTTAAAATATTTTGATTTTTTTTTTACAAATTTCAAACGACGAGAAATGTATGAGTGTATATGCTAGAATGAAAACGAAGACAGTTTTGGGATCCTTGGAACTTTTCGAACAAATGGTTTGAAGGGTTTTTCAAATTTATTTCCTGTTTTTTTATTAGCATTTTTTGATTACTAACTAAAATTTTCAAAAAAATCCAAAACTTTAGATTTTGAAATGCGATAAAAAGAAAACGAGTGAGAAATTTGAAAAAGCCTTCTGTAGATTTGTTAGGAATGTTTCAAGAATTCTAAAACTCTCTTTGGTTTTCTTGTAGCGTGTAAACTCATTGACTTCTCGTCTTTTTTATTGGAAAATCCGCAATTTACAGGAATGTAAATGCAATTGAATATTGCTATCATTTATGTTTCTATTTTATTACATTTCCTAATATTTTCAACAATGACCTCAAGGTAGAAAATTTTTCATTCGTCAAATAACACTATAATCCTATAATTGAAGTTGTACCCTACCAATTGAATCTTATCGGACTTAAAGGCCATTGCGACGATTTTATACATTGACTAAAACGTAAATAAATTTATTCGGGAACATCAATAATAAAATAATATTTAACTATATCATTTTTGAAGGTTTGTTAAATTTTAGGCTATTTAGTTAATCCATTTAGCGGTGAAAACGTCAATCTCCTTGCGTGCGTTTGTCACGTTTGTGTTCATTATATTTGTCACCAAATCTGTACCAACGCCATCTAGCGGTACAACTGACTATTTATCCATTTAACCCTAATTTATCAACGGTTGTGTTCAAATAATGTATAATTGTATATCTATTGGGTAAAGTTATAAAATGAACTATTTAGAATTTACAAAAAAAAATTTCATCTTTTACAGGCAAAGTTAGCATTGAAATCAATTCTACGACTCCAAGAGACTATTTTCTACTCAACACCAACGGACTCACCATCACCAACATCACTCTCACCAAACGGAATGAGAGTGGAGAGTGGGAGGTGAGTGTAACGAGTGGGAGGTGGTGAGTGTAACGAGTGGGAGGTGGTGAGTGTAGCGAGTGGGAGGTGGTGAGTGTAACGAGTGGGAGGTGGTGAGTGTAACGAGTGGGAGGTGGTGAGTGTAACGAGTGGGAGGTGGTGAGTGTAACGAGTGGGAGGTGGTGAGTGTAACGAGTGGGAGGTGGTGAGTGTAACGAGTGGGAGGTGGTGAATGTAACGAGTGGGAGGTGGTGAGTGTAACGAATGGGAGGTGGTGAGTGTAACGAGTGGGAGGTGGTGAGTGTAATGAGTGGGAGGTGGTGAGTGTAACGAGTGGGAGGTGGTGAGTGTAATGAGTGGGAGGTGGTGAGTGTAATGAGTGGGAGGTGGTGAGTGTAATGAGTGGGAGGTGGTGAGTGTAATGAGTGGGAGGTGGTGAGTGTAACGAGTGGGAGGTGGTGAGTGTAACGAGTGGGAGGTGGTGAGTGGAGGTGGTGAGTGTAACGAGTGGGAGGTGGTGAGTGTAACGAGTGGGAGGTGGTGAGTGTAACGAGTGGGAGGTGGTGAGTGTAACGAGTGGGAGGTGGTGAGTGTAACGAGTGGGAGGTGGTGAGTGTAATGAGTGGGAGGTGGTGAGTGTAACGAGTGGGAGGTGGTGAGTGTAACGAGTGGGAGGTGGTGAGTGTAACGAGTGGGAGGTGGTGAGTGGAGGTGGTGAGTGTAACGAGTGGGAGGTGGTGAGTGTAACGAGTGGGAGGTGGTGAGTGTAACGAGTGGGAGGTGGTGAGTGTAACGAGTGGGAGGTGGTGAGTGTAACGAGTGGGAGGTGGTGAGTGTAATGAGTGGGAGGTGGTGAGTGTAACGAGTGGGAGGTGGTGAGTGTAACGAGAGGGACGTGGTGAGTGTAATGAGTGGGAGGTGGTGAGTGTAACGAGTGGGAGGTGGTGAGTGTAATGAGTGGGAGGTGGTGAGTGTAATGAGTGGGAGGTGGTGAGTGTAATGAGTGGGAGGTGGTGAGTGTAATGAGTGGGAGGTGGTGAGTGTAATGAGTGGGAGGTGGTGAGTGTAACGAGTAGGAGGTGAGTGTCATCAGTTATGTTAATGAGAGTAAACCAATGAGGGTAATTATAATCTATTAAGCAAAACTAATTTAGTACCTACCATAATCTGTAAATTCCTAGATAATGACAGTCTTCTATAGATTATTGAAACTTTTCAAGTTAATGACAGCCTTTCTATACATTGCCATATCAAAGTTACGACACGACACTGTCTTTTTCCAAATGCAACTCAAAAAGTCATTAAAATTTCTCTTCAAAATGCAGAAAAAGGGTCGGAAAATAGATTATGGAGGATATTTCCACAGGGTTGTGCTCATCAGAAGATTTAGGAATTCAAACAATATGCTATTCATGCTTTTTGAAAACATGTAGGAACTATGGAAATGTTAAAAAAAAAACATTTGTTGTTCTTGTTATTTTATTTAATAAAGCCGTATTATCATTATTTAATTGTTTATCTTAACCTTATATTTAAGTTTTAATATTCTATAAAAGGCTGTCGTTTACTAGGAAGCTGGACTCAATTAGGCCTGCAGTTGACTCTTTGTGACTGTTTTTGCAGTTAGTTCCTCTACCGGACTCCTTTGAGTTCACACCCCATGACTTCTTAGTGGTGTGGCCAGTGAGGCCTCAACAGTCCGGTCTGTTTAAACTCTTGTGCCACTTTGGTGGTTCTTTGGTGGAAGATGGGCACAATGAGTTCTACCACACCAACTACAACCATCAAGACAATGTCACAAGGTTGGTGAAATGGAGTGTGGTTTCGATTAAGTTTATTATTATTATGATGTGTGAATAATTCTTTTAAAGGCTCTTAAAGGAAATAACATTATTAAAACAATTGTTCGGCATGATATATAGATATGTTTTCATATAGCTAGGGTGGATATTTTTATTTTAGATTTTTTTATTTCATCTGACTGTCATTAAGTTCTATATTAAAGTTTATCTCAGATATTTTAACTTACCCTAATTTATCTTTCTGTTCTACTTTTTACTTAGAAATTTTGCCACCACCAACTTCGAACCGATGTCCGTCAGAAAAACTTTCCCCTGTTTTGACGATCCCAGCTTTAAATCAACGTACAATGTAACTGTTGTGAAGCCTTCCGACGAAGGATACATTGTTCTGTCTAACATGCCTGTTCAGGTAAAGGCTACAACTGTACATTCTCTTTTGATATCTAGAGCCCATTCTTCACATGATACAACACATTTTTCTTATTGTATAATTATTTACTCTGATCTAAATTAATGTTTTTTTTTTTATAAATTTAGCTAATAATGCCCCCTGAAGTTATTTATTCAATTAACAATTACATCTCTTTCCTGTTTGATATTTTATATTTCACATCTAATTAACGTGTTTCTTTAACAGAGTGAAGAGGCTGACAAACCGTCTCCTGGCCTCACTGAAATTATTTTCAAAAAAACTCCTCCGATGAGCAATCATTTGCTACACTTCACTCTCTGTGAATTCACTTATTTTGAGGTAATTTAAGAAATAGTATTATTATAAATACTCCTTCTTTATAATAGGACAATATGAATTATCTTGAAGGGCCGTACACACGTAGGGTTTTTTAAGTCTTTCCACCAGACTTTTTGCCAAGCTCCTCCTACCTTGTCCACAAGATTTTTGAATCATACGAGAAAAAACGATATAATTATTCGCTATTTTAGTCGGTATCCATACTAAAAAAAATTGTTTCAAAACAAAATATGTTTGAACTACTATCGTTATAAAAACAATAGTTTCAAACAAGCTATTATTCTTAATTGAATAAAAAAAAATGTTTGAAAATACTATATAATTTTATTCTATTTTTGGTGTTCAAAATTTCTCTATAATGATGAATATTATTTCCATATGTTCTTTTCAGAAGATACTAGCAAATGGTTTGGCCATGAGACTCTATGCCCCTGCAGACAGAATAAACAGAACAAGTTACGTTTTGGAGACAGGGGCAGCTACTCTTGAGTACTATGAGAACTTTCTTGACTTCCCCTACCCGCTACCTAAAATGGGTAAATTATAGATGCAATAGTTTAATATAGTTATGGATTGAATGAATTTTAAAAATAGTAAAAGTTATAAAAATCCAGTACAAAATTATAAGGCAATTGCCAAAAATGAACCATTTTCAATCTAGCTAAAGTTTAAATAAAAAAGAAAAAACATAAATAGTTGCTACAATATAATTTCGGGTGTTATTCCTTTTCGTTTCCTTTTAGATGTTTTCTTTCTTTGCAGACATTCTTGTTCTTCCTCATTCATCCATGGAGGCAACTGAACATTTTGGCAGACTAACCTTTCCCGAGACTAGCCTTTTCTACAGTGCGGATAGAAATGCTGAGACCGAAGAGAAGATGGCGCGTGAAGTGGCGAATAAACTGGCTAAGCAATGGCTAGGAAACATTGGTGAGAAATGTTACGTTCAACCCATTGTTAATTTGAAATATTTCTTGTATCTTCTTTATTTCTTGTATCTTCTTTATTTCTTGTATCTTCTTTATTTCTTGTATCTTCTTTATTTCTTGTATCTTCTTTATTTCTTGTATCTTCTTTATTTCTTGTATCTTCTTTATTTCTTGCATCTTCTTTATTTCTTGCATCTTCTTTATTTCTTGTATATTCTTTATTTCTTGTATCTTCTTTATTTCTTGTATCTTCTTTATTTCTTGTATCTTCTTTATTTCTTGTATATTCTTTATTTCTTGTATATTCTTTATTTCTTGTATCTTCTTTATTTCTTGTATCTTCTTTATTTCTTGTATCTTCTTTATTTCTTGTATCTTCTTTATTTCTTGTATCTTCTTTATTTCTTGTATATTCTTTATTTTTTGTATCTTCTATAGTTTTCCGTGAAATTGGTTCAATGTTGCTTAAAATTACCAAATTTCCATTTTGTCACGTCAATATTTCATGTGTCTGTGTTCTCCGCCACTTGCCGATTTGCGCAATCTCGAGAATGCTCTGTGCGTTTTTAACCACCTTCTGCCGAGCGTGCATTAATTTCTTCATTTTATTTATAATAAAATTCAATAACTACTTATATATGTGTATATATATTATTTTTTGTATATTTTTATTTATATATATATATATATGAAGATTACTTTTAAAAAGTCAACAAAGATGACAAGGAATGAACAACGATGATTCGCTAGTTTGTTGTACTGCACACTTCATGATTGTTTAATGACCTTATAGGGGGTTGGGGCGTCACGTCCCTGATATACACATATTAGCATTCGATTTCATAATAAATAAAAAGAAGGTATTAACGCACGCTCGGCATTAGGAGGTTAAAAACGTGCAGCGCATTCTCGAGATTGTACTAATCGGCAAATAGCGCGGAACATTTGCAAATATTTCATGTCTCTGCACCACTATTTCATGTCTCTTCACCACTATTTCATGTCTCTGCACCACTATTTCATGTCTCTTCACCACTATTTCATGTCTCTTCACCACTATTTCATGTCTCTTCACCACTATTTCATGTCTCACCACCTTTCTTCACAGTGACCATAAGGTGGCAGGATGACTGGCTGTTTGAGTCCCTTGCTTCCTACTTTGAGTTGAGGGCAGTTAGCAACATTAGCAGTCACTGGATTATGGTGAGTTGAAGAATTTAATTTGTTAAAATGCTCAGTTGATGATCACACATGAGGACGTGGAGACAATTTTGATAATCATAATTAAATATCTTGATATCTTGTGTTACATGGCGGTAACACAAAAATCACACAGCGAGTGTTCTGGCGGCGAATTGTCCTCGCGGCGAATTGTCCAGTCACCCTATTCAATGTACAAAATATTAAAAAATGAATTGAGTATTGTTGAAGACTATTCATATGCATCTAGCAGTTAATTTCGTAACTGCAATACATAGGACAATGATGAAAAAAATTAGTTACAAATTGCAATAGTAGATCAATTTCTGGAATACTTTTACTACTTTGTTATACGCAATTTTAATCTTAATGTGTTTATAGTCCTACCAAAGGTTGAGCAATAAAAAAAAATAATGATCAGTTTAAAATATTTTAGCTTCAAAAATTTATTAGAAAGCTAGTTATGAATTTTTCTCAATTTTTATTTTGTGTTAATCCTATACAGTATAACTCCTCTATATTTCAACTCCTGTATAGTGAATAATCCTGTATAGTAGAACCCTGTATAGTGAATTTACCTCTATAGTGAACATAAAAAAATACAAATATTCATAAGTTTTCTATGAAAATCTATATAGTAAATTAGTTATATTTCATGAAAGAGGTGATCTACTAGTGTAACTCCTCTATAGTGAAGTCATATGTAGTGAACCATCCTCATTTTTAAGAGTTCTGGAAAATGAAATACGTTGAATAATAAATTTATTTGAAAAAGAAGAAATATTTCATTTAGTCTGCCATGAAAAGTCCAGTTTTCTATTCATCTCTTAAATCCTCTATAGTGAACTAAATCCTCTATAGTGAACTAGCTAAATCCTCTATAGTGAACTAAATCCTCTATAGTGAACTAAATCCTCTATAGTGAACTAAATCCTCTATAGTGAACTAAATCCTCTATAGTGAACTAAATCCTCTATAGTGGACTAAATCCTCTATAGTGAACTAAATCCTCTATAGTGAACTAAATCCTCTATAGTGAACTAAATCCTCTATAGTGAACTAGTTCAACTGTATTCTTATTTTCAGGAAGAACTTTTCTTGAGTGAGAGGCAGCGAAAAGCTTTTCTGTTGGACGGAAGAGTTTCGTCACAGCCTTTGTTAAAGAAAGGCAGTTTGCAAACCAACAAAGTTGATGACATCTCGACAGTGAAAGTAAGTGACATATAATCAATTAGCACATACCTTCGCCACCGCCGCTTATAAATGTCATTAACCTTCCAATAATCATTGAGTTATAAATGACCTTGACCTTTGACCCATTCGCTCCCAAAATCGAATAAGATGGTTCCTGGATAATTTGGTTGAATACTTTTTGAATTATACAAATAACAAAATAGAAATAAATAAATGTCGGTCTGAACATAACGTTCTGCAATTTTGCGAAGATATCAATGGCCATTAGAAGCAACGAAAGAAATTTCTGTTCTCTGTTGATAGAATTCATCAATAAATCTCCATGTTGGTCGGCTTGTGTCATATTTTGAGTCTTTAGTGAAAAATCATTTGCATCGTCCTTTGTAATTAAGGATTTATATTATTCGTCTGTTAGAATTGGTTTGTTTCTGGAGAGTCTTAAATTCGCAAATATCATTCCTATGTAATGGTAAGAAAAATATAAAATTGTCTCCAATATTATTTCCATAATATCTAAAATCATTGAAAAAATAGTAAGTAATTATTCCAAAAGAATAGCATCGTCTACGACAAGCAGTTAGACTTCTGTTAAGGGCCGTACACACATAGGTTTTTTTTAATTCTTTCCACCAGACTTTTTACTAAGCTCCTCCTACTTTTTCCACCAGACTTTTTGCTAAGCTCCTCCTACTTTTTCCATGTGACTTTTGAATCATATAAAAAAAACTAGTAATTAACAGCAGTTGAGACTTCCTGAAAGAACTATAAATTTCTTTGTTGTTTTCCTGTTTTGTACATGTACCATTTTTATATTTATAGTTTCTGAATAAAGTTTATTATTACAGTAATCATTCCAGGGTGCATCCGTACTGCGTATGCTGGAACGAGTTATCGGCTCGTCAGTCTTCAAGTCTGGCATCAAGAATTTCCTCAAAAAGTACGCCTACCAAAATACTGAATCTGCTCAATTGTTTCAAGAATTAACTTCTGCGTGGAAAGAAGCGGGCGGTGATGTGAGTTACAAAGCATGTCGTCTAGCTCGGTGGTTCTAAAGGGCCGTACACACATAGGGTTTTTTAAGTCTTTCCACCAGATTTTTTTGCTAACCTCTTCCTATTTTTTCCACGAGAATATAGGAAAAAACGATATAATTGTTATTTATTTCAGTTGATATCCATGATACCTGCAGGTATCGTTGATACCAACTAAAATAAATAATCCTTATATAGTTTTTTCTTATATTCTCGTGGAAAAATAGGAGGAGCTTAGCAAAAAATCTGGTGACTTAAAAGAAACCTACGAGTGTAACGGCCCTTTAGAGTGAGTTCCAGGCACCCTTTTGTATCTGGATTGTTTATAGGATGTGCTTGAGATGGCTGTTTTATTTGTTATTTATAAGTTCGGTTCTCGCACTTAATATCATGCAGAATATACATGAAGTATATTTGCCATTTTCTCACATCATAGTAACCAAATATATTATAGTTGTAAACTTGTATCTTTTCAATCTATTTCTATGCAATACAATGCTCAGGGGGTGCCTGAAATACTTTAAGAACCACTGATATACTGCGACTAATGACCATATTCGTCCAGATTGTAAATGTACCAAATAACAAAAGACTAGGTAGCTATATTAGATAACAAGAGACTAGGTAGCTATATTAGATAACAAGAGACTAGGTAGCTATATTAGATAACAAGAGACTAGGTAGACTAGGTAGCTATATTAGATAACAAGAGACTAGGTAGACTAGGTAGCTATATTAGATAACAAGAGACTAGGTAGCTATATTAGATAACAAGAGACTAGGTAGACTAGGTAGCTATATTAGATAACAAGAGACTAGGTAGCTATATTAGATAACAAGAGACTAGGTAGACTCGGTAGCTATATTAGATAACAAGAGACTCGGTAGCTATATTAGATAACAAGAACTAGGTAGACTAGGTAGCTATATTAGATAACAAGAGACTAGGTAGCTATATTAGATAACAAGAGACTAGGTAGACTAGGTAGCTATATTAGATAACAAGAGACTAGGTAGCTTTATTAGATAACAAGAGACTAGGTAGACTAGGTAGCTATATTAGATAACAAGAGACTAGGTAGCTATATTAGATAACAAGAGACTAGGTAGACTCGGTAGCTATATTAGATAACAAGAGACTCGGTAGCTATATTAGATAACAAGAACTAGGTAGACTAGGTAGCTATATTAGATAACAAGAGACTAGGTAGCTATATTAGATAACAAGAGACTAGGTAGACTAGGTAGCTATATTAGATAACAAGAGACTAGGTAGCTATATTAGATAACAAGAGACTAGGTAGACTAGGTAGCTATATTAGATAACAAGAGACTAGGTAGCTATATTAGATAACAAGAGACTAGGTAGACTAGGTAGCTATATTAGATAACAAGAGACTAGGTAGACTAGGTAGCTATATTAGATAACAAGAGACTCGGTAGCTATATTAGATAACAAGAGACTAGGTAGCTATATTAGATAACAAGAACTAGGTAGACTCGGTAGCTATATTAGATAACAAGAGACTAGGTAGACTAGGTAGCTATATTAGATAACAAGAGACTAGGTAGCTATATTAGATAACAAGAACTAGGTAGACTCGGTAGCTATATTAGATAACAAGAACTAGGTAGACTAGGTATCTATATTAGATAACAAGAACTAGGTAGACTCGGTAGCTATATTAGATAACAAGAGACTCGGTAGCTATATTAGATAATAAGAGACTCGGTAGCTATATTAGATAACAAGAACTAGGTAGACTAGGTAGCTATATTAGATAACAAGAACTAGGTAGACTAGGTAGCTATATTAGATAACAAGAGACTAGGTAGCTATATTAGATAACAAGAACTAGGTAGACTCGGTAGCTATATTAGATAACAAGAGACTAGGTAGACTAGGTAGCTATATTAGATAACAAGAGACTCGGTAGCTATATTAGATAACAAGAACTAGGTAGACTCGGTAGCTATATTAGATAACAAGAGACTAGGTAGCTATATTAGATAACAAGAACTAGGTAGACTCGGTAGCTATATTAGATAACAAGAGACTAGGTAGACTAGGTAGCTATATTAGATAACAAGAGACTAGGTAGCTATATTAGATAACAAGAGACTAGGTAGACTAGGTAGCTATATTAGATAACAAGAGACTAGGTAGCTATATTAGATAACAAGAGACTAGGTAGCTATATTAGATAACAAGAACTAGGTAGACTCGGTAGCTATATTAGATAACAAGAGACTAGGTAGACTAGGTAGCTATATTAGATAACAAGAGACTCGGTAGCTATATTAGATAACAAGAACTAGGTAGACTCGGTAGCTATATTAGATAACAAGAGACTAGGTAGCTATATTAGATAACAAGAACTAGGTAGACTCGGTAGCTATATTAGATAACAAGAGACTAGAAAGACTAGGTAGCTATATTAGATAACAAGAGACTAGGTAGCTATATTAGATAACAAGAACTAGGTAGACTCGGTAGCTATATTAGATAACAAGAGACTAGGTAGCTATATTAGATAACAAGAACTAGGTAGACTCGGTAGCTATATTAGATAACAAGAGACTAGGTAGACTAGGTAGCTATATTAGATAACAAGAACTAGGTAGACTCGGTAGCTATATTAGATAACAAGAGACTAGGTAGACTAGGTAGCTATATTAGATAACAAGAACTAGGTAGACTCGGTAGCTATATTAGATAACAAGAACTAGGTAGACTCGGTAGCTATATTAGATAACAAGAACTAGGTAGACTAGGTATCTATATTAGATAACAAGAACTAGGTAGACTAGGTAGCTATATTAGATAACAAGAACTAGGTAGACTAGGTAGCTATATTAGATAACAAGAACTAGGTAGACTCGGTAGCTATATTAGATAACAAGAACTAGGTAGACTAGGTAGCTATATTAGATAACAAGAACTAGGTAGACTCGGTAGCTATATTAGATAACAAGAGACTAGGTAGACTCGGTAGCTATATTAGATAACAAGAACTAGGTAGACTCGGTAGCTATATTAGATAACAAGAGACTAGGTAGACTCGGTAGCTATATTAGATAACAAGAACTAGGTAGACTAGGTATCTATATTAGATAACAAGAGACTAGGTAGACTCGGTAGCTATATTAGATAACAAGAACTAGGTAGACTCGGTAGCTATATTAGATAACAAGAACTAGGTAGACTCGGTAGCTATATTAGATAACAAGAAACTAGGTAGACTAGGTAGCTATATTAGATAACAAGAACTAGGTAGACTAGGTGTCTATATTAGATAACAAGAGACTAGGTAGACTCGGTAGCTATATTAGATAACAAGAACTAGGTAGACTCGGTAGCTATATTAGATAACAAGAACTAGGTAGACTCGGTAGCTATATTAGATAACAAGAACTAGGTAGACTCGGTAGCTATATTAGATAACAAGAACTAGGTAGACTAGGTAGCTATATTAGATAACAAGAGACTAGGTAGACTCGGTAGCTATATTAGATAACAAGAACTAGGTAGACTCGGTAGCTATATTAGATAACAAGAACTAGGTAGACTCGGTAGCTATATTAGATAACAAGAACTAGGTAGACTCGGTAGCTATATTAGATAACAAGAACTAGGTAGACTAGGTAGCTATATTAGATAACAAGAGACTCGGTAGCTATATTAGATAACAAGAACTAGGTAGACTCGGTAGCTATATTAGATAACAAGAGACTAGGTAGCTATATTAGATAACAAGAACTAGGTAGACTCGGTAGCTATATTAGATAACAAGAGACTAGGTAGACTAGGTAGCTATATTAGATAACAAGAGACTAGGTAGACTAGGTAGCTATATTAGATAACAAGAGACTAGGTAGACTAGGTAGCTATATTAGATAACAAGAGACTAGGTAGCTATATTAGATAACAAGAGACTAGGTAGCTATATTAGATAACAAGAACTAGGTAGACTCGGTAGCTATATTAGATAACAAGAGACTAGGTAGACTAGGTAGCTATATTAGATAACAAGAGACTCGGTAGCTATATTAGATAACAAGAACTAGGTAGACTCGGTAGCTATATTAGATAACAAGAGACTAGGTAGCTATATTAGATAACAAGAACTAGGTAGACTCGGTAGCTATATTAGATAACAAGAGACTAGAAAGACTAGGTAGCTATATTAGATAACAAGAGACTAGGTAGCTATATTAGATAACAAGAACTAGGTAGACTCGGTAGCTATATTAGATAACAAGAGACTAGGTAGCTATATTAGATAACAAGAACTAGGTAGACTCGGTAGCTATATTAGATAACAAGAGACTAGGTAGACTAGGTAGCTATATTAGATAACAAGAACTAGGTAGACTCGGTAGCTATATTAGATAACAAGAGACTAGGTAGACTAGGTAGCTATATTAGATAACAAGAACTAGGTAGACTCGGTAGCTATATTAGATAACAAGAACTAGGTAGACTCGGTAGCTATATTAGATAACAAGAACTAGGTAGACTAGGTATCTATATTAGATAACAAGAACTAGGTAGACTAGGTAGCTATATTAGATAACAAGAACTAGGTAGACTAGGTAGCTATATTAGATAACAAGAACTAGGTAGACTCGGTAGCTATATTAGATAACAAGAACTAGGTAGACTAGGTAGCTATATTAGATAACAAGAACTAGGTAGACTCGGTAGCTATATTAGATAACAAGAGACTAGGTAGACTCGGTAGCTATATTAGATAACAAGAACTAGGTAGACTCGGTAGCTATATTAGATAACAAGAGACTAGGTAGACTCGGTAGCTATATTAGATAACAAGAACTAGGTAGACTAGGTATCTATATTAGATAACAAGAGACTAGGTAGACTCGGTAGCTATATTAGATAACAAGAACTAGGTAGACTCGGTAGCTATATTAGATAACAAGAACTAGGTAGACTCGGTAGCTATATTAGATAACAAGAAACTAGGTAGACTAGGTAGCTATATTAGATAACAAGAACTAGGTAGACTAGGTGTCTATATTAGATAACAAGAGACTAGGTAGACTCGGTAGCTATATTAGATAACAAGAACTAGGTAGACTCGGTAGCTATATTAGATAACAAGAACTAGGTAGACTCGGTAGCTATATTAGATAACAAGAACTAGGTAGACTCGGTAGCTATATTAGATAACAAGAACTAGGTAGACTAGGTAGCTATATTAGATAACAAGAGACTAGGTAGACTCGGTAGCTATATTAGATAACAAGAACTAGGTAGACTCGGTAGCTATATTAGATAACAAGAACTAGGTAGACTCGGTAGCTATATTAGATAACAAGAACTAGGTAGACTCGGTAGCTATATTAGATAACAAGAACTAGGTAGACTAGGTAGCTATATTAGATAACAAGAACTAGGTAGACTAGGTAGCTATATTAGATAACAAGAACTAGGTAGACTAGGTAGCTATATTAGATAACAAGCATTCGACTCTTTTTATTTTTGAATCAGGTTAAGATTTATTCTATTCATAGAGTTATGATAAACTAACTAGGTAGTGTTGCAGCGATTGCAGGACGCTGAAAACCTTATTTTGTTTCAGTTATATCAATACTCCATTGAAATGACGCCCGATTGCCAGTCAAGTGACCCTAAAATAAGGAATTAACCGTCCTGCAAGACGAAATATAATTTTAACCACTGGCTCACCACTTGATCCTATCCTACCGAATAACTCTCAGTTTAATTCAGCTGGTGTATATTTTTAGGGCGATGTTGGTGAGATTATGAGGACATGGACGGAGCAGAAAGGTTACCCAGTGCTGGATGTTAAGACTAAAAATATTTCCAACGCAACCAGAGTGACCATCCATCAACGAAGGTTCTTAGAGGAATATTATTCCAGAGAGTGAGTAAAGATTAAGAAGAGAGTGAGAGGCAAATTGACAGCTTTTACACAATGAACTTTAGATTTTGCACAATTCGTCACCGACTGGTAGTAGGTGACTGTGTTCACGGAGTAGCTTTTCTGCATCCATGAGAATTCTCCCTGACTGGTGGTAGGTAACTTTCTTCATGGAGTCATTTGTATTTATTTTAAGACACTCCAGAGCGAAACACCCACCCATCCGAAGACAGAGGCTCAAAATAGCGCAAGTGCCAAGAGGGTCTTCTGGTAAAGCAATAATTTTACAGATTCAAAATCAGAAAACGCTTTTGTTGTTTTCTCCAATTATTGGGGAGGTATGAATTTTCTGGCTATAAGAAGCAATTGCGCTGTTTAATTGGTGTAACATTTCTGTCAGAAATATCTATTTTTCGTGTCGTTTTTTTGTGCAGAAGGGTCTTAATATTATTTAGTTAGCTTATTCATAATACTGAATCATTAAAAAGATTTTGATTCCTCAGACCTGACGATTCAGAATTTGCGTACAAGTGGGACATTCCAATCACCTACAGCACGTCCTCCTCTGCCTACAACTTGGTGTGGCTCTCCAGGGACCAACAGTCTGGTGGGCAGCCTCTGTTTGCACAAATAGTTGATTAAAAACTAGTTTATTAATTGTTGCAAATAATGAAAGATATGAACGATAGGGTAAGTTCCGATTTATCGGACTGTTCCACATTTTCAATCATGTAAGAAAAAATGTTTAGTAATTATTATTAAAATTTGACTTTAATTAAAATACGTGTTAAATTTTAATCATTATACAATTTTCTCATATTATCGAAAATGTGTAACCGTCCGACAACTTGGGTACAAATTGGAACAGTACAATTGGTAAATATTGGAACAGTACAATTGGTAAATATTGGAACAGTACAATTGGTAAATATTGGAACAGTACAATTGGTAAATATTGGAACAGTACAATTGGTAAATATTGGAACAGTACAATTGGTAAATATTGGAACAGTACAATTGGTAAATATTGGAACAGTACAATTGGTAAATATTGGAACAGTACAATTGGTAAATATTGGAACAGTACAATTGGTAAATATTGGAACAGTACAATTGGTAAATATTGGAACAGTACAATTGGTAAATATTGGAACAGTACAATTGGTAAATATTGGAACAGTACAATTGGTAAATATTGGAACAGTACAATTGGTAAATATTGGAACAGTACAATTGGTAAATATTGGAACAGTACAATTGGTAAATATTGGAACAGTACAATTGGTAAATATTGGAACAGTACAATTGGTAAATATTGGAACAGTACAATTGGTAAATATTGGAACAGTACAATTGGTAAATATTGGAACAGTACAATTGGTAAATATTGGAACAGTACAATTGGTAAATATTGGAACAGTACAATTGGTAAATATTGGAACAGTACAATTGGTAAATATTGGAACAGTACAATTGGTAAATATTGGAACAGTACAATTGGTAAATATTGGAACAGTACAATTGGTAAATATTGGAACAGTACAATTGGTAAATATTGGAACAGTACAATTGGTAAATATTGGAACAGTACAATTGGTAAATATTGGAACAGTACAATTGGTAAATATTGGAACAGTACAATTGGTAAATATTGGAACAGTACAATTGGTAAATATTGGAACAGTACAATTGGTAAATATTGGAACAGTACAATTGGTAAATATTGGAACAGTACAATTGGTAAATATTGGAACAGTACAATTGGTAAATATTGGAACAGTACAATTGGTAAATATTGGTAATATTATTCATTTGGTACAGTGGTAGAATATTTTTCCAACATATCAGTCGCTAAATAAAGGATTGTTCTTAACAACAGTATAATTTATTAAATAGTAGCAACACCATATAGATTATAGATGCTCAAGGGCCGTACACACGTAGGGTTTTTTAAGTCTTTCCACCAGACTTTTTGCTAAGCTCCTCCTACTTTTTCCACGAGAATATAGGAAAAAATGCTACAATCATTATTTATTTTAGTTGGTATCCATGATACCTGCAGTATCATGGATACCAACTAAAATAAATATTAATTATATCGTTTTTTCTTAAATGACCGAAGATGTAATACTGACCGATAATTTAACTTAGCCCTTTATTTGTTTGCAGTTTCTTTGGATATTCCCCTTACCGTGGACTGCTTCAAAGTGAATCCAAATCAAACTGGTTACTTCAGAGTCAATTACGAGTTAGAGGTCTGGTACAAAATGGCTACACTTTGCCTTGAAAAGGTAAGGATTTAATAAAGAAAAAGACTTCAGTTGTAATTAACACTGCCAAGCATGTCAATTTCACAGCTATTTAAATATTTGTATCTCGTTGATTAATATTGGTAGATACTTGAATTTTTTTATATATAAAGAGACGATTATCTAACCTATTCTAATTGGTATCCATGATTCCGACGAGTATCGTGGATACCAATTTGAAAAGTTAAAAAACTGTTTGTTTAATTAAGTATGTATCTACCGATAATAATTTAAGAGATACAAAATGTTTGAAAAGTAAAAGGCAGTGTTAATATATGTTATATATCTAGTGTTGATATATTTCCCATCCTTCCCTCCGCATATAATCCTTTCCTCTTAATTCTTTCCTCTTAATCCTTTCTCTTAATCCTTTCTCTTAATCCTTTCCTCTTAATCCTTTTCTCTTAATCCTTTTCTCTTAATCCTTTTCTCTTAATCCTTTTCTCTTAATCCTTTTCTCTTAATCCTTTTCTCTTAATCCTTTTCTCTTAATCCTTTTCTCTTAATCCTTTCTCTTAATCCTTTCTCTTAATCCTTTCTCTTAATCCTTTCTCTTAATCCTTTCTCTTAATCCTTTCTCTTAATCCTGTCCTCGTAATCATTTCTCTTAATCCGTTATCTTAATCCGTTATCTTAATCATTTCTCTTAATCCCTTATCTTAATCCCTTATCTTAATCCCTTATCTTAATCCCTTATCTTAATCCCTTATCTTATTCCCTTATCTTATTCCCTTATCTCAATCCCTCCTCTTAATCTTTTCTCTCAGACGTCATCACCACTGGACTGTGCGGGTCTTTACGATGATAGTTTCGCGTTAGCAGAGGCAGGCCTCCTCAATGACGACTCAGTCCCTTTCATACTGAGTAAGTCTCTCCAGACTCAGGACTCTTTAGTCACTTGGACAACAGTCAGTGAAAGGTTAGAGGGAACTAGGGTAAAGGGCTGTACACACGTAGGGGTTTTTCAGTCTTTCTACAAGACTTTTTGCTAAGCTCCTCCTACTTTTTCCACAAGAATATAAGAAAAAAAGATATAGTAACTATTTATTCAAGTTGGTATCCATGATACCTGCAGATATCATGGATACCAACTAAATTAAATGACAATTATTTCGTTTATTTTTATATTATCTTGGTGAAAGTAGGAGGAGCTTAGCAAAAAGTCTGGTGGAAAGACTGTAAATCTCTACGTGTGTACGGCCCTTTAAAGATATATCTGAGATCCATGAGCAGAGGATACAAGTGGTAGATAGTGTTAATGGGGCATTCCATGACAAGTGGTCCAAAAAATAGGAAATTGAACACCACACCCCCTCAGATTTGCAAGAAAAAAAGGGCAATATGACTTGATTTCACCTTTTTTGAAAGGTCATAACTTTCTTATTCTTAGTCCTACAACAAAAAGTTCTGTATGTTTTTTGTTCAGAATAAGCTAGTAAGCTAGGCAATATTCCTTTGTGTACAAAGTTTTATTATTTTAACTTTAAAAAAAATAGCATTTACACTCTCTGATCTATACCTTTGCTCTCAAAGGCCCCACCTAACAAAAAAACTATTGAAACAAAAAATGTCGATTGACTACTTTGATATAGGTTGGAAAGTTAATATTTACTAGTATTCAATTTACATTTTCAAAATCATCATTTTTTTCTTGTACTTCATATTTTTTTGTCTAACGCACCTGTTTGAGCTCAACAAATATATCCCTAATCCCTATTAATAGTAGTAAATATTAATTTTCCAACCTATAGCAAAGTAGTCAATCTACATTTTTTTTTCTAATAATTTTTTGTCAGGTGAGGCCTTTGAGGGTAAAGGTCAAAGAAGGTTATTGACCTTTTGAATAAAAAGTTAAAATTTTGTATAACTGGGAAGATTGCCTTACTTGTGTTGTAGTACTAAGAATAAGAAAGTTACGATCTTTCTAAATTGGTGATGTCAAGGCATTTTGCCCTTTTTTTCAAAAGTACACAAGGTCATAACTTTTGACCTATAAGAGCTAGAGAGCTGAAATTCTCAAAATAGTTTTTTGAGCACAAGAACCCTCAGTACCAACTTCAAGCAAATCTGAGTTGGGGGGGGGGGGGTATTATCCCTTGGACCAGTCGTCCTAGAATGCCTCTTATACCCTATTTAGTAAATTAGTATATTATTTTTCTTGCAAACTACCATTTGAAAGTATTTTATGGTCGTAACAGGTCGTTGGTATTAAATGAATCGTTTTTCTTTCAGACTATCTCGCCTCATTTACCTGCTAAAAGACACTCAACATTACGAGCAGTTCAAAGTAAGTTGGTACATTGCATCTTTATTTTGGTGTATTGTACTTTTGTGAGTCACTTAAGGGCCGTACACACGTTGGTTTTTTTTAAAGTCTTTCCACCAGACTTTTTGCTAAGCTCCTCCTACTTTTTCAACGAGAATAAAAGAAAAAACTATAAAATTATTATTTGTTTTAGTTGGTATCCATGATACCTGCAGGTATCATGGATACCAACTAAAACAAATAATAATTTTATAGTTTTTTTTAAATGATTCAAAACTATTGTTGAAAATGTAGGAGGAGCTTAGCAAAAAGTCTGGTGGAAAGACTTAAAAACCCTACGTGTGTACGGCCCTTTAGTATTATGGCCATAGTTACACTACAAGGTACACAGAAAGTGAAACAGTGTCCGTACCTACTTCTAACACCTCTTACTAAAAATGTTAGGTGAACTAATAGAGTTTATAAAAAAACTCTTATATTTAATATGATAAGAATGTGTTTCGTATATTCAGTGGTAGTTGTGAAATAACAATATTGCCTCTTTCTTCTTATTTTCCTTTCTAGTTATTCGTCTTAGGTCTGGTGAATAATACCTACACATCTCTAGACGATGTGAATCCCTTCAAATCGTGAGTTTATTCCCTAAAGGGCTGTACACACGCAGGGTTTTTTAAGTCTTCCCACCAGACTTTTTGCTAAGCTCCTCCTACTTTTTCCACAAAAATATAAAAAAAAACGCTATAAATCATATAATTATTGTTATAATTAGTATTTGGTATTCATGATACCTGCAGGTGTCATGGATTATACGATTTATATCGTTTTTTCTTATATTTTTGTGGAAAAAGTAGGAGGAGCTTAGCAAAAAGTCTGGTGGAAAGACTTACAAAAACCCTACGTGTGTACGGCCTTTAAAACTCTTTGGTAAAATATTGTAAAACATCTACAACAGTCCAATCTAATGTTTTCCCTGCTCACCTCAGATTACTTCTTGAAAAGGTTGTGAATCTAGCCTGTATCTCAGGCCACTCAGAGTGTCTGAACGACTATGCAGTCCTGCTTCAGGCCTATGCTGATGGCTACAACGTCATGCCTGATAGTATATTGAGACTGGTAACAATTTACAATACGAACATGAAATAAATAGAGTAATTGCCTCTCCAAGCATTACAACTTGTGTAGCACCTAAAGGTACGTTTTGCATGCAGCGATCATCACTCAGCAATAAGAATACACTGAATTAGTGATGAGCGATAATCGCTCGTTGCAAAGCAGCTCCATAGCAATAGCATTGTATTAGTGTTCAGCAATTGTCTCTGGGCGATGATCGCAACAATCGCTGCATGCAAAACGTATCTTTAAGGCCGCCGCACACGAGCGTTTTTTGACGTGCGTTAATTAACGCATCATGGAAGGACAGTGACCCTATTCTCTTGCAGGTCCTTCGTCATGGTATGGTGAAGGGTGGCACAGCAGAGGTCTGGCAAACACTTTGGCTGAAGAGCATCGCAACGAAGGACGTCAGACTGAAGGACAGTCTCCTATACGGTCTGGCTAATGTTCAGGATGTACCAACACTGAAGAGGTAACTGATTTGGCACGCAAAACAATTGCTCAATTCAAAGTAAATTAGAACGGGCACTCGTAGAGTGCATATCTTCGCCGCTGCTAATAAATGACCTTGACCTTTAACCTGTTCGCTCCCAAAATCTAATGAAATGGTTGGATAATGACCTGTCGTCAAACCAAATTTCTAGCAATTTGGTTGAGTACTTTTGAGTTAGGCTACTTTTTCTAATTAAATAATTTAATTTCAAAAGTCAGTTACTAAGTTACCGTAATATTTTTAAAATTTTATTTTCATTATTTTCAAATGTGCCCAGCAAACGATGATTTACTAATCCAGAAATTATAACTCAGGGTAAGACCAAAAAAAATTTATTAGCTATAAATAAAATTTAATTGTCATTGGCAAAAAATGTAATTGAAAATGTTCATTCATTTGGAAGACATAGCTACTTCTTAGACAGTAATTATGGGAAATGCTGGTAGATATTTATACTTCTATATCGACATTTATTGAATAATTCTTTTTAAAAAGTTTTTAAAATTAATATAGGGACATGAGTGTATATCCATTATTAACTCCATTGTAAAGGTTAATTCTACTTGTGTTCATTTTTGTCCAGGTTCATCAGAATGACCCAGAACAGCTCTCTGGTTTCTGCTCAAGATTTCATCTCAGTTCTCACCTACATTTCTACCAACCCCCTGGGGACAGACCTCGCTTGGAAATGGACACGGTGAGGGGAGCTACTGTAGTTACCATTCTTCTTACTAAATGGTCGTACACACGTAGGGTTTTTTAAGTCTTTCCACCAGACTTTTTGCTAAGCTCCTCCTACTTTTTCCACGAGAATATAAGAAAAAACGACATGACTATTAATTACTTTAGTTGGTATTCATGATACCTGCAGGTATCATGAATACCAACTAAAGTAAATGACAACTATATCGTTTTTTTCTTATACTCTTGAGGAAAAAGTAGGAGGAGCTTAGCTCTCCTTAAAAAACGCTACGTGTGTACGGCCCTTAGAGGCAAATAGTAGCTACTATCAACATTGCATCCAGTATTTCAATGTTCGCGCTTCCAGCGTGAAAATAAAATGTTTTATTCGACCCTCAGGTAACTTGTTCAGCGTTTTAGAAAGACTCATTTCCCTTATCTAACCTAACCTCTTAGTTCTGTAAGCACAATTCTATATTAGTAGATAAACCGCCGCGTTTTCACCGCTCAGTTCACGCCTCTTCAATTAATCACGGTTAAATGAATAGAAAGCAATCTTCCAGTCTACACTAGCGTTTCTACCGCCTTCCAATAATTTAACCGTTATTAATTGAAGAGGCGTCAACTGTGCGGTGAAAACGCTACGTTTTATCTACTAGTAGCTATAGCATGGGCCTAACTTCCTTTCAGGGATAACTGGGACTGGTTAGCTGGTCGCTACACCACTCACACTCTCAGTCAGCTGATTGATCATCTCACTCAGTATTTCGCTACGGCAGAGAAACGGTCCGAGGTACTGAATTAAATTGCATTAATAGGGGAAGTTGCGAATTATCGGTCAGTTCTACATTTTCGGTCATATAAGAAAGATGATATAATAATTGTTATTTACTTAAATTACTTTTAAATTGTATCCATGATACCTGCAGGTATCATGGATACAATTTCTTACAATGACATTAAACAGCCACCTCGGGCACCCCCTATAAACAATCTAGACCCCAAGGGGGGCCGGGCACCACTTCAAGAACCACTCCTCTAGATAGTTCGAAATTAAAATGTTGTACATTTACTACAGTTTCTTGTGTTTTCGTTACTTTTTTCCTCCAGATGATGGATTTCTTTGGACTGAATTTCCAAGCAGAGATGAAAAGAGTGAAGGCGAACATTCGAATTGTGGATAGAATGTCTCGACAGATAGGGAGTTGGCACGGGGGCAGTTATGGGAGCCATTGGACTACTACAGAGAACAATTGGAGAGTAAGAATTACTGCAGAGAACAATTGGAGAGTGGGGACTACTACAAGCAGACTCCGCTTTTAAAACAGGACGACTTGAAGCGGAGTTGATCCCGAGTTTACTTACATCAGTTGTTCCGGAAAATTATTATATTTACATTGATTTAACCATACAAAATGTGGTACATAGTATTAGTGTACCATGTAAACGTCTTTGATTTTTGTTAATAGAAAACGAAAAGATTGGAATAACTATGCTAAACTTAAAGTGGGATCTCTCAGCTTTAAGTTCAATTTCTAACTTAAAGCGGGGTTTGCCTGTATAGGGAACTAGTTGGGGAGTAGGGATTCCTAAGATTTTTGGTAGTAACTTAGTTATATTTTACTTATTTTGACCTGACATTCATTTGTTAATTTTAATATAAAGTTATTTGTAAGAGCTTAATACACCTTCATTCCAACAGTTGATAAACGAGTCTGTAGATCATCTGGTTAGTATATTCCAGAATACTCCAGATTGTTCCACAACATTCTAGTAGTCTCAAGATTACTCCAGATCATTCTAGTGGTTTATAGATTATTCTAGAACATTTTAGTGGTTTCTAGATTGTTCCATAACATTCTAGTAGTCTCTAGATTACTCAAGATTGTTCTAGAACATTCTAGTAGTCTCAAGACAATAGAAAGTGACAACAGTGTCTGAAAATCAAACAATTCACCATAGTATATTTATATTCTTTTCTCGGAATAGCCATATTTATAAATATATCATAAGCTTAAATTCCTGTAATTTAGATAATTTTAGATAATTCTTCAGAAGCAATGAAGTGGCGGCCACCTTTCAGAAATAAAACAATATTGCCAGTAAAAATTAAATTCAATAAAATTATAGAGTGGTGCATTATAAATAATTTAAATACCATAATAAAAGGAATATAAAAAAACAAGACAATCAAAGTTTCAGTGCAATTAGGGTAAGTTTCGAATTATTGGACAGTTCCACATTTTCGATCATGCAAAAAAATGCATAAGTTACAAAATACTCATTATATAACATAGCTTATACGATCGATAATGTAGATCCGTCCAATAACTCGTAACTTACGAATGTACAAACAAAAAGTTTACTAAGGTAAGTAATACGAAAAGACTAGAAAATGCTAAATAAACTAAATAAGTTTAGTTAAATAAGACTAGAGGAATGAATAGAAATGGAATGAAAGAAAAAGAAAGACCCCCAAAATAAACACCATGAAACTAGACAAAATATAAATACAATAAAACTAGACAATAAATAAACACCATGAAACTAGACAAAATATAAATACAATAAAACTAGACAAAAAATAAACACCATGAAACTAGACAAAATATAAATACAATAAAACTAGACAAAAAATAAACACCATGAAACTAGACAAAATATAAATACAATAAAACTAGACAAAAAATAAACACCATGAAACTATACAGACAAATTAACTTCTATTAATATTTTCAAGAAGGCTTTTAAATCTCAACGTTTTAAGATTTTGTTAGGTTTCAAGCTTTCGAATAGAGAGTTGTCTAATTATCATCAGGAAAAGGTCGTGAAAAAGCTGAACTAAACAATGAATTTTTTTAACCACAAGATCAAAAAATATAAAATGTAACTAGTTATTTATATTTTTATCACATGGACATAAAATTCACTATGTCCTTGATTTTCACACTTGCTCCTGACGATGAAACACAGTTCATAGTTTTAATAAGCATTTAAAAATAGGAGCATTTTGTCGAGTTAGAATCTTCCCCATCAACTTTGATCAATGAACAATAGTTTAAATTAAGTAGTCAATGTACATTTTATCATTTGGAGGCCAACACGAATACGAACAATTAACAATTATTATTCGAACAGAAGATTGATTAAGTAGAGTGGGTTTCAGGTTATCGGACAGTTCCACATTCTCGAGCAAGTAAAAAAATATATATAATAGAAATTAAATATTATTTATATATATTTTTCTAATACGATAGAAAATGCTGAACCGCCTAATAACTGGCATGTCACACTAAATATTAATATACTTATTGAAAAACACTCTCAAATAGAAAACATCATTGCTTAAAAGCTTCTAAGTTATTTTTCTCAATAAATGGTCCAGAAGAAAGTAAGTCAAATAATGGTTTCAAATACCGCAGACTTATTAGGAATGCCAAATATTTTCAAGATTCAGAAATGGAAATTAAATAATTACTAAATCTAAACCAATATTGCAGAATAACTAAAAGAAATTAAAACAGTTCATAAATATAAAAAATGTCAATTATTCAAATTCATCTAAAATATAAAAGATGAAAAATGCTAAAGAATTGTTAGTAAAACATATTTAAAAAGGAATGCTAAAAGTTAGTCTTGAACTGACTAAGCATTATATTTCTCAGCTACGACAACCCATTATCTAAATACCTCATTGAATGACTTCAAAACTGACATACAAACAAAAAACACACAATTAAGATAAAAACATTAACTAGGGTAAATTACTAGTTATCGAACAGCTACACCTTGCCGATCATATAACAAACTATATTTCAAATTTTAGCTCGCCCTTTATATTTGTATCCATGATACCTGCTGTATCATGGATGCTAATTAAATATTAGTTCTATTTTTCTCATGCAAGTAAACGAAAATGTGGAACCGTTCGATAATTCAGAATTTACCCAACTAACTTATATAATAATATCAATCTAACCCAGACCTAGAAGCGTACAAACAGTTCAGAAAATATTAAAAATAGCAGCAATTCTTAAGGCGGAATATTTATTTAGCCTATTTTTATTACTTTATTCATTTCAATGTACAATTTTACATTAGATGAATCATTTTAATTATTATATCAATCACTACTTTGTGTTTTCTTTACAGTTACTACTGTGTTTATTATTCTTTAAATTACTCAATGATTTACATTACAACTAACAATATTTAGTTCACATTGAATTTATTTATCAATATTATCATACTGCAAAATTACCAATATTATGTTTAAACTGCATTTTCCAATATTATGTTTACATGGAGTTTATCAAAATTATATTTACAATGAATATTTCAATATTATTAATTTGCAATTACAAATATGCACAGGTGAGCATTTCAAACAAATTTTCGCGAACACTTCTGCAGATAAAGGTTCAAACCGACATTCGGGTTCAGAGTTAACGAAGTTTCGGAACGTATTGGTGGAGGGGCTTCTCGTGCTGCTCTCTGCAACGAGAGGACCACCATCACCTCTCGGGAGATCCACACCGATGTAGATATCTTCTTCTCTAACCATTTTAGTTAAGCAGAAAAATTTAAATTTATATTCGGAGATTGGGAATGAGTTTAATTTAGACTTGGAAATTTTCGGAAAGTATCGGATTTAAGGTAATCTTATATTCTTATATATTATTCTTATATATCTTTCTTATATATTTTTAAGATTCAAAGGTTCGCGGACGAATGTTTGGAATTTTTTGTAGGTTCGGAATCCAAAAAATGGCAAAGATGCGGGATAGAAATCCCCAAAAAATCTCGCGCCCATCTCTGCCAATATTATATTGCATTGAGTTATGAGACTAGAGAAAAGGACTAAAATTGTTATTTATTATTTTAACAGAACTTTCAATTAGTTTCATTATTAGCATTCTGAAGAGTCAAAAGTGTGTTAGGGTAAGTTTTCATTTATTAAACGGTTCCACATTTCCGATCATATCAGGAAGAATATAATCACTATTTAACTCTTCCTTTAGTTGGTATCCATGATACCTGAAAGTATCTTGGATACCAACTAAAATGAAAGTTAAATAAGAATTATTATATACATACTTCCTTCCTACACGATAGATAATGTGAACATGTCCAATAACTCTGAAATACCCTATCAACATAGAGAGCTGTTACTGTAGACTGAGAAGTATACTATTTGAAAGCACTTACTTCATCAATTGATTTTCATTGGTATTATGTAAACTCAAACTTTCATATAGCATACTAATGGAATAATAAAAAGATTTGAAATGATTAGGATTTGTAGATAGCGTAGTAATTATATTGGCAATTAAATTGTTATGATTTAGCCATGGGAATGTGAGTATGATTTAGCCATGGGAATGTGAGTGGTAACATTAACAGTAGAATGTGTCCACAACATTAAAAACCACATGATTTCAATCAACTGCCCCAATTAGTAACCATTACCATAAAGGGCCGTACACACGCAGGGTTTTTTAAGTCTTTCCACCAGACTTTTTGCTAAGCTCCTCCTACTTTTTCAACAAGAATATAAGAAAAAATTATACGATTTATATAGTTTTTTCTTATATTCTTGTTGAAAAAGTAGGAGGAGCTTAGCAAAAGTCTGGTGGAAAGACTTAAAAACCCTACGTGTGTACGGCCCTTAATAGTAACCACTATCATAGTAGTAACTACTAACATGCTTCTGAAGAGTTTACTTTATCAGCAACAAATAGAGACAAGTAGTGCCTGTACCTCACCCTCGCCTGACGTAAAACATTTCGCACATTGTGTTTCCTAACCATCTTGTCGAAATGCATAGCCAGGTCATTGTGGTCAAGTCCCTGGGACATTATGAAGTTACGATGCTGCAGAAAGATGCTCACACAAACTATCATGAGGAAGGGATTACCTCCACCAAATTTATCGGGAGTGGGAAGTTGTTTGGAGGTAGACTGTCCTCCACCTAATCCTACTATCCACCCGGTGGAATCACTCCTCCCCCCCACTTTCTTGCTCACTTCCGACTCCATTAGCGTTGCGTCAATAGCCGTCTCATCCAAGGGACTGGAAGCTACTGGGTTGTTCCAAACCTCAACACAGAGAGTTTCATCTTGGGTTGAGGATTCGCAGAGAAATCCCGCATCACTCTCAGAAAAACAGCGGCGAGTTTCTGCGGCAAGACCAGCAACACTTCCATCACAGACTATTTGCGACTGTGGCAGAAGAGCGCTGGACGTTGAAGAGGAAGTTATAACATCAGACCTTTCACTGTTGGGACTCAGCTGTCTCATAGAGTTGGAAGGTATTGAATTACTACCCTGAGCATGTTTACTAAATGCTGAAGATTGCGTAGAGTCACTAGTGCTAACTAACTTATCACTGCTTTGTCTAGAATCGAGGTCATTTAATTCTTTACAATCTATTGCAACATTCGGAACATTTCTTGCAGAATCACTCTCCACATTCTTTTGCAAATTGGCAGAATTAATGCCTTCAAAACTCTTGTGTTTACCTAGAACCAAAAACTCTTTCAAATTCTTTATTTTCCTTGTAGGAGTTAGATTTTCATCATCGGAATCTTTTTCTTCAGTGTTATCAAATACCTCATCACTGAGTGGAGACAGGACGTTTTCCTTCACCGTCTCCGAGATTTCATCGTAACTCATTTTAGAGAATCCTCTGGAGCGAGAAGGCTGTGAGTGGGTCCTGGCTAATCCAGAGAATTTTCTGGACAGAATAGCTGCTTCAACGGACCTCTGTTTGCGTAGTGCGCACACTGTGCTGTAGTTACTGATGCGTTGCAGGGATTTCATGCGGGATTTTAATCGTGCGGCAGTGAGGGCTGTGGAGGCGGGCTTATGACCAGGAGATTTGTTGGGGGATTTACTGGGGGAGGAGTTTTTAAGAGCTGTCTCAGGGTTGAAGGGAGTCTCTGCCAACTGCAGACTGGAATTGGGAGGTTTGGAAGGTAAGGAAGACCACAGAACTTCTAGCATCAGTAAGGCATCATCAAAAACAAATTCTCTCTTCAATTCCAGTAACAACCATCGGTAACAAAAGAGAAGGTCGTCAGCCTGAGGAAAAATGTACAAAATTTAGGTTTGATACACTTACAGTGTGAAGAGGAATTTAAAGTTTGCTTGAAAGATAGAAACTACATAAAAGCAACTGTACCTAACTATCACCATTGCAAAAAGTTTTGCTTTACGATTTCGTGAAAATAGACTCAGCAACAAATCCTAAATTTAGAAGACTTGTCATTTTTGATAAATTCTGTTTATTGAATTCTGTCTGGTAAATTATAATAGATAAATAAAATGATATTTCCCCTCTATTGACACTCTTCTATCGTGTCCTATATTTGACATCAAACACACTAGCCAATCTACAGTACCTAGCTATGTCTCACAGAAAGTAGCTAGCTACACTCTATTTTAGAATTGAATAAGCCTTCTATAAATAGAAATTTGCATATATTGTAGTCCGTAACTTTAATACAAGGTTTTATATTATTTATTCAATATTATGCTTGCAAATTCCAGTGAAAATTCAGTCCTATGACAAGCACCGGTGACTGCACTCACGGATGAAAGAGGAAAATGAAGAGGTGATAGTAGCTACATGAAGCCCACGAGTCTACTTAACACAAAATCTAAGACATCGTAGTTGAAGAGCATAACCCTAGCACTATCCTCTAAAATTGCTAGTGCTAAAAAAATGATATACATGGTAAAAATGAAAAAAGACAAAACATAACCTAAAATACAACAGTTCGGGCCCAAGGGACGCCACCCCCATTCTCTTCCATTCACCACAGACAGCTTCAGGATAGAGCACCTGTAGCTAGATAGGACTAAATTTTCACTAGAACTTGCAAGCATAATAATAAATAAATAATATAAAAAAAATTGTATTAAATAGCTACGGACGTAGGGTTTTCAAGTCTTTCCATTCCTTTATTTTAGTTGGTATCCATGATACCTGCAGGTATCATGGATACCAACTTAGATAAATAATAATTATATCGTTTTTATATTCTCGTGGAAAAAGTAGGAGGAGCTTAGCAAAAAGTCTGGTGGAAAGACTTAAAAAAACCTATGTGTGTACGGCCCTTTAAAGATACGGACTAAATATATTTCATATTTCTACCTGGTGCTGCTGAAGATAGTCCAGAAACTCCGGGTCGTAGAACATTAGTGCCTCACTGAGGTGCTGGAACTTTATACTCATAGCCACCCCATCAATGTGAAAGTTGGGGTGAGTGCGCTGCATTAGAGCGCAGAAACAAACATACGCATGGGCCTCATCTCTGATGCAGAGAGAAATAGTTGTGAAAAACAGGTAGGGCAGATTTGGAATTAACATTTTCGATCACATAAAAATAATAATTATTATTTAACTAGTTGTTTTATTTGGATTACCTCAGTGAGGGTATTATTTGGATTACCTCAGTGAGGGTATTATTTGCATTACCTCAGTGAGGGTATTATTTGCATTACCTCAGTGAGGGTATTATTTGGATTACCTCAGTGAGGGTATTAGTTGCATTACCTCAGTGAGGGTATTAGTTGCATTACCTCAGTGAGGGTATTAGTTGCATTACCTCAGTGAGGGTATTAGTTGCATTACCTCAGTGAGGGTATTAGTTGCATTACCTCAGTGAGGGTATTATTTGCATTACCTCAGTGAGGGTATTAGTTGCATTACCTCAGTGAGGGTATTAGTTGCATTACCTCAGTGAGGGTATTAGTTGCATTACCTCAGTGAGGGTATTAGTTGCATTACCTCAGTGAGGGTATTAGTTGCATTACCTCAGTGAGGGTATTAGTTGCATTACCTCAGTGAGGGTATTAGTTGCATTACCTCAGTGAGGGTATTATTTGCATTACCTCAGTGAGGGTATTAGTTGCATTACCTCAGTGAGGGTATTAGTTGCATTACCTCAGTGAGGGTATTAGTTGCATTACCTCAGTGAGGGTATTAGTTGCATTACCTCAGTGAGGGTATTAGTTGCATTACCTCAGTGAGGGTATTAGTTGCATTACCTCAGTGAGGGTATTATTTGCATTACCTCAGTGAGGGTATTAGTTGCATTACCTCAGTGAGGGTATTAGTTGCATTACCTCAGTGAGGGTATTAGTTGCATTACCTCAGTGAGGGTATTAGTTGCATTACCTCAGTGAGGGTATTAGTTGCATTACCTCAGTGAGGGTATTAGTTGCATTACCTCAGTGAGGGTATTAGTTGCATTACCTCAGTGAGGGTATTATTTGCATTACCTCAGTGAGGGTATTAGTTGCATTACCTCAGTGAGGGTATTAGTTGCATTACCTCAGTGAGGGTATTAGTTGCATTACCTCAGTGAGGGTATTAGTTGCATTACCTCAGTGAGGGTATTAGTTGCATTACCTCAGTGAGGGTATTAGTTGCATTACCTCAGTGAGGGTATTAGTTGCATTACCTCAGTGAGGGTATTAGTTGCATTACCTCAGTGAGGGTATTAGTTGCATTACCTCAGTGAGGGTATTAGTTGGATTACCTCACTGAGGGTATTAGTTGCATTACCTCACTGAGGGTATTAGTTGCATTACCTCACTGAGGGTATTAGTTGCATTACCTCAGTGAGGGTATTAGTTGCATTACCTCAGTGAGGATATTAGTTGCATTACCTCACTGAGGGTATTAGTTGCATTACCTCACTGAGGGTATTAGTTGCATTACCTCAGTGAGGGTATTAGTTGCATTACCTCACTGCTGAGGGTATTAGTTGCATTACCTCAGTGAGGGTATTAGTTGCATTACCTCAGTGAGGGTATTAGTTGCATTACCTCAGTGAGGGTATTAGTTGCATTACCTACCTCTGAGTGACTAGAAGTGGAGAGGCCAAGTCACTCATACCCTGGCAATACCCAACAGAAGGATGGTTAAGGGAGTACCTGAACAGAAAAAAAGTTATAGGTAACATAAGATATTTAAGGTAACTATTACCAGTTGAAGAGATATTTAAGGTAACTATTACCAGTTGAAGAGATATTTAGGGTAACTATTACCAGTTGAAGAGATATTTAAGGTAACTATTACCAGTTAAAGAGATATTTAAGGTAACTATTACCAGTTAAAGAGATATTTAAGGTAACTATTACCAGTTAAAGAGATATTTAAGGTAACTATTACCAGTTGAAGAGATATTTAAGGTAACTATTACCAGTTAAAGAGATATTTAGGGTAACTATTACCAGTTGAAGAGATATTTAAGGTAACTATTACCAGTTGAAGAGATATTTAAGGTAACTATTACCAGTTGAAGAGATATTTAAGGTAACTATTACCAGTTGGAGAGATATTTAAAGGTCCCCTCCAAGCAAATATTTTTATTGCTTTATTTAACGAGGCTAATGTTTCTTATCATTTTACTGCAAACCGCATCGAATTTGGTAGCATATTTTTCATTTTATATGCTCTTAAAGATTTTTATAATCAAAACTCTACAAAACCTATTTTACTTCCGACTTTCTAATTTAAGAAATTTTCAGCCTGAAGAAGAAGAATGTACACCATTTGTTTTGATTGTCAACTAGGTATTAGGTTTAATAAATCAATTTAATATTCGTGTAAAGGTATAAAATTGAATGAACTTATAATAGAAACGTTTATATACTTTAGGAAAAAATTAATATCTAAGATGAAGGCCGAAAACGCATGATTTGATTATAAATTCAAATTTGAAATCAAAACAAAGAGTGTACAATCTTCTTCTTGAGCATCAGATTAGTGATTCGCTCAATTGTTGCTCACTGAGTATTAAAAAACTTTAAAAACAAATTATAAAATATTTACTAAACAGAATTGTATGCGGTTTGCAGAATAATGATCGTAGACCTTAGTTCTATAATATTATGTTATAAACTCATTTTTTTCCCGGAGCCAGGAGAGGACCTTTAAGGTAACTATCACTCGTAGATATGAATATTACTTTAATCCTCACGTTGTAAGTATATTGAAGAGGCAGATAACGTTAGGGTTGTCGTCAGCTCCAGCGAAGTAGGGGTGTGTGCGGTCTGTTCTCAGGACATCCTTCCTAACCATGTTAGAAATGCTGGATACTTCGTCACAAACCTGTACAGGAATAAGGCAAACAAAGTACTGACACTGAACTGTGAAGAGAATTGCCATGCTACATTGATAAAGAAACTAAAAGATTTAAATTGTTAAATTAGGTATAAGTATACAATTTGTAATGTTTCTTGTTAATGCTATGAATAATATTATTTATGTATTTTTGAATATATAGCTATTTGATAAAAAATGAAAAAATTGATTTAGTTTAATTGTTATTGATTAAGTAGCTATTTTACTGTTTATACATTTGATAAAGAAACTACTTATTTTGATTATTAATCACAGTAAATTTTAATATAGTGAACAAAGGCATATTGAAAGATCCAGGAGTGAGAGGAATTTTATCTAAACTCCTTAAATAATTTTTAATAATGCCATGCTACATTGTCATAAATTATATAGCTACATTGTCTTTAAGGGCCGTACACACGTAGGGTTTTTTAAGTCTTTCTACTAGACTTTTTGCTAAGCTCCTCCTACTTTTTCCACGAGAATATAAGAAATTTGTTATTTATTTTGGTTGTTATTCATGATACCTGCAGGTATCGTGGATACCAACTAAAATAAATAACAATTATATCGTTTTTTCTTATATTCTTGTGGAAAAAGTAGGAGGAGCTTAGCAAAAAGTCTGGTGGAAAGACTTAAAAAACCCTACGTGTGTATGGTTTGGCTGAGTCACTCACTTTCTCAGCAGTGAGATGTTTCTGCCATGTGTCTCTGAGGGAAAAGTACTCCTGAGACTTCATCTTCATGTAATCTAGTCGCTCTCTGCCAGTCAGTCCAAGGGGATAGACATCTAGTAACAACTTCCACGCTACTTTTCTGCAATGAGGAGATTATCAAAGTTAAAAAATAATCGGCCAGTTTCACATTTTCCATCATATAAGAAAAATTAATGAATTTGATATTTTAACTCAATGTTTTAATTGGAAGCTAGGGTAAATTACGAATTACCGGTCAGTTTCATATCTTCGGTCATATAAGAAAAAACGATATTACAATTGCTATTTAATTTTTATTTTAGTTGGTATCCATGATACCTGCAGATTGCAGATATCATGTATTCCAATTAAAATGACGAATCATACCTCTATGAAGTCAGTCACACCTCTATGAAGTTACTCGTACCTCAAAGAAGGTTCCAATCCACTGGTGAAGACAGTGTGCCTCAATGCCTCATTTCTCTCCACCACTCCAACATTGTCCAGAAAACTCTGGAATTTTTTATCATCGAGAGGTGGCGGAGTGACTCTCCCGTCCATCAGTTGAGAGGCCTCGCTCTCCTCCTCCGGCCAGTTTAGAGCCTTCTGCACTAGGCCTAGGGTCTTCTCCATCTGTAAAAACAAAGTCAAGATGAAGTTAAACAAAGGGCAGAGTAGAACTATTTCAAATACATAATCTCTATTTAATACTTATATATAGGAAACAGAATATGGTCTACAGTTTTTAATTTACTTTTTTTGGCTCAAACGAATTTGTTGTCATCAATTTTAAACTTCAATTTAAATTGACTTGATTAACTTCTTCTGAGCTATTTAGATACTATTATTAGATAGTATCATAAAGCTACGAAAGCCTCGTAGCTTTACGGGCCTTTATATTCTCCTTAAATTTTTTTGGTACCTTTATTTTGAAACTTATAATTTTACACAATTGGAACATATCCCGGCATTCCAATTGAATTGAATATTGTAAGGGATTGAATTGTATATTTTGTTTGAATAAACAAATAAAAAAATAATTAAATAATGGAGAGGAAAGACACATTTATCGAGTACTCTTTTCTAAATCTTATCACTACCCACCTTTTCTTTGAATATTCCTGGCAGTTTGTTTGAGTAATTATTGGCCGCTGAAGCAGTCAACTGAGGAATCTTCACTAAATCTAATTTGTTCTCAGTGATCCAAGTTGGAGGAGATGGAATTCCACCCGGAGCGCTGTGACTCCGGCCATACTCTACTTTCACCAAAAGATGGGGACTTGAAGATCTACATGAGAAAAAAGGATTTACTTTAATAATTGAACATGTATTGTAATTTTAAAATATAGCTATACAAAGATATGAAAAAAATTGAACTATCAAATATTAATTGATTTACTAAAATGCAATTAAAATTGAATCAAATTTTGATATAGTAGCAAATGTATTAAAAACCAGGATAGTCAATGTGAAGGATCATACTACATTGAATGTATTTAGTTGTAATAGGCACAATTAATTAATTCATCTTAGTATACAGCCTATTTACCATTATTAACTGAGTAATTATACAGAAACAATAAATGCAATAAACACTTTTTTAATCAGGTAAATGAAGGGTATTAAAATGATGCTTCTGAAATAGTTACCTAGTGAAGGCCAATTCTAAATCAAAATCAGAGACAAGCGGCAACCAAACTGCTTCTGGCAACCTGTCGTCTCTTGCCAAATAACTAGTCTCAAAGTCTCTGAAAATAAAGAGGAAATTATATAGAACAGATTTATTTTTAATATTAATTAAAAAAAAACTAACAATTAACAAAACATGTTTATAATTTTTAGTATTGAAATACAAAAGTCAGTCAAATGGAAATATCACTCAAAGAAGATCAAAGAAATAATAATGAATAGGTAACTAGTAAAACATTATCTACATATATAAAGTGAACAGGAGTTACAGAATGCATCATTGCAATTGAGAAGAGATGTATATTAGTTAAATAATTAAGTTGTTGGAAAGAAATTTAACTACAGAGGTAGTAGAGCTCACTCTAAACATGTTTGAATGTATCAATTCTAATTAATAAAGCAAAAGATAAATACAAGAGACAAACCTGTTCAATTTGAAGGCTCTGGTGACCAAATTTTGGAGAACATTGATGGTAGTCAACTGAGGGTCAACAGAAAACTTGCAGCACTGAGAAGGACCATCAGTTGCATTGTGCTAAAATAACAACATGTACATTCAATTAATAACGAGCATATTATTTGGCAGGTTTAATTTTTTCAATTTATTTTGCAAGCTCCATATTGATCTTTAAACATTAGTTAATTTATCTAATAAATAAACCCCTACATGTAATGAACCAAGAGCTGCAGATTCACAGCCAAATGTAGAAATCTTTCACAGAATGTATATTACTGAATGGTTAGTTTTTATTTTACTTTAATTTGTTAAGTTGTAGACACAATCTAGAATCTAGATGGCTACCTTAGATATTTGAAGTTCATGTTCTTATTACTTTTATTTTTACATTTCATTCAATCAATTCAACTTAATATTTATTATTATCCAATTTTCAATTCACGTTCCAAAAACGGATACTATAAATAATGACCATTTCAATATTTCTATCAAATATTATTCTACAATATTATTACAATACGATATTATTCAACAATATTATTATTCTACCGTAGCTAATTGGTCATATTTCATTGTAAGAATTCAAATTGGTTTACATATGAAATGTTAACCAATAGATATATAAGAATTTAACCAATATTTAAAATCAGCTTGTGCTATCTAAACCATGAATAGATAAAAAAAATTAGGAGCTCATTTGTGTAGACTAGCAGCTAAGAATTATTTATGAATTTGTAGTAAAATGTAACATAGCATTAATTAATTTTGAATGATTTATCTCACATAAATCAATTTTTTTTTCAATATCTACCAAAATATGAATGATGTTGAAACCATTAGTAATTTGTTTATAACTAATGTGATTCAGTAATTATTAGCTATATATATAAATATATTCCAATATTGAAATATGCATTAAATTTATGAATTATTATGTATGATTATTATATTATAATGATATTTCTTTGTCTTTAATTGCAAAATTATAATTTCTGAATCTCTCGTATGTTATTTGTTGAAGATTTCAGATGAAATTAATTTTCAACTTCATTCTGGTTGAGCAGTTTTTCTTTACTTTCTAGAGGTTTTAGTTTCTTTGGGATATAGTTATTTCAATTATGTATCAGATGTTAAAGTTAATCTACTTGTATTCAAATTTCACTCACTTTCTTAAATCAGGATAAATAGATAGGAATTGTTTACTTGATATATTTTAGATAAATTTCAATGTTTGGTTATTCTTATGTAATACTCATTTTGAAGAAAGTCAAAATGAAGTCTGCTGTTTTACCCTAGTTACATTCTGCACTTAATTCATCATTTTACAATTAAAATTGCTTAGTTTTAGTTTTCATTGTTAATTTGATTAGGTAGAGAAATTAATGTATTATGTAGGTGAAAATAAATAATAATGTTTTTCTTCTATTGTTTTATTTGTGAATATTAAAAAACAGTTCAGCATTTTGTTAATAACTTATTATTTGGGAAATATTAATATGAAAGATTTTGTTGCCTATTATCTGACAGCATTGATTAAGCTTTAAAAGAAAACAGTAATTTTTATTAGTGACACAGCTGAAAATGTTTTCTATTTATTTGGAAAAAATTATCCAGACTAATATCTCTACAGTGAATTGCCATTCAGTGATCTAATCAGTAAATTGAGTTAATTAAGTATAACTAAATTCCTCTGCCCAATAGTAATTATATAGGCTAAATGATGCAGATTTTCCAGATATAAATATTTTATTTTGAACTAATCAAATTATCAGAAATTCAATTTTCATAAGTAAAATAAGCCATTGCCCATCTGATCATATATATTGAACGGATACCAGTTACAAATTTTCTTTGCAAACAATCCTTAATTACCTCCTATAATTAAATTGATTTTGCTGATAAACGGAAGGCAAAATATAGAATTTCTAAGAACAATTGATCTGCTTCTGCAAGGCTGAGTGCACACTGCACAGGAATTCACAAAAATTAAGGTAATCAAACTACTAAAATAAGTAATGATTAAATGACCTGAGGAAGTAAAAATTGAAACTTGATAATCCATGAAATTTCAAAAAATGACAATCAAATATAAATTAGCTATATCACATATATTCAAAGCAAAATTAGTATAAATTTGCATAGGCAATAATTAAAAACTTGTACACATAAAAAAATCAAAAAAATTCAAGCAGAGTTTGGAGGCTAGAGCCTAATTTACATCACACTGCAATGTTGGACTAAGAGTAAGTCTGCCCCTACTTTACAGCCTATTATAGGTAATAAATTATCAACTGTGATATTCACCTCAATTAAATGTATCCTCCCATCTTCTCCCCTTGATTATTTGGATTAATAGTAAGCAGCTAATTAAGAAATCTTTGATAAATTAGTTAGGGAAATTAATTTTTGACAAAGTAACTTTAACAACAAAAAGAATTCCATTACTTTTAAGATATTGTAGGATACAATATAAAAGAAATAGTTGTTGGAGGATCAACAGAAAATTTGCAGCACTGAGGAGGACCATTAGTTGGATTGTGCTAAAATATCAATAAGTTTATTCAATTAATAACAAGCATATTATTTGGGGGGTTTGATGTTTGTATCCACTTTTGCAAGCTCCTTATTGATCTTTAAACATTAGTTAATTTATCTAATAAATAAACCCCTACATGTAATGAACCAAGAGCTGCAGATTCACAGCCAAATGTAGATTTCTGTCACAGAATGTATATTACTGAATGGGTAATTTTGACACTTCAGTTGTTATTTAATCTTACTTTGTACAGTTGTAGATATATTCTAAATGGCTACTTTAGATATGATATTTGAATTTCATGGCCCTATTACTAATTTCACTTTTTATTACACAAGTAACTTGTAACTAAAATCAATTCATTTTCTGAAAATGGATGTTATATATGTATACTGCCTATTACAATATTTCTATGGAAGAAAAAATAACTATATAATAATTGGTTTATTACTAATGAGATTGAATAATTGTAAAATATACATTTATCCCAAGATTAAAACATGCATTATATATCTACATTTATCATCATATTCACTATAAAAATGATAATTCCTTGTATATTATTTCACAGTAACAAATTATGGCAACTAATGTTAAAATATATTTCTATGCTGAATGATAATCAATCACTCAATGCACTAAATCATCAGGTAATTTCATCCATGAGATTCATTTCTCCTGCTGATGTGATCTAGAGAGGTTCTCTCAGAACTTTAAAGTAACTAACTACCTATACAGTAATCATGGGAAAGAATAAAGGTAAGTAAGTTTAGTTTAATCTTAGATTTATATATATTATAGGAATAGATTCATATATATTATAGGTAAAGATTTATAATTAATGTAGGTATAGATTTATATATATCATTAAGTATAAGCTTTATGTTTCAAATAATAGATAATGATTATAACTGTGTGAAGAAAGCTAGTTAGGTAACTTTTGTGGATTTTCAAAATATTAATCATTTCTCCAATGCTATAAATTTGATTTTAAATATCATTTGAGAATCTCTGAATTAAATATAGACATATATTGAAATATGAATGGAACAAAGATTCCAATACCATTATATTATTTCAAACTAAATATTAGTAAAAATAGATTCACAAGTTAATTTGAAAAAGGGATGTTTGAGAATTAGAGATAAAATAAAGATGTATGCCTAATTTCCTTATGTAGCTACTTTTCAAAGCTATCACAATGTTCTACATACTTTGCTTTAAAACTTGGCTGATTACTATAGTACATATTTATATTCTCAAATTTTTGAAGTTCTTACCTAAATTTTTTTCCGTCCTAAAAATGCAAAATTTGATATCTGAATAGAAAATAAGTCAGAGATTTCAAAACAAAAATGTCTTAGAAAAGAGTCTTCTCTCTTCATGAGAAATATTTCCATGTGTTGCTAAAGAAATTTATTGAAAGTAGTTTTCTGAAGTGCAAGGTCAATTAAACTTAATGATGTTCTAGCTTATAATCAAGACTTCTCACATGATTTCATTGGAATTGCTCAGCTTATTAGAATCCTAATATATTCTACCATCCAGCATGATCCTATTATATACCAGATTCAAGAATATAAAACTCAAAATAGTTTCTTGTACTTCAGCATTTCATCATCTGTTAAGCAGTTTTTATTCTTTCCCCTTGCTATCATATATCTTAGGTAGAATAAATTAACAAACTATTAGGTCTGTTAATTATAATGAGAACCAAATCTCAATTATTTGACTCTTCATTTAGCTACCATCTCTCAAAATTTTATAACTAATTAATATTGAAAAGTGATAAAACTGAACCTAACCAAAACATTTTCTCCAACAGGAAAGGGAGGAAAGAACAGAAGGAGAGGAAGGAATGAGAATGAAGCACAGAAGAGAGAATTGCACTTCAAGGAATATGGTCAAGAATATGCTCAGGTTAGTAGCAACTCATTGGCAATACTAGATACACATTAGTATGTACCAAGAATGTTCTCTTTTTAATTTAATTTTATTCTACAGGTTACAAAGATGCTTGGGAATTGCACCCTAGAGGCCCAGTGTCTCACTGACGGAAGGAAGCGCCTTTGTCAAATCAGAGGCAAAATGCGTTTGAAGGTCTGGATTAACCAAGGGGACGTCATTCTTCTCGGTTTGAGAGAATATCAGGACTCAAAAGCTGACGTCATCCTTAAATATACAGATGACGAAGCAAGAAATCTCAGAGCTTATGGAGAAATACCAGAATATGGTCAGTTTTACTGTAGTTATTTATAGGAGAAAATTGAAAATAAACTCTTAGGTATACAATATTTATAGAATAGTTTCAAGAATATTTAATTTAACTTTTCCTTTTTTCTTTTTCAGTTAAAATCAATGAAATGTCAACTTTTGTGGAGGAGGGTATGGAAGATATTGCTTTCGACTACTTTTCTGACGATGAAGAGGAGGACCTTCATTCTGTGAGTTGCTAAATAAGAGATAAAAAATTGGAAAGATAACCATCATATATCGTGAGATGTCAATTTTGCAGTTGTGTTTTTTCAAATATATGATAGTAAGGAGATGAATTTAATTAATTATAAATTTTTGGTAATGGACCATAAACCTTTTAGATTTTTGTAGTCAAGTAAATCAAGTTGTGATTTTAGAGTCTTGTTAAAAATAATTTCATAAGAGCAATTATAATTATACTCATAGATAATTTGAAACCATTCAATCTAATTACATACATTTGATAAAAACAATTGATTAAACTCTTGAAAAGAAATTCATATAATGATATAAATGTTTAGAATGTATAATAAATTTGAATATTTTGCAATGATAACTCTGCAATTGACTCATATATTTTATTTTTCAGGTTTTATTTTCAATTAAAAAATGCTGTGAAGGACCCAATTGCAATACGAGTGATCAACCGCCCTCACAATAACAAGCGGGGATCCATCCATTAACAATTTTTTGAAAAGGATGCCACTATCCGTGATTCAGCGTTTTCCTAATTTTAATAATTTCCTGTTTTTTATGTTAAATTATTGTAAGTAACTAGTTTGCAGAAGTCTTTAATTGCAAAATTATCATATCTGAATCTCTCGAATGTTATTTGTTGAAGATTTCAGTTGAAATTAATTTTCAACTTCATTCTGGTTGAACAGTTTTTCTTTACTTTCTAGAGGTTTTAGTTTCTTTGGGATATAGCTATTTCAATTATGTATCAGATGTTAAAGTTAATCTACTTGTATTCAAATTTCACTCACTTTCTTAAATCAGGATAAATAGATAGGAATTGTTTACTTGATATATTTTAGATAAATTTCAATGTTTGGTTATTCTTATGTAATGCTCATTTTGAAGAAAGTCAAAATGAAGTCTGCTGTTTTACCCTAGTTACATTCTGCACTTAATTCATCATTTTACAATTTAAATTGCTTAGTTTTAGTTTTCATTGTTAATTTGATTAGGTAGAGAAATTAATGTATTATGCAGGTGAAAATAAATAATAATGTTTTTCTTCTATTGTTTTATTTGTGAATATTAAAAAACAGTTCAGCATTTTGTTAATAACTTATTATTTGGGAAATATTAATATGAAAGATTTTGTTGCCTATTATCTGACAGCATTGATTAAACTTTAAGAGAAAACAGGAATTTTTATTAGTGATACAGCTGAAAATGTTTTCTATTTATTTGGAAAAAATTATCCAGACTAATATCTCTACAGTGAATTGCCATCCAGTGATCTAATCAGTAAATTGAGTTATTTAAGTATAACTAAATTCCTCTGCCCAATAGTAATTATATAGGCTAAATGATGCAGATTTTCCAGATATAAATATTTTATTTTGAACTAATCAATTTATCAGAAATTCAATTTTCATAAGTAAAATAAGCCATTGCCCATCTGATCATATATATTGAACGGATACCAGTTACAAATTTTCTTTGCAAACAATCCTTAATTACCTCCTATAATTAAATTGATCTTGCTGATAAACGGAAGGCAAAATATAGAATTTCTAAGAACAATTGATCTGCTTCTGCAAGGCTGAGTGCACACTGCACAGGAATTCACAAAAATTAAGGTAATCAAACTAATAAAATAAATAATGATTAAATGACCTGGGGAAGTAAAAATTGAAACTTGATAATCCATGAAATTTCAAAAAATGACAATCAAATATAAATTAGCTGAATCACATATATTCAAAGCAAAATTAGTATAAATTTGCATAGGCGATAATTAAAAATTTGTACAAATAAAAAAATAAAAAAAATTCAAGCAGAGTTTGGAGGCTGGAGCCTAATTTACATCACACTGCAATGTTGGACTAAGAGTAAGTCTGCCCCTACTTTACAGCCTATTATAGGTAATAAATTATCAACTGTGATATTCACCTCAATTAAATGTATCCTCCTATCTTCTCCCATTGATTATTTTTGATTAATAGTAAGCAGCTAATTAGGAAATCTTTGATAAATTGGTTAGGGAAATTAATTTTTGACGAAGTAACTTTAACAACAAAAAGAATTCCCTTACTTTTAAGATATTGTAGGATACAATATAAAAAAAATAGTTGCTGGAGGATCAACAGAAAATTTGCAGCACTGAGGAGGACCATTAGCCAGACTGGAAAACATAAATTCTAACAGAGTTACTCCTAACTTCATGCATTCCCATTAGTGATGTTTATCATCACAACAAGCCCAATTGTGAAGCTTAAATGACTTATTTTACATAGTTTTCACTGCGGAGTTGAAATTTATAAAATAATTTACTGATTTCTGCATTTATGAGGGTTAAAATGAGTAATTTTTGTTCATTCCAAATTCCTAACAGAGTTACTAGTCGATCTGAAATGTGTTATTATTCCACTCTGGACCATTAGTTGGATTGTGCTAAAATAACAATAAATTTATTCAATTAATAACAAGCATATTATTTGGGGGGTTTGATGTTTGTATCCACTTTTGCAAGCTCCCTATTGATCTTTAAACATTAGTTAATTTATCTAATAAATAAACCTCTACATGTAATGAACCAAGAGCTGCAGATTCACAGCCAAATGTAGATTTCTTTCACAGAATGTATATTACTGAATGGGTAATTTTGACACTTCAGTTGTTATTTAATCTTACTTTGTACAGTTGAAGATATATTCTAAATGGCTACTTTAGATATGATATTTGAATTTCATGGCCCTATTACTAATTTCACTTTTTATTACACAAGTAACTTATAACTAAAATCAATTCATTTTCTGAAAATGGATGTTATATATATATATACTGCCTATTACAATATTTCTATGGAAGAAAAAATAACTATATAATAATTGGTTTATTACTAATGAGATTGAATAATTGTAAAATATACATTTATCCCAAGATTAAAACATGCATTATATATCTACATTTATTATCATATTCACTATAAAAATGATAATTCTTTGTATATTATTTCACAGTAACAAATTATGGCAACTAATGTTAAAATATATTTCTATGCTGAATGATAATCAATCACTCAATGCACTAAATCATCAGGTAATTTCATCCATGAGATTCATTTCTCCTGCTGATGTGATCTAGAGAGGTTCTCTCAGAACTTTAAAGTAACTAACTACCTATACAGTAATCATGGGAAAGAATAAAGGTAAGTAAGTTTAGTTTAATCTTAGATTTATATATATTATAGGAATACATTCATATATATTATAGGTAAAGATTTATAATTATTGTAGGTATAGATTTATATATATTATTAAGTATAAGCTTTATGTTTCAAATAATAGATAATAATTATAACTGTGTGAAGAAAGCTAGTTAGGTAACTTTTGTGGATTTTCAAAATATTAATCATTTCTCCAATGCAATAAATTTGATTTTAAATATAATTTGAGAATCTCTGAATTAAATATAGACATATATTGAAATATGAATGGAACAAAGGTTCCAATACCATTATATTATTTCAAACTAAATATTGGTAAAAAATAGATTCACTTGTTAATTTGAAAAAAGGGATGTTTGAGAATTGGAGATAAAATAAAGATGTATGCCTAATTTCCTTATGTAGCTACTTTTCAAAGCTATCACAATGTTCTACATACTTTGCTTTAAAACTTGGCTGATTACTATAGTACATATTTATATTCTCAAATTTTTGAAGTTCTTACCTAAATTTTTTTCCGTCCTAAAAATGCAAAATTTGATATCTGAATAGAAAATAAGTCAGAGATTTCAAAACAAAAATGTCTTAGAAAAGAGTCTTCTCTCTTCATGAGAAATATTTCCATGTGTTGCTAAAGAAATTTATTGAAAGTAGTTTTCTGAAGTGCAAGGTCAATTAAACTTAATGATGTTCTAGCTTATAATCAAGACTTCTCACATGATTTCATTGGAATTGCTCAGCTTATTAGAATCCTAATATATTCTACCATCCAGCATGATCCTATTATATACCAGATTCAAGAATATAAAACTCAAAATAGTTTCTTGTACTTCAGCATTTCATCATCTGTTAAGCAGTTTTTATTCTTTCCCCTTGCTATCATATATCTTAGGTAGAATAAATTAACAAACTATTAGGTCTGTTAATTATAATGAGAACCAAATCTCAATTATTTGACTCTTCATTTAGCTACCATCTCTCAAAATTTTATAACTAATTAATATTGAAAAGTGATAAAACTGAACCTAACCAAAACATTTTCTCCAACAGGAAAGGGAGGAAAGAACAGAAGGAGAGGAAGGAATGAGAATGAAGCACAGAAGAGAGAATTGCACTTCAAGGAATATGGTCAAGAATATGCTCAGGTTAGTAGCAACTCATTGGCAATACTAGATACACATTAGTATGTACCAAGAATGTTCTCTTTTTAATTTAATTTTATTCTACAGGTTACAAAGATGCTTGGGAATTGCACCCTAGAGGCCCAGTGTCTCACTGACGGAAGGAAGCGCCTTTGTCAAATCAGAGGCAAAATGCGTTTGAAGGTCTGGATTAACCAAGGGGACGTCATTCTTCTCGGTTTGAGAGAATATCAGGACTCAAAAGCTGACGTCATCCTTAAATATACAGATGACGAAGCAAGAAATCTCAGAGCTTATGGAGAAATACCAGAATATGGTCAGTTTTACTGTAGTTATTTATAGGAGAAAATTGAAAATAAACTCTTAGGTATACAATATTTATAGAATAGTTTCAAGAATATTTAATTTAACTTTTCCTTTTTTCTTTTTCAGTTAAAATCAATGAAATGTCAACTTTTGTGGAGGAGGGTATGGAAGATATTGCTTTCGACTACTTTTCTGACGATGAAGAGGAGGACCTTCATTCTGTGAGTTGCTAAATAAGAGATAAAAAATTGGAAAGATAACCATCATATATCGTGAGATGTCAATTTTGCAGTTGTGTTTTTTCAAATATATGATAGTAAGGAGATGAATTTAATTAATTATAAATTTTTGGTAATGGACCATAAACCTTTTAGATTTTTGTAGTCAAGTAAATCAAGTTGTGATTTTAGAGTCTTGTTAAAAATAATTTCATAAGAGCAATTATAATTATACTCATAGATAATTTGAAACCATTCAATCTAATTACATACATTTGATAAAAACAATTGATTAAACTCTTGAAAAGAAATTCATATAATGATATAAATGTTTAGAATGTATAATAAATTTGAATATTTTGCAATGATAACTCTGCAATTGACTCATATATTTTATTTTTCAGGTTTTATTTTCAATTAAAAAATGCTGTGAAGGACCCAATTGCAATACGAGTGATCAACCGCCCTCACAATAACAAGCGGGGATCCATCCATTAACAATTTTTTGAAAAGGATGCCACTATCCGTGATTCAGCGTTTTCCTAATTTTAATAATTTCCTGTTTTTTATGTTAAATTATTGTAAGTAACTAGTTTGCAGAAGTCTTTAATTGCAAAATTATCATATCTGAATCTCTCGAATGTTATTTGTTGAAGATTTCAGTTGAAATTAATTTTCAACTTCATTCTGGTTGAACAGTTTTTCTTTACTTTCTAGAGGTTTTAGTTTCTTTGGGATATAGCTATTTCAATTATGTATCAGATGTTAAAGTTAATCTACTTGTATTCAAATTTCACTCACTTTCTTAAATCAGGATAAATAGATAGGAATTGTTTACTTGATATATTTTAGATAAATTTCAATGTTTGGTTATTCTTATGTAATGCTCATTTTGAAGAAAGTCAAAATGAAGTCTGCTGTTTTACCCTAGTTACATTCTGCACTTAATTCATCATTTTACAATTTAAATTGCTTAGTTTTAGTTTTCATTGTTAATTTGATTAGGTAGAGAAATTAATGTATTATGCAGGTGAAAATAAATAATAATGTTTTTCTTCTATTGTTTTATTTGTGAATATTAAAAAACAGTTCAGCATTTTGTTAATAACTTATTATTTGGGAAATATTAATATGAAAGATTTTGTTGCCTATTATCTGACAGCATTGATTAAACTTTAAGAGAAAACAGGAATTTTTATTAGTGATACAGCTGAAAATGTTTTCTATTTATTTGGAAAAAATTATCCAGACTAATATCTCTACAGTGAATTGCCATCCAGTGATCTAATCAGTAAATTGAGTTATTTAAGTATAACTAAATTCCTCTGCCCAATAGTAATTATATAGGCTAAATGATGCAGATTTTCCAGATATAAATATTTTATTTTGAACTAATCAATTTATCAGAAATTCAATTTTCATAAGTAAAATAAGCCATTGCCCATCTGATCATATATATTGAAGGGATACCAGTTACAAATTTTCTTTGCAAACAATCCTTAATTACCTCCTATAATTAAATTGATCTTGCTGATAAACGGAAGGCAAAATATAGAATTTCTAAGAACAATTGATCTGCTTCTGCAAGGCTGAGTGCACACTGCACAGGAATTCACAAAAATTAAGGTAATCAAACTAATAAAATAAATAATGATTAAATGACCTGGGGAAGTGAAAATTGAAACTTGATAATCCATGAAATTTCAAAAAATGACAATCAAATATAAATTAGCTGAATCACATATATTCAAAGCAAAATTAGTATAAATTTGCATAGGCGATAATTAAAAATTTGTACACATAAAAAAATAAAAAAAATTCAAGCAGAGTTTGGAGGCTGGAGCCTAATTTACATCACACTGCAATGTTGGACTAAGAGTAAGTCTGCCCCTACTTTACAGCCTATTATAGGTAATAAATTATCAACTGTGATATTCACCTCAATTAAATGTATCCTCCTATCTTCTCCCATTGATTATTTTTGATTAATAGTAAGCAGCTAATTAGGAAATCTTTGATAAATTGGTTAGGGAAATTAATTTTTGACGAAGTAACTTTAACAACAAAAAGAATTCCCTTACTTTTAAGATATTGTAGGATACAATATAAAAAAAATAGTTGCTGGAGGATCAACAGAAAATTTGCAGCACTGAGGAGGACCATTACTCCATTAGTTGGATTGTGCTAAAATAACAATAAATTTATTCAATTAATAACAAGCATATTATTTGGGGGGTTTGATGTTTGTATCCACTTTTGCAAGCTCCCTATTGATCTTTAAACATTAGTTAATTTATCTAATAAATAAACCTCTACATGTAATGAACCAAGAGCTGCAGATTCACAGCCAAATGTAGATTTCTTTCACAGAATGTATATTACTGAATGGGTAATTTTGACACTTCAGTTGTTATTTAATCTTACTTTGTACAGTTGAAGATATATTCTAAATGGCTACTTTAGATATGATATTTGAATTTCATGGCCCTATTACTAATTTCACTTTTTATTACACAAGTAACTTATAACTAAAATCAATTCATTTTCTGAAAATGGATGTTATATATATATATACTGCCTATTACAATATTTCTATGGAAGAAAAAATAACTATATAATAATTGGTTTATTACTAATGAGATTGAATAATTGTAAAATATACATTTATCCCAAGATTAAAACATGCATTATATATCTACATTTATTATCATATTCACTATAAAAATGATAATTCTTTGTATATTATTTCACAGTAACAAATTATGGCAACTAATGTTAAAATATATTTCTATGCTGAATGATAATCAATCACTCAATGCACTAAATCATCAGGTAATTTCATCCATGAGATTCATTTCTCCTGCTGATGTGATCTAGAGAGGTTCTCTCAGAACTTTAAAGTAACTAACTACCTATACAGTAATCATGGGAAAGAATAAAGGTAAGTAAGTTTAGTTTAATCTTAGATTTATATATATTATAGGAATACATTCATATATATTATAGGTAAAGATTTATAATTATTGTAGGTATAGATTTATATATATTATTAAGTATAAGCTTTATGTTTCAAATAATAGATAATAATTATAACTGTGTGAAGAAAGCTAGTTAGGTAACTTTTGTGGATTTTCAAAATATTAATCATTTCTCCAATGCAATAAATTTGATTTTAAATATAATTTGAGAATCTCTGAATTAAATATAGACATATATTGAAATATGAATGGAACAAAGGTTCCAATACCATTATATTATTTCAAACTAAATATTGGTAAAAAATAGATTCACTTGTTAATTTGAAAAAAGGGATGTTTGAGAATTGGAGATAAAATAAAGATGTATGCCTAGTTTCCTTATGTAGCTACTTTTCAAAGCTATCACAATGTTCTACATACTTTGCTTTAAAACTTGGCTGATTACTATAGTACATATTTATATTCTCAAATTTTTGAAGTTCTTACCTAAATTTTTTTCCGTCCTAAAAATGCAAAATTTGATATCTGAATAGAAAATAAGTCAGAGATTTCAAAACAAAAATGTCTTAGAAAAGAGTCTTCTCTCTTCATGAGAAATGTTTCCATGTGTTGCTAAAGAAATTTATTGAAAGTAGTTTTCTGAAGTGCTAGGTCAATTAAACTTAATGATGTTCTAGCTTATAATCAAGACTTCTCACATGATTTCATTGGAATTGCTCAGCTTATTAGAATCCTAATATATTCTACCATCCAGCATGATCCTATTATATACCAGATTCAAGAATATAAAACTCAAAATAGTTTCTTGTACTTCAGCATTTCATCATCTGTTGAGCAGTTTTTATTCTTTCCCCTTGTTATCATATATCTTAAGTAGAATAAATTAACAAACTATTAGGTCTGAGTTAATTATAATGAGAACCAAATCTCAATTATTTGACTCTTCATTTAGCTACCATCTCTCAAAATTTTATAACTAATTAATATTGAAAAGTGATAAAACTGAACCTAACCAAAACATTTTCTCCAACAGGAAAGGGAGGAAAGAACAGAAGGAGAGGAAGGAATGAGAATGAAGCACAGAAGAGAGAATTGCACTTCAAGGAATATGGTCAAGAATATGCTCAGGTTAGTAGCAACTCATTGGCAATACTAGATACACATTAGTATGTACCAAGAATGTTCTCTTTTTAATTTAATTTTATTCTACAGGTTACAAAGATGCTTGGGAATTGCACCCTAGAGGCCCAGTGTCTCACTGACGGAAGGAAGCGCCTTTGTCAAATCAGAGGCAAAATGCGTTTGAAGGTCTGGATTAACCAAGGGGACGTCATTCTTCTCGGTTTGAGAGAATATCAGGACTCAAAAGCTGACGTCATCCTTAAATATACAGATGACGAAGCAAGAAATCTCAGAGCTTATGGAGAAATACCAGAATATGGTCAGTTTTACTGTAGTTATTTATAAGAGAAAATTGAAAATAAACTCTTAGGTATACAATATTTATAGAATAGTTTCAAGAATATTTAATTTAACTTGTCCTTTTTACTTTTTCAGTTAAAATCAATAAAATGTCAACTTTTGTGGAGGAGGGTATGGAAGATATTGCTTTCGACTACTTTTCTGACGATGAAGAGGAGGACCTTCATTCTGTGAGTTGCTAAATAAGAGATAAAAAATTGGAAAGATAACCATCATATATCGTGAGATGTCAATTTTGCAGTTGTGTTTTTTCAAATATATGATAGTAAGGAGATGAATTTAATTAATTATAAATTTTTGGTAATGGACCATAAACCTTTTAGATTTTTGTAGTCAAGTAAATCAAGTTGTGATTTTAGAGTCTTGTTAAAAATAATTTCATAAGAGCAATTATAATTATACTCATAGATAATTTGAAACCATTCAATCTAATTACATACATTTGATAAAAACAATTGATTAAACTCTTGAAAAGAAATTCATATAATGATATAAATGTTTAGAATGTATAATAAATTTGAATATTTTGCAATGATAACTCTGCAATTGACTCATATATTTTATTTTTCAGGTTTAATTTTCAATTAAAAAATGCTGTGAAGGACCCAATTGCAATAC